>OU015500.1:121409613-121429613 GCA_907164885.2 Dolomedes plantarius | reverse complement strand
CGATGGGGCTTATACGGATAGGCTTTGATTGTTTTCTGCATGCACCTCCATGCCGTTGTTTTCGACAATCTGAGTTGCCTTGATACGGCGCGAGCACTGCATATTCCTGCTGTGTTCGAATTTGGCTGCTCAACGACATCGGTTGCGACATCATCCATCACCTGCGGTATCCGTTTTTCTCACCCTAGGCCTACTTGAACGGCAAAGCTACCCGTTTCCTCGAAACATTTCTTCATTCGCCGCAGGGCACATAGTGTTACTGTTCAAAGCTTTCTGCCCTCGATATAAGGGAAGTGCTTTGGCGGCGATATCGCCGCCAAAATTTGCTGGTAAAATAACTTCAGCAGCAAATCACGCTCCGGCAACGAAAGAACCATAGTGGCCGTCGAAGAATGTTCCGAACCTGTGAGCCCTCTTCTTTATATGCTACGACGGCTCTTTCGCTCAGCTCGTATGCAAATTTTGTTCTCAGGTACTGCGCGCACAGTCGAATATTCAAATTCTCACTTTACGACAGCATGGCGAAAAGTGCTGGAAGTTTAGTTGTGCTTCTGCTACACAGGAAACAAAGCGCAAACCCTGCACACGCTTGCAAACATAAAGCTTAGTCAACGTAGTTTAGTTCCTGCATGTGTAACTAACTGTACTAATACAGTTAATTACCGACGCCTCGTATTCTTTCCTTTCTTCGTACAATCATGTTTCATTTTCCTTACCTTCAACCGATCGCAGCGTCCCATTTGCACCCAGCGGTCTTTGTTGAAACTAGTTGTTTTTCCCACCAATCAATTCCCCATAGTCTAATATGTGTACCGTCCAAATATGAAGACGTTACGTGCCCTGCTTTTCTCGCCAGGGCGTCCCAAACAGGGGTACTTCAATTTGAACCACCCGGTATATATATATATATATATATATATATATATATATATATATATATATATATATATATATATATATATATATATATATATATATATATATATATATGTATATATATATAAGTATATATATATATATATATATATATATATATATATATATATATATATATATGTATATATATATATATATATATATATATATATATATATATATATATATATATATATATATATATATATATATATATATATATATATATATATATACACTCATGGACAAACAAATTAGCGCACCAAGAAGGAGTCGTCAAAATGAAACGAAATTTTACATACGTAATGACTACTTTGATATAAGTAAATGATAAGAAAATCAGAGAAAAAGGATAATTTATTTCAGAGAAAAAGGCAAAAGAACGGAGGAGTTAATACTCCGTTGGACACCCTCTAGCGCGAATGCACGATGCGATACGATCGGGCATTGTGTCATACAAGTTCTGTATGATGTCTTGAGACATTTCGTTCCATATTTGCTGTAACCTTGCCTCTAGTTCGTTCAAACTCGTGGGATGCCCAACTCGTCGTCCCAAATGATCCCAGATATGCTCGATTGGAGACAAATCTGGGGATCGGACACGCCAAGGAAGGGTAGTAACAGTGCGGAAACAGTCTTGTGACACCCTTGCCGTATGAGGCCGAGCATTGTCTTGTTGAAAAATGGCTCCTGGGACCCGTTGCATGAGTGGCAACACATGTGGTTGCAGGATTTCATGAACATACCGCTGGGCTATCATGGTGCCACGGAACAATACTAGGGGTGACCGTGTATTCTAGGCAATGACACCCCATACCATCACACCAGCTGTGGGAGCCATGTGTCGCTGTACAGCAAAGGCAGGATTGAAGCGTTCACCACGGGCTCTCCACACACGATCACGATTGTCACCACTGCAGAGATTGAATCTGGATTCGTCGCTAAAGACGACTTGGTTCCATTCCGCTGCAGTCCAGTTTCCTCGTGCGCGGCAAAACTCCAAACGGAGGCGTCGATGGGTGGGCGTCAAGGGCAGCACACGTAATGGGCGCCGCGATACCAACTGTCTTTCAGCCAGGCGCCTTCGTATGGTTCGAGAAGACACACAGGCCTCTAGTGAAGGTGCTACCTGTGCCTGGATGGCGGCCGATGAAGCAGTTGGCTGTACGCGTGCATTTCTTACGATGTGGCGGTCTTCTCGACGACTGGTCTGTCGAGGGCGTCCTGAGCCTGGTCTTCGTGTACATGACATCTCCCGGGTCCACTGGTCCCAACACCTCCTCACAACACAATCAGAGCGGCCTAATTGACGAGCTACTCGCCTAGCTGACCACCCAGCTTCCATCATCCCGACGATTCTCCCCCTCTCAAACTGCGACAACTGCTTATATTGTCTTCGAACACGGCGTAATGGCATGTCTATCTCAGCTCTTCCTTTGTAAATGATTCGGCACACTCAAACAAGCTTTGGTTACCTGTTTTATACTCCATAGAGTACGATGTTCAACGCCCTCTACCGGCTATACGTAATGCGCAATCACGCTGCATTTCTAATCATTTGCATATCTCCCCGACATGTACCTTCATTGCAAGTTTCGTTACGATCCCGCAATTATTTCTTGGTGCGCTAATTTTTTTGTCCATGAGTGTATATATATATATATATATATAAAGTAACATACGGAAAATATGCAATAAGTTAGGAAATTAATTTTTTCATGGAACCATAGAAGCGCCAGAACACCGAGATACCTGAAGGAAAGTGCAATTTTTAAAGAAACTTATTTTGCTCGAAATTAATGCATTTTTAAATCACTGCTTCCATCTTTACCGTTCACGAATCATTATTATTGATAGTTTTAGTCCCAGAAACTGACACATACGTCGGAAATGAAACGTTAATAACAGTTATTTGAAATATCTTTGGATAAAATTGAATCCTTTAATTTCGCTAGCGTTTATATTTAAATAATTTTTAAAAAAGTCATATTCTAACATTTTCTCGGTACTTTTATGGAAGATGAAAAATTATCTTTTCCGAGGACGGAAAGCTCCTTTATTGATAAAAATTTTGAGGCTCGTATAACATAATAAATTCTGATATTAAAAAGAATACATACATATTGTTTCGGAATATTTTTGTTCCCTAGCAATGAACGTGCATATCGATAAGTGTGTACGCAAAAAATAAATATCACAATGTTCAAATTAAACATAATTTGCTTCCATTTTTAGTAAAATAAAAGAATGTAAAAGGTAAATTAGATTTCATATTTTGTGCTCATTTAAAAAATATTCGACACAGGAATGCATAATATTTTGCAATTCCAACAAATCTTGAATATGTGTTGCAAATAGGCTATGGTACACATAATATGATTTTATTTATGACATTAAGATACGTTATGAAAATTTTAATATGTCCATTCTGGTGGATATATCAGTACAGCCTACTGATATTCTAGAGGATATATCCAGTATCAGATAAATTTATTAACATTTCCTTCAATAATAATTCTTTTTATCATTGTTATGTGGATTGCGAAATATATAGAAATTATTATAAACATGATGCTCCTGGAATTTTCTTTGTGTAGATATTATGAAATTATTAATCACTGCGTTATCTGTGAAACTTAGAGGTATTCAGTATTCACTCAAGAGTTCAAGCAAATTTGAATGTTTCTCTAACAGGAAGATTATATATATATATATATATATATATATATATATATATATATATATATATATAGGGTGTCCATAATTAAAGTCCCACTTTCAAAAGGCTGCAAAAAAAGAACCACTGGTCAAAATGACTTCAAATTTGAACTGAATATACTGGAAGAAGGGGGAAATGATTTGGCATAATAAACAAAAGTTCCAACCTCTTGCAGAGCCATCTAATTTGGAACATTTTTTTATTATGCCAAATCGTTTCCCCCTTCTTCCAGTACATTCAGTTCAAATTTGAAGTCATTCTGACCAGTGGTTCTTTTTTTGCAGACTTTTGAAAGTGGGACTTTAATTATGGACACCCTGTATATTTATATATTATTCTGGATTTAATTGTAGGGGAAAATACCGCAACAATTGCAATGGCTTACTTGTGTTCGCAAAACGGTTATGGTCAAGGTAGTTAATTTTGGGTGCGTTGCCAATATAGAAATCATTCAAATACTACCTGTTTGCTTGACCAATTAACCTAATTTTTTTATTGGGTTGTGTTTTAAAATAATATAAATCATCTGATTGAACTTATAATGGATATATTTATTAAAGCAAAACACATGACTAATTCTTAACAATACACATCACATTTGCTATATTAAATACCTTACTTAGTCATTATACATTTAAATATACATTGAATTTCATTTTTCTCAATTAGACATGGGTAACTTATTCATCATCAATGCTTTTATCAATGAGGTATTATACTAAATACATATTTTTTATAATTCAACTTAGCAGTAGTAACTTAACTCTGGTATTATTTAATTAACTATGGATGAGAGGTAATCAGGCAAACACTGAATTGTGGGATCAATAATGAACTGCCACTTCACTGACTTCACTGACTTCAACTTCACTGACTTTTTTACTGGTCATCACTGTTTCACATAATGGAGGTGGCGTTGACTGAACTTCACCAAAACTCACTTGTAAACATCTGCACGCGTCTTGAATCAAGTCGTTCATAAATCGGCTGAGGTTCAGGCTGGG
The DNA here is from genome assembly GCA_907164885.2 of Dolomedes plantarius. Lineage (NCBI taxonomy): Eukaryota > Metazoa > Arthropoda > Arachnida > Araneae > Dolomedidae > Dolomedes > Dolomedes plantarius. The sequence goes on along the minus strand of OU015500.1, from coordinate 121,424,975 downwards.
TGGCCGGCGGGCTACTGCTCTGTGGGTCAGCATTCACTAGGTCCCTTGGGAGATGGTTCTCATTCTATGTCGTGCGGTCATTTGTCGGGAACTCGCTTCCTTCCACGATCGGTGCGGTCAATCTATCATTCCTCTGAGCTGGGCTATCATCAGGTCTCGTAGATCTCGTACTTAGCTGTATCTGAATTCTCAGTTCATCTTTTCTAGCCAAAAATTTCTCCTTACCTAATCTTTATTTTTCTTCTTTTTATGTATTTTCCTTCCGTAACTAAACTCCTCCTATTTTCTTTCGATTGGACAATTATTTCTTCTGGAATCTTCTGTCCCGCACTGCTGAAGGCGTGCCTCATCATCTCATTATAACTTCTCTTCTCGTGACTACCTGTGATCCCTTGCGGCGTCATCTGCCTCCGCTTTCTTATTATCTCGGCTAAGTCATCATTACATTCCTTGCCCCTTTTGTTCATTTGTTACATTCATTCGCACATCTTCCTTCGATGTTTGTTAAACCGTGCCCCTCCATCATTATTCACTCACATCTGCAATGTGTGTCACATCTTCGCAATGTGTGATCCATTCCGTAATTGGTTTCAACTGTCTGCTTCTTTTGAACTCGGTTTTCCTTCGATTACACATTTCCAGTTTTCATCAATATCCTGTCTTAACCTCTTTTACGGTCTATTCTTTCTCCCTTGTTCGTTTCATCTTCCGTCATCTTTTAAAGCTTTATTCATTACTCTTTGCATGAAAACGAATGTGACGTCATATGAGCATCTAAACGATATATGTAATCAAAATCATCTGCAGATTTCACAAAGCAGAGCCAGGAATGCTGTGTTTATCTGGGGGACGAAGATTGTGCATCTAGGGAGCCATGGCCAAAGGTTATTCCCAACCCTCTTTTCGCCCGCGCATTGGAATTTGACCCCCCAGTAACCCCACCACAACCCTCTTAACGCAGCTGGTTGTGGTGAAGGGACTGTATTCACAGGTGGTACGCGCAACTCTTAGGGGCACAAAATATCATTAAAAATTAATTAAAAAAACTGATTGAGCTCCAAATTTTGTTTTTGCTGCGTTAAGTTTGTCGGGTCCTAAACATTAACTGTGCCGCATTTGATCCCGTTGGGTGAAACAGTTTATGATTCTATTGCGGACAAAAAACAGACGAACTCTTTTATATATATATATATATCTATATCTATATATATATATATATATAGCATGTGCGTCACTGTACTGCCTCCCTTTATTAACTAATACCTATTAAACACGATGAAGTACTTTATCCACTCTTCATTAGCTGGAAAATATTGATAAGAAATGTTTTCTATTGGCTTTTATTTTTAACGGCGTTTCTTCCTTAGAAGTGCTCAAGATCGCACCATAACTAACGAATTTATAGAACGTAAGTAGACAGTACGAATTTCACTGAAAAAGTTTTCTTTTTCTTTATTATGGATATAACAATAAAAATTTTAACTGCATACCTGAATCCCGTAACAAAAGAATACAGTCTATCAAAACCATTCCAGAAATGTGAATCACGTCTTATGTTCGATTTCATCTTTTCTATTGAAGAGATTTTACGCATAAAACTATAAACTCTGTTGCTCTAGAACTGCATACGTACCGAGTTCCAAGAACATAAAGAGAGTAAGAAAGCATAAAATAACTAGAGAAATCATTTTATTGTTATTTGATATTCTTATTTCGATCCTAAAAAAATGAATTCGTAGAACGACTGTACCCGGCTATCAGAATTCTGCTATTTGTATATTTTCTCATGCGAAAGTTTTATTACCTTCATTTTTATTGCAGATCCTAGGAACAGGCACCCTTATTTATTTATTTACTTTTTTTCAGAGAGATATACTTCTGACCTAAATATTTCTTGAACATATGTGCAATTGCTTTTGAAACACTCTTAAGTTCTTATTTTTTATTTTCTGTTCCCCATAATTATGCTCTAAGCATAATACAATAAAAACAGTTCTTTAGGATTTCATATAGTAATCTTTTTCTATACTTGAAACAAATTTACTGATAGTTCTAGATCTTTTAATCGATATGTGTTAAAAATTCAAAGAAGGAGAAAATTTAAATCTCCAAATTTTCCTATCTTTAAATCACCGTGACGCCTTTTGACCTGAGACTTAGAGTCGAATTCAACACTCCAGGTAGCGTGTATCACATGTGACGTGTAATGAATTAGACAGCCAGACTAAAAGATTAATTAAATTCATAATATGCACTTTATTGGGTGTTATGGGTTAAATGGAAATAAACGAATAAGCTGCGTTCAATAAGAAAACGAATAAGCTGTGTTCAGGTCGAACTCTCTGGGGAACCGTACAGGAATATTGAGTGGATCTTACATTCACTCTCGTAGTTAGTCGGGTTCTTGAAGATCATGATCAGAACACGGAAGGTGGAATACTGTTCGCAAATATCAGCTAGAGTTATCAGTTGAAAAATCTAACTACAGTTATCAAGGGACAGTCATTCATAGCCAGATCCAGCAGCTCTCGGGTTTTGTAAGTGAAAGATTTTCAACTTATAGCCTAAATCAAATAAATTCAGGGAGAAAAATATCTCCAATCAGTTGTTATCACTATCCGGCCTTTTGCCATGCTTTATAAGTCGCTGAGCTCTCTAGCTCTCAGCATCCGCATCTTTCATAAGTTTATTCCCTGGAGGGAAATTTCCATCTTCGCTCCTACGAGCCTGTCTTCCCCTTGGTTCGGACCTGTTTCCCTATGCAAAATTCTGGTAATCAATTTATCGATACAGTATCGAGAACTTATGTATCGATAGTCGTCAGGAGGTGGTTTACTTTTATGTTATAGTGTCTAGTTTCCCGTCGTCATGGCGCAGACTCATTGTTCTCCGCTACGCACCTGCTTGAACCGGTCAGAGGATGTCTTAGTTCCTCGCTCCGAGGAGAGGAAATACCAGAGCCTTAATCCCTCAGAAGGAGTTATGTGATTTTAAAGTTCCACTACTGTTTTATAAGCAGCGTTTTTATAGTCTTTAAGACATTGAGGGGTGGAAATTCCACAACACTATATCACATACACACATATACGGGAAAGTTTCTTAAAATCGTACCACTTAAGAAATTATACTTGATATGGAGAACTGGTATGTCTATTTAAGTAACTATTTTTACTGAATTATAGAATGACATTTTAATTAAACAGCTTGGAACAGTAAATGCATTTGTAAACATTTCAGTTTTACATACATACATCAGTTTGAAGACTCAAAGGTACGATTTTGAGAACTAATAATGTAAATCGTACTAGTTGGTTTCCAAAATCATACCTGTTTCTGGTTTCGAAATATTAACCCTTTAAGGGACAACAACCTGTCCCGTTTGCACGGTGCAGATTTCTTCCCGATTTTTTTAACCGAAAGAATCTTGAAAATATATCCAATTAAAGTTTGCAAATCCAATTGGTATCCAATTGGTATCCAATTGGTATCCAATTGGTATCCAAATTGGTATCCAATTAAATGTTTTTACTGCTTTAAACTGATAACAGTTAGCAGTATTAACCAATTATCTGCTCATTTAACTCGAACACGTTGAATGCAAGTGTAAATAAAGACTAGATTTAAACATTTGCAGTGTGCAAACGGTGCCCCTCAAAGGGTTAATACCTAATTACTGAAGAAACAGTATTTTTAAGAAACATGAAGTACATTTACGGCAATAATAAAATCTGATGTATTTCGATACTCCTCTACAAGCCTCATGTATACAACTTTTACATTTCACACATACAATCATGTTTTCGAGACTGATTTCTTCACATAGAAAGCAAAACCACTCCTCTTCTTTTGTTCATACAGTACTATTCGAGGATGCACCTCTGGCAGCATTATTTGGTAATACACCTTATAGAGATTCTCCGCTCACTTCTACCCAGACCTGGGTGTATATAATTTGAAGTGGCTCTCTATTTGAATTTGAACCACACACAGTTTATACATGAAACAATGTTTATTGAATTCGTTGCACATATAATTGGCTTTACAGCAATAAGCATGCGTACTACTTGTAGGGAATGTATAAACACAGCTTCCAAGAACAATATATTTTTATACTCACGAACAGTAAGTCAAACCAGCAGTACTGCCATGTAAACTTCTGGCCCGCTAAGCACTAGCGCAGGATAACACCTTTTCAACCTTAACAACCTCTCTCTTTCCATTAATGACGCTGCGTGGTATTTATACTAAGCGCGTATGCCGAAATTAGCATATCTAAAGCAGCTTCTTTAATTCACTCAAAAGTTCGATTCTTGTGAATCGAATCTTGTGTATACCTTACAACCTTTGCGATTTTTTTTTCGGGGGGGGGGGGGTTAGTATTCTTTTGTTTTGATTTTAAAGTTTGGGTTTGATTTTTGATATCTGCTAATGTGGTCTTTTTTTCTCATATTCGAACTTATCAAGATAATCTCTACTGTTGAACACCTTTGCGGTATGGGCAGTTTTTTGGTTTATGAGGTATTGTGGGAAAGGGAGAAATTTCCAAATTATACATTTTTAAAACGGAATTTGCATTAGCAACTTCATTTTCAGAAGAAGTACCAAGTTGTTGTATAGACAATTGTCATTGTCTTGTTTTGTCGAAGTTTGCAGTTTATTTAAAAGATTATTAGTCACAAAATCTGCATCACTAAAAACCAAGCGATTGACCGGCCAACAGTCCAATAAAATAACAAAGAAAGTTTTTAATTTTTCAACATCGGTCAGTTCTTAAATCGTACTGGTATGATTTGGAAAACTACACAGTACTACAATTTTGGCAACCCATTGACTTCTTACTAAACGTTTAATATGATCTCAAAAGGAATTTTAACAAAATTTGTAGAAATATCGTAATTGACATAAATATCTAAGCTTATATTGGTATAAAAATAATTACAAGATAAAAAGAACTTTATATATACCATGTTTTTAAATTTTCTGTTGAATCGTATAAACTTGACAATTCTATGTATTAATAAGTCATTTTTTAAAATGTTTTTGATGAATTATCCCATCAACGTGAAAGAAAATGAAGTTAATTGGAAGTTAACTTTCGTTTAACTTTTCATTCCCGTCCGGGGCGATAGATGGCTGCACCAGTATACAAAACAAAATTAACTGAAAATGAATTTAATCCTGCTTTAAGATGGTTAAAAGTATTTAAAAAATGCATTGTCATCGTGTTCTGAGCTTTTCTAAAACTTTCAAATGTCTAGCTAGTCGGGAAGTTAGTTAAAAATCAATTGCAAGATTTGTACTTGACAAACACACAAACACACAAGAAAGGAAGTTAATAAAAACATTGTACTAAATATAATTAAACCAATTTTAGGATACATAGTGCTTTTTTAGCATTAATAAATTTTTGCATCAATCTTACCCGCTTTTTACAAGTCGACGGGAACAGTACAGAACCACGTGTTCTTACACCATATAAGTTATATTGCACCATATAAGTTTTCCTTTTTTTTCTTCATTTATGTAACTTATCAATAATATTTTTTCCATAATCTTAATTCATCCAAAATTTTGAACACATGGTTCAAAACACATGCAATTGTTGTCCCGACATATAACTCTCACTTAACTTTCAGATCAAGCGAATAATTAATGATAAAATGAGGAAAACTATTAATGCATTCATAATTTTCTTAAATAAAAGAAAATTGATTTTTCAAACTTTCATAAATTACACTGTACTGCTCAAGATTTCGACATCTTTAAAAAGAGTAAACACCACCCAATTTCTTAAATTCTTGAAATATTTAGAAAACGAAAACCTTTATCCCGAGTTTCTAATATTGAATAGAGGTGTTTAAGTCCGGAGCTTTAAAATAAGTGTAGAAAGTCGTACCACGCTTTATGTTAAAAAATATTTTGAAAAGATGTTTACTTTTAATTTCAATGGAAGTGGTTTGATGTATTTTCGCTCTAAAAATGATATTTCATAATAACGTTTAAGCTCCTTTAGAAATATCGTTGATACAGGAATATTTTTACTTTTTCTTTTCTAAGTAGATGAGATACTAATACATTTAATACGCAAAAGATCCAGAGGGAAAAGGCTAAGGGTACTTTAAATCTCCCAAAATATTCTGTGAAAAAGGATTTAAATAATTTTAAATTTTTGCCTAAATTTTAGTTTAGAGATAGAATCTAATATACGTATACATACCTGCATACATATATATATATATATATATATATATATATATATATATATATATATATATATATATATATATATATATATATATATATATATATATATATATATATATATATATATATATATATATATAAAGTCGAACCTCCATATATCGAACTTCCCTATATCGAAATATTCTATATATCGAACTCTTAGCAAATCTTCAGGTTCATTACATAGAAAAACTGTTTCTATATATCGAAAAAATCTCTATATATCGAAATTTTTTTCACGACATATTGGGAGATTTTATTCCACTTTAGAATAAAATCTCCCAATTTTTGGCGTTTGAAACAATACTTCGTGGATTTCAATTCGTGAAAACGTCCCTGATGAAGTTTTAAATGGACTGAATAAAGACGAGCATTTCTTTGATGAACTTTCCGCAAAACTGGCTGTTCAGCAAGATATTCGTAGTTTTTTTTTTAAAAGAATGTAACTGTGATCACTGCGACCACTAACTGGATTATGTTTTTTTTTAAATGTATATAGTACTCAAAAAATCTTTCACATTATATAAATTGGAAATGAAGTTTCGTATTATGATAAAACTAAGATCAATTCTATATATCGAAATTTCTATATTTCGAATTTTTTTCCGGCATTTTGCTACTTCGATATATGGAGGTTCAACTTTATATTATATATATATATATATATATATATATATATATATATATATATATATATATATATATATATATATATATATATATATATATATATATATATATATATATATATATATATATATATATATATATATATATATGTATATATATATATATATATATATATATATATACCGGGTGGCCATAATTAAACTAAAAGTGCTCACAGTGTTCTGTAGCGCTATCTATTTGCGAGAATGACGCCACATTTTGTAGGAAGATTAAACGAGACGGGGGATGAAGGATTCCGCGAAAAAATTAATTAGTTCCAAAACTCACCGTTAGGGGAATATTTGGCGCTGTGTAATAGAAAATAGAGTGTTAACAAATGCAAATCAATACGGAAATTACCTTTTATTTTGCATTCAAATGAGGTTCAATGTGGCTGCCGTTGTTGTGGACCACATATTGCATTCTGTGCACAGTATGCACAACAGCAGAAAGTAAAATGTCTGCAGGAATCTCCCGTACAGTCCGTGATATGTTATCCTTCAACGTAGCCAGGTCCTGGACCACTCCTTGATAGACCTTGGACTTAAGGTAACCCCATAGCCAGAAGTCGCATGGGGTAAGATCAGGCGACCGAGGTGGCCATGCAGTTGGAAAGTAGCGGCTAATGACTCTTTCTGTTGTGAATTTCTGTCGTAGCAGCTGTTGCACCCGTGCAGCAACTTGTGGAGGGGCTCCATCTTGCAAGAAAATGATTTCTCCCCAGGCATTGTCTTTGCTGAAGTGCCGGAATGACAAAGCTGTTCAACATGTGCGATATTTCTCTCCGGTAACAGAACAGGTTTCCGGTCCGGTCGAGGTAATGTTCTCATAAAAGAATGGACCTACGATAAATTCCTCTGTGAACCCACACCAAACAGTTACATTGGTGAATGTAAGGGAATTTCTGTGACTGCATGTGGTGATTTGTCATCCCAAATTCGGCAGTTCTGGGTATTCACAGTTCCATGCAGGTAAAAGTGGGCCTCGTCTCCCCATAAAATTTTCCACGGCCAAGCATCATCCACCTCCATTCTGGCAAGAAAGGTGAGAGCAAAAGTCAATCGCTTATCATGGTCGGGGTACAGTAACTCCTGTACACGACTGATCTTGTACGGATAGAAGTTGATAATCTTTCGTAAGATTTTCCATACCGTACTGTAAGGCATATCCATATTCCGAGCTAATCCACGAGCGCTAGAGGTGGCAGCAATATTGTCTGGTCCTCTGTCGACAATCGCCGTGGCAACTGCTTCGATTGTATCCTGTGGTACAGGTTTTCGTCCTCTGCCTGACTGAACCTTCAGAGAACCTGTTTTCTCAAACGTCGCAACCATTGCTTTTAGCCCATTAACTGACACAGGACCGTTAGCTTTACGCATTTTTTTGTACGTTCTAAAAGCACGAAGAGCGGCTGACGCGTTGCACTGGTTGAGGTAAATGAATTTGACCAGTAACGCACGCTCGACTAAAGAAGGAGACATTGCACATAAACTTTCAATCCGATTGATTCGAAACGTAACACATTGCCTTTTAAAACCCAAGCATCTGGCACTGTGCCAATGGATGTAACGTGAAATTTGAATAAAGAACTTCTTCTTCTCAGCGTACGTGATATTGCAGATCACGAGACTTTATCGGTGTTTATGTAGATTTTACGCTTTTTTAAAAGTGTTGCCATATTGCACTTGAACTAAATAAGAAAATGTGCATAATAAAAGGTAATTTTATTCCGCATTAATTTGCATTTGTTAACACTCTATTTTCTATTACACAGTGCCAATTATTCCAGTAGTGGTGACTTTTGGAACTAATTTATTTTTTCGCGGAATCCTTCGTCCCCCGTCTTGTTTAATCTTCCTACAAAATGTGGCGTCATTCTCGCAAATAGATCGCGCTACAGAACACTGTGAGCACTGTCAGTTTAATTATGGCCACCCGGTATATATATATATAAACGTGATTCTTGAAACGGAAATCACTGTATATATATATATATATATATATATATATATATATATATATATATATATATATATATATATATATATATATATATATATATATATGTGTGTGTGTGTATGTGTGTGTGTTAGTTAAATTTTGGTAAAGAAAAAACACTGACATCTATTATAAGACACAAGAACAATATAAATTGTGCACATTAAATATGGTTATTCTCGAAAAAATTGTATAGAACGATGTATAGAACTAACAAACGTTGTATACAACGTTTTACAACCGTTGTATAGAAGGATAGATGTTAAGAAAACATCAACTTAAAACTAGTTCCGGAACATCCGATATAAAACCTAGCCGGAACTGGTTTGTCCCCAACTTACCTACTCCTCCTCGTTCAATTCAAAGCTGTGGCGTGGCAATGAATGCGCGCGCACGGACATTCTCCAGAACTTACAAAGTTAAGATAAAAACGTTGGCAACAAAAAAGGTGTGGGGAATTTTGAATTTTCCGGCTCAAAAACTTTGTGGAGTCTGTCTTCGAATTTTCTTCGGCGAGAGTATCCATCGATCTACTTATAGAGAAGGCATTTTGAACCACGTGGTTGCACGTGTAGCTCAAAGGAAACGTAATTAATCTACGAAGGGTTTTACAAAGAAATGAATCTATCTTATGTAAGCCAATTTTCTGCGCATGTGTTAGACAGATTTATAAAAATGCAGAATGAATCAATGTGATGGATTCAAGACATCCTAATGTTTGTTGGTCCTTTGAGGAAGAATTGTGATGCCCACGTGTAATTAATTTTTGTGCTCTCCTAGCTTAAGTATTAAATAAAGTGTTGTAGGTGAATTCTAGTTTTACTGATTTATTTTTAATGAAATGTTCTGATCTTCTATAATCACGTCACAGCAGTAATTATTAACAACAAGGATCATTACGTTCCTTATTTTGTAAAGTTCAAGAATTTTATAGATTACATAAGCATTTTATTCATATTCACTCAAAGTGTAAAATATAGTATTTGTAGTTCAACTTATGAATAAATGTATCTCTGAAAAAACTAAATAATCTATTTGTTGCATTGCATAATGTGTGCTTCTTAGATAAATCGCTGTTTTGAGAAACTGACTCCGGCAATTGTTTACTGATATTTAAAGTTACTGGTGTTGTAGTTTGATGTAGTGCACATTTGGAAAGTAATGGAGACTTACGTCTTTTTGATAACATTTCCTTTCTATATTTTAACATTTTTAACTTCAATTATTTGTGTTTAATCAGACGCACTCTCATAAAAATTAGCTGTTTATATACAAACTGAACATCATAAAGAAATTAAAATTCCAGGTGTTGTAGAGTTTACCTCATTTAGAAATTAATGAAGACTTGTTTTTGGAAACATTACCTTTTTCTAATTTTGACAATTTTGTTTAGCTTAAATTATTTGTGTTTTAAAAAATGTATGGTCTGATAAATAAATTGTTTATATACAAACTGAACATCAGAAAGTATTTAAAATTTATGCATGTTTTAACTTAAAACATATCTTTTGCACTTTCAAATACATATTTCATCTTAAAAGATTTCAAAGTTTTATGCTCGATAGTTAACGCTTTAATTCACTAGTTGCAGAAATTAATGTTCTATGTAAATATTTACCAGCAACATTGTTCCAAATTTTCCGCTTCTTTGAATTTCTCTCTTTCTTTTTAAACAACCACTTCCTGGCTCACAAGAAAATTAATCACAATCCAGAAATTTAAACATTACAGACTGAAACTATGTTTTTAAAATTTTTGGAACAATGTCCGCTTATTTGAGATATTTGCTTGATTTGTACTTTTCACTAACATTCAGATAAAAATTTCAAGATTTAATTTGAATATTTTCCATTATGTTAAAATGTATTGGTTTCCGTCCTTGTTTTCCCTGCTTTTAATGTTTGTTATCATTATAGGTTTACTTCAACACACACGCCAAGAAGTGAAAATATTGCTAGGTGAGTATAAATTTTTCAAGAAAATAAAAATATTGTTTACCTTCAGTTTTTGAATGAACGTTTTAAAATACCAAAGCAAACCGAAAATATAATTCTAAATTTTCATAAAACTAAAACGAAAGATACACAGTAGGTGACTTCCTCATATGAAATATAACAGGGAAAATGTCCTTGTTTGTTACACCCCCACACCGATATATATATATATATATATATATATATATATATATATATATAAATATACATACATACATACATACATATATATATATATATATATATAAATATACATACAAACATACATACATATATATATATATATATATAAATATACATACATACATACATACATATATATATATACACACACACACACACATACACATAGATATATCTATATATAGTATATATATTGATTGTAAAGATCCGTTATGACCTTCCGAATAAATCCCCACACACAGCGCGAACACCCCCCAACAGGTGAGTTACGGAAATTCTATAGATCGGTGCCAAGAAGTCTGCAAGCAGAGAAAAGCGTCGCATCTATCTGCCGCCCCTTGGGTGGACGTGGACTAATGGTTTGTTCAACATGAACTAATGATTTTCTGATCAGCTGATTAGAAGAACCGGCAGCGTGGCGCCATCATCAGGCGAATGAGAACCAACAAACATGACGTCACAAATTTGGCCGTCCACTCTAGAAAAATTCCACTCATGTGACTTGGAGCGCGAGTTTCCAGACAGGGAAAATTCCAGTTTTTCAGGAGACTTGGTCGAGATCTCATCCAGAGAGCACCTTCGTCTCAGAGGTCCTTTGATTGACCGACTCCATGCCAGGGTTATATCTTTTTCAGAGCTGCAAGCTCTAGAGCAGGGGTTTCCAACTTACAAGTGTCCAAGGGCCGCAATCGAAAATACATGTCTAGTGACGGGCCGCAATTTAATCAGAACCATACCCAGGACTTTTTTTTCGTGAAGGGAGGGAGGGGAATTTGGAGGATAAGTGTATAGTATGTACTATAAAATTTTTAAAAATTCGAGGATGAACCTCCAAGCATCCCCAAAAGCCTTTGCCCTTTCAATAGCACATTTATTTACTAAACTGCCATCAGTAAATGGTTTTTTGCTTTAGAAAGCTCAAGAGAAACGGCATAAAAAACATACAAAGCAGATGATTGACCGTACGATATTTTGAAGTCTGCTGTTTCACTTTTTTCTTCAGCTCTGAAATCAAGATATTTCGATCTTCTCCATATATTCGATACTATTCTTCATGGATTGAATAATGTCTTTTCGTATTGTATTCTTTAGGCACGGATACCACTTGAATGCAAACCAAACGTTGGAACTTCCCATTATTATTCGTAATTAAGTAATTGCTTTCCCAACGATCATTGTAAGCTCTGTTTTCATTTTCAATCTTGCGTTTCTTCAAATTTCCACCCATACTTAAAAAATTAATAATTAGAGATCATACGCACAGTAACGTTTTTAAATAAAATCCTATCTCGTAACGCGTGCCTTCTTGGTCACAAAAGAAATACACACCTATATTTTCCTTTCAGGAGAAGAGACTTGGGAGAACTCCTCACAGGACGAGTTTATTTTACTTGAAGGTTGGAATGCAGCGATATCGGGTAGGTATCATGGGGCTGCTTTAGTTCAGCTAAGTATCCTCGATAAAACCCACACCCCCTAAAGCAGGGGAAATGGATAGACCATGCAGAAATGGGCGGTGATCACATAGCAGGGTCAAGTCTCTTCTCCTGGTGGGAACAATTGAGTCAGCAGGGGTGAAAGAAAACTGGTTATGGCCCTGGGTTAAAAATGAGTCAGTGGACGAGTTCTGGGACGTATAACAACGGGAAAAGGGAGGAGGGGTGTGTGAAATAGAACATGAGTGGACACCCTAATTTTCATGGAATCCGAGGAAAATCAATCTTTTTTGTAAATGAACAGCATTTGAAAACAATATGGATTTCTACTAAAACATTTTTCGTTAACTAAGAATATCTAAATTGATGCTGCAAATTATTTTCCTAGAAGTCTTCGCGGGCCCCAAAATATGGCACAGCGGGCCGCCAGTTTGAAACCCCTGCTCTAGAAGCTTCTCGCCGAACACGTTACTCCATCCTGGAGTTACTCTACTTTCAGACCTGCATGCTCTAGAGGTTGAGTGCCGACCTTTATAGCTTTCAGTTTCGTGACTATAATAGCTGACATCTTGTTAGCGGAATTATTAGGCTACTGAGAAGGCCAGTTCCCTCTATATCTAGAGGTAGATCAAATCACCTGTAAATAATCTGTAAAAAGTCATCGAATTAATTTTTAACAAACGTGCAATTTATGTAGTAGACTGACTCTGAATGTTCATTAGCTACCCAGAGTCCGAAAATATGACTATATATATATATATATATATATATATATATATATATATATATATATATATATATATATATATATATATATATACAGGGCCTGATTTAGAAAATTCTTCACTATAGGCACAACTCGGGATGGGGGCCCCCTAACACTGATGTGGGCGTAAAATTTTCAAAATTGACACACACAAAAATTAATCATGAATCATTGTGAAAGTACCATTTCATCAAGAATTGGCTATATGAAGCGTAGAAGCCTAGAACATTATCAAATAACTGAAAGCAATACAACATATTAATTTCATCATGAAAACAACAATACAATGCCACCAGAAAAACTTATTAATGCCTTATATACACTATAACATACATGTGATGAACCAATCAATCAATCAAATTGGAAAGGATATATAAAAAATTGCTATTAAAAAAGGTAAAATAAAAAAAAACACTGACTTGGGAATTTTTCTTTTTTTTCCATTTAAAATTTAATTTTTTTGGGGGCCCCAACATTAGGGGGCCCCTAGGCCCGGGCCTACCGGGCCTAATTGAAAATCAGGGCCTGTATATATATATATATATATATATATATATATATATATATATATATATATATATATATATATATATACATACATACATACATATATATGCTGGATGAGGTTTAATAGGTATGAACCACACACAATTATTTACAAAATTAGTATGAAAGAAAATGCTCTATTTAAAACAAATTTTTTATCTGTAAAAAAAAAGACACCTCAGCAAAATTAATATGTTGCAACTGTATAAAACTTGAAAACCTATAGCAAGAGAGAAATAAAGCGATATGATGAATTTACTGCCTTACATACCACGTATTTACCATGAATACTTCACTATGCTAACTGTAAAGGAGAAATAAGTTTAAAATATAATTATTTAATTATCTCAACGAAGTAATTTACATTTATACTTGTTTATTTATATCGTTTTTCATATAATTGAAATTATTTTTTAATAAACTTGGTTTTTCGTGTATTTACATGTCCTCATTTTAATTATTATTTTTCACATTAAAAAATCCATTTCAGTGAAGCTAATGTCTATAAGAATATGGACATAAATTTCTTCTTATTTTTATTTCTTATGATATGTTATTTTGGAAAGTTGTATAACTCCATTTAGATTTAAAAAAATCGTTTATTTTTTAAAGTAATTTAATAATTATTATTTCGTAATAAAATTTAAAAGGTGTATAGTGTTAAAAACATCACTAAAATTAATTAACGTTTGTCAATATTTTTAAATTAATTGAAATGGAAACCCTGATATATCTCGAAACATGAAAAAATGGTTTTATACCACTTTCAAAAATAACAGCTCAATTTATCTAGCAAGTTTTAGTCCATCGGAAAATACCGTCACCAAGCATAAAAACTATACATATATAGTGGGCGCAGTGGCCCAGTTGGTAAGAGGAGAGGGCTCGTGATCTGAAAGTCACTGGTTCGATGCTAGTCGCTAACAAATCCACTGCCGTGTACACTAATGGCGGCTAGTGCAAGTAGAATCTGTCGTGGCTGCAATGTTCTCTAAGTTCTTAAATTTACTTCTGAAGGTGCGGGGTCAAGTGTTCTGGTCTCGTCACTTGACTCGGTTCAAATTACCGGCTTGGTCCTTTGGCCAAGTCGGATTCCGACTCTTGGGGTGTCAGTCAATACAGGAGTCGCACCTTCATCGCCAATAGCCTACGGGAATTGATCTGATGTTGCTGTCGGTTAAGAAGCATAAGCAACAACAACTATACATATTTTTTATTTCATTTAGCTATATAAAAGTTGGAAAATTTTTCTATATCTCGCTGTCTAGAGAATGATGAATGTTATAAATAAATGACTTTAAAAGCTTTCCTAGGCTAGAATATATTTGAATGAATGTTTAAAAAAAACAGAATTTTATTTATTTTTTCCTGTCAGAAGTAATTTCTCTTTTAAAAGATGGATTGAATTTGAATGTCTTCGACTTACTTATGCTGCTCACTATCTTCAAAACTGGATGAAGTCTTTTACGAAAGTGTAGAAAATAGAATGCAGGAATTTTTCTAGTGTCTTTTGATTTAAATTAAACA
>OU015500.1:121347113-121404613 GCA_907164885.2 Dolomedes plantarius | reverse complement strand
GTAGATAAAAAAAAACCTCAATTAATCCAAATTAGGATATAAGACCTTGGACTGGGCCAAGGGAGCCATATTACATGCCAAGTCTACCAGAATCAAAACCAGTTAATTTCTTGGAAAAGTTCTGTGAATATAGCAAAACAGCCTCGAGTATGAAACTCGCTCCTCAGAGGATCTGGCGGATCGGCGAAGATACTTCACTTGCTGTGAAACAGGATCATCGAGACCTTCTGTTGAGAAGAGAATGCCGAAGCAGTAACTCTGGCGACCTCAGCAGAGACTTGCATCAGGAAAAACTCCATCGGAATCCTCTGGATCTTCAAGGATGTAGCATCGTCCTCGTCGTTTCGATGATGCAGTAAGAAAGAAAGAAGATAAATTGAATGTACAATTTGTATGTGGCACAGTCTCTCCAGTAGTGTTAGTGCGCGGTATCATAACCTGCTCCTTGAACTGCAGCAAACAAATTATCCCAGACAGTGTTCTCTTGCAGTACACATGATTTGTAGAACGCTCAGCATGATAATAGCAGAAGCGCAAACAGTAGGTGGTGGTGGTGGTGGTAAGTAATGGAGGTACGGCAAAAACACCAGGGAGAGCACAGTGGCCACAGTGAGCATACAAAATCATTACAATGTACAAAAGGAGGATATGCAAAATAAATAACTAAATAAATAACTAGATGTAGTTAAAAATTTGTTATTATTATTATTATTGATTATGG
This sequence comes from Dolomedes plantarius, assembly GCA_907164885.2. Lineage (NCBI taxonomy): Eukaryota > Metazoa > Arthropoda > Arachnida > Araneae > Dolomedidae > Dolomedes > Dolomedes plantarius. Next base: position 121,403,892 of record OU015500.1, on the reverse strand, counting down.
GCACCAAGCAGATGTACACAGTTCAGCTTGGTAGCTAGCTATGCATTTTTAATAATTAACATAATTACTGCTAAATTTGTTTCCCACTAGTAGCTTTCTGTAAGTCATATTGAGCATTGACCAAGCCAGATCACAAAATTGCACAATAGTAGCAGACACCAGAGACAAATAAACAAAAAATTTTTTTTTTTTTTTGTTATGTTAACTAGCAATTAAATAGCATACTAGGCACCAGCCCACATTAGCAATATCACTAGACAATACAACAGCATGCCTCGACGACTCTACATGTAGTGCAAACAACAGAATAAAAAAAAATTCTTGTGATAGCTAAACAAAATTAATAGCTGTTAAATTTTCAAAGTCCATTATTATTAAATTCTTTATTTAATTACAGCTTGTTGCAACGACCCATAGATAGACTTCACTAACTTAAAACAAACATGAGCCTTCGCATATGAATTCTGAGGTTGGAACAATAACTTCACCAATATAAACAAACGCACATGATGTGGGAAAAGTTGGGTCGTGCATGAACACCAATGCACAATATTTGAGAAGCATTTAAAATAAGATCCTATCAACATAGATATTTACAAAGTCGAATTCCATGTCACAAACATTTAATGCACATTGCTATTATGGAATAAATATAGTTTTCATGGCACACAGTGAGACATTGTTTCATTGTGTACCAGTGTTCCATGTCTCACTGTGTACCATTTCACTTTGTTAAAAAAAATGGCTAAATATCCCTTCCATTGTTTTTATTTAGTTAAATCTTTAAAATTTAGTGGAGAATTAGTGCGGCATACATATAATATTCAATCCAAAGTAATATATACAATTAAACTGAAGATATATGACATATAACAGAGATAAATAACTTTTAGGTTCAAAAAATCACTTTCGTTTCGTAGATTCCAACAGAACGAACATCCACGCTTGAAATGTGGGCGACAATTACTCCAAACAAAACGTCACTGAACAGTCTAACATCTAGCGCCACAAACATAAACTTCATTATAAAAGCTTCTCTGTCTCACTGTGTATCCTGTCACACTGTGTACTACTCTCCCCTACGTGAGAAATGGTGACCTCACTGTAGTAGAGTTTTCCTGTACTGAACCACGTTTGAAAATGGGGAGCTCAGAACAACCAAGTAGGATGATTCCTCTTCAGACCATGACACTTGCACCTCCATACCGATCCTTTTGGTATTTATACATATATATAAATATATATATATATATGTGTGTGTGTGTGTGTGTGTGTGTGTGTGTGTGATGAAAAAAGCATAAGCTATATTTAATTATATTAATGAGCGTTAAACAGTATTTTTTCTATTAAAGTCCTATTGTGATCTCCAATTCAGGAAGTAGACTGTGTTTCGCAGCGAAGAGTTCAGGGTCATCGAAACTCCAGCACGCGCGTTATCTTACTTAACCATCGGATGTTAGAAGAAAGGGGCTCTGGAAGAGGGCCTACGGCTTATGTGACTTATATAACGGAGGAGAAAGAAATTACGCAGTTCAGGGAGATCTTTGATAGAGTTAAGACACGCGTCTGTCGCGTGAGCTGTGAGATGATGGAAAATGGAGATTTAGCGGGATTAATTGGGTATTTGATTAATGTTAATTAATAAAGGAGTCTGTAAATGTTACTTAAGTATTAGTTCTTCCACCGGCCTACTGTTTGATGACTGCATTTAGAGTAATTAGAGTGTTTTGATGGGTGCGCGGCGTAAGCGCCGTGAGAAATAGTCGAGCAGGATCCGAACAGCGTTCTCGAAATCCCTTGCTTTTTAAAATTATGTATAGGAATAAAATTTAAATTTAATTTTCCCATTTTTCGTCACCTCTCATCTCCGCGACAGCTCCATGTCATTCGGAAGTTAATTCTGTCGTGTTCCAGAGCTATTGTTGCTATCGCCGACTTCCCAATTCCGATTACGTTCAACATTGATGATGTTCGCGGTCTTCAAATAGAATTATCTACATCTTGTGATGCTGCCGAGCTGCTGCAATGTGTCTTCTAATAATTTTTGTCCAGGATGTGTTTGTCCCGCTGGAAGTTCAAACCAGTCGTCGTCAACATCGTCTGCATTTTTACTATTCGGGATTGTGTTCTGTTCCTGGTTCAACTGGATTTTCCACTACAGTGCCGTGTGATCCCGATCTTCATATATGTGTATAAAAATTTCTCAGAGATTTCAGCGAGATAAAACGTAATTTATGTGGCATATAGTCAGATAAATGACCGACGATAAAGATGTTTTGTTGTCCGATGCCAGCATAAACGATTGTGCTGTGTGTGTGTTTTGTCGGGCAGCTACTGACATCGGTATTTATTGATTTTTAAGAAAACGTTATTCACAATGGTTTCTGCATATCTTAAAACTGACAACGCATTAAATGCCCTTGATGAAAGTTTAGCGGATCACAGCTACATTGAAGGATATAAGCCATCACAACTGTATACTAGTGTTTATCAAACATTATCCGGAAAACCGAAAGAAGTTAATTAAATAACCGCAAATTTTGTTTTCTATCTAATTTGAACTAATGATTTTAAATAATGATGATTACTCTAAATTAAAGTTTCTAAAGGTAAGCCAAAAATTTATGATTTAACTATTGTAACTGAGATGGGTCTATGATTTTTGAATTTCTTAATAGCTAGCTTGTTTTCATGTAAAAATAGAATGTTATTTGGAGGTGACGTCAGAGGCTAAACTAAATTCAGTTTAATAGCGGGAGCAATGAACCCATACTTTTATACTGATGATACCCACCCAAGTTTCACTGAAGAACAGGTAAAACTTTGGTACAACTATGGATTTGGGCACTTAACTTTTTCTGACGGCACTTCCCATTTAGTTTGCATTAAACATTATAAATTTCAGTGGAGTTTTGGACTACTGAATAAAAATTTTGCTGTGAATGTTTAGGGTTTTGATTGGAATATTGAGAATTTTGATAGACTTATTTCATGTCTTTTAGATTAATTAATACTTGAAACTAGAAAAAAGTTTTAATATTGTTATTCTATGAAACTAAAAGATGTAATCCAGCTTTTTGTTGTTTTCAGGGGGGGGGGGGGGGAACAAAGTAGACTATCAGATTTTGAGCATTTGTAAAAGAAAGAGAAAATTCTGCATATTCTTCAGAGCTGGTGATGGTCCATTTTGTCTTTTTTTTATTATGTGGAGTAATCAAAATTAAACGAAATTTTACATACGTAATGACTACTTTGATATAAGTAAATGATAAGAAAATCAAAGAAAAAGGATAATTTATTTCAGAGAAAAAGGCAAAAGAACGGAGGAGTTAATACTCCGTTGGACCCCCTCTAGCGCGAATGCACGATGCGATACGATCGGGCATGGAGTCATACAAATTCTGTATGATGCCTTGAGACATTTCGTTCCATATTTGCTGTAACCTTGCCTCTAGTTCGTTCAAACTCGTGGGATGCCCAACTCGTCGTCCCAAATGATCCCAGATATGCTCGATTGGAGACAAATCTGGGGATCGGGCAGGCCAAGGAAGGGTTGTAACAGTGTGGAGACAGTCTTGTGACACCCTTGCCGTATGAGGCCGAGCATTGTCTTTTTGAAAAATGGCTCCTGGGAGCCGTTGCATGAGTGGCAACACATTTGGTTGCACGATTTCATAAACATACCGCTGGCCTGTCATGGTGCCACGGAACTATACTAGGGGTGACCGTGTATTGTAGGCAATGGCACTCCATACCATCACGCCAGCTGTGGGAGCGATGTGTCGCTGTACAGCAAAGACAGGATTGAAGCGTTCACCACGGGCTCTCCACACACGAACACGACGGTCTGTCGAGGGCGTCCTGAGCCTGGTCTTCGTGTACATGACATCTCTCGGGTCCACTGGTCCCAATACCTCTTCACAACGCAATCAGAGCGGCCTAATTGACGAGCTACTCGCCTAGCTGACCACCCAGCTTCCATCATCCCGACGATTCTCCCCCTCTCAAACTGCGACAACTGCGTATATTGTCTTCGAACACGGCGTAATGGCATGTCTATCTCAGCTCTTCCTTTGTAAATGATTCAGCACACTCAAACAAGCTTTGGTTACCTGTTTTATACTCCACAGAGTACGATGTTCAACGCCCTCTACCGGCTATACGTAATGCGCAATCACGCTGCATTTCTAATCATTTGCATATCTCCCCGACATGTATCTTCATTGCAAGTTTCGATACGATCCCGCATTTATTTCTTGGTGCGCTAATTTTTTTTGTCCATGAGTGTATATATCAATGAAATTTTGAAACAGTGCTTTAAACATTGCTACCTATGTTGTGAAGTAAAAGCAAAGCTGTATGTGTTAATTTAAGCATTTGTGAAGTTCCCTGTTTTCATTACTTTAGTTTGCGGTAATGTATATATTAAACAATAAACTCACCATTAACAAGATGCAACGAGGTATTGTACACTAAACTCTACATAAAACCGTTCGCACTTTAAGGAAACGATTTTGATAGTTAAGTTTCATGTATAAATGTCGGATTTTTTGACGCGCGTCTGTCGCGTGAGCTGTGAGATGATGGAAAATTGCGATTTAGCTGGATTAATTGGGTATTTGATTAATGTTAATTAATAAAGGAGTGTGTAAATGTTACTTAAGTATTAGTTCTTCCACCGGCCTACTGTTTGATGACTGCATTTAGAGTAATTAGAGTGTTTTTATGGGTGCGCGGCGTAAGCGCCGTGACACACACACACACACACACGCACACACACACACATATATATATATATATATATATATATATATATATATATATATATATATATATATATATATAGCAGACCCACTTTCTCTCACGTTTGAAATCCCTCGGAGGATTGTTTTCCAATCATCCATGGTATCATTTGCATAAAATCTCGTATCGGTTCCTAAGTTCCCTCTGCATCGCGGTTACAGAATCGTTGTTTTTAAATAACGTTTCGATAACGAAACCGCGATATACACCAGACCGACTCATCATGTCAATTGACAAGTAGAAAATCCGCCCGATCTGTTTTCACCTTCCGCGCCGCCCCATCTCCCCAAAAGTCCCTTACCAGTGACCTCCAGAAATGTCGGGGTCCATTTTCCCCCATCCTGTACTAAATAAACTTTTAGAATTGCTTTTTCAACTTTAATCTAAAAGTGAAGTATTCAGCATATTGAATGACGGGTATAAAAGAAGTCACATATTATTTGATTTATTGCGAGAGCTAGAAAGCAAAAGACATTTTATTACCCGTAGAAATCTTTAGGTAAATATGTTAATACGACTGAAAAGTTCTTTATCAGAGAGCGCATTCAACTGGCGCAGACGGACGACTTGCATCTGGATAGGAAGTCAGAACAAATGAAATCCTTGACAGGCCTGCAGCATTAATCAGATTTTAATTATCCTCCCGGGAAGGAACGAATGTCGAAAAGAAAATTAATCTCTTCCACTACACAATAGGATCAGAACTCTTCTCTTTTCAATACAAGAAAATGGTCTCGCATTATGAGTTGCGAAAATTTTATTTTAACTTAGAGAATTCACTTGGAGCCATTTAGTTTAGTTTTGCAAAAGGAAATATCGAACAGGAATTTTTTTTAAAAAATATCTTCGTATCATGATTTTTTGAGAAAGGTTTGTGATATTTAGCATACGTAATGCAAGAAATAACCACGACAAAAATGCTACGTATTTGTAAATTACTATAAAGAATTCATATAAATCGTAGGATTTTGCAAATTTTTGTGCTTACAGTGCGAAATTGCTGTTACAATGGCAGTTTAAGCTTGTTTACATTTTTTTATTTTCACATATGTTTGTTTTTTCTAATTATTATTTTAGTCATTTTTCATATTTTTTGTTGCACAGCGCCACCTATTGGTGTTTTTTTATTTAATTATTTTTCGCGAAATCCGTTTCCTCATGACTTGAATATTGACTTCAAATTCTATACATGACTTGAGTATTATGTGTTCAGAATTTGAAGCCTTTATACTGAGTAGTTCGATATACAGGGAGTAGAGGATATATATATATATATATATATATATATATATATATATATATATATATATATATATATATATATATATATATATATATATATATGTATATATATATATATATATATATATATGTGTATATATATATATATATATATATATATATATATATATATATATATATATATATATATATATATATATATATATATATATATGTATATATATATATATATATACCCAACAAACACAAAGGCATCGGGCCGGGGTCGGAAGGTTCCGGCCAGCCGATTTCACCACTGCCGGGCCAGCGCATTAGGTCAGTATCGTTTCCGTCACGGCTGTGTCCTCTCGCCCGCGACTACCCCGTCGACTGCCGGGCCGCTTCCGGTAGGATTCGAGCCATCGTTCATCCGACTACGAACCGTTAGGCAGCCGCGATTAAGCCATCGATGCGGACAGATAGCCGGAGCGTAACCGGAGGTTGACGGGCCGGTTACGGGAGCAATAATTGGTGTCGACATACCGTCATCTACCCATCTCGTAAACAGCAATGTGCCGTAGGTCCGGGCATCATGCCAGCATTCTACCAGAATCGGACCGCCGGCAGTTTTTCAAATTTTTGCGTAGGACCCTTTCGTTTATATGCTTATTTATTTCATTGACGATTAACCTCTGATATCAACCCTTTCACTTTTATTATTATTATTATTTTTTTGCCTTCATATTTCTAGTATTCTTTCAGTTTTGCCTTATGTATTTTTAGGTATTACCAAATACTGATCTTTGTTATTACCTAAAAATTTGCATAAGAATCACAAGTTTACTTGTTAGAGCAAAACCTCATTTTGCATTAAGATACATTTACCCAAATTTGAAAGTTAAGGTAACATTAATAACAACCATTAAAGCTAAATCATCTTTCCACTCGATCTAAGGTTACAGTTTGATTTTTTAAAATTTAGAATGAGATTATAGTATGTAAAACAGTACTACTTTAATAATTAACCCAAAAAATTTGTTCTTCCCCAGTATAAAATTTATTAACATAATTTGATAAATTTATAAACATAAATTTGATACATTCTTCAAACTTGAGTAATGTGTAGTGTGTATGATGAAGCCCATCTTTGTGAGCTTGTGAAAACTTGCTCAGAAGAATTTATTTAAATTATTTTTTGGTGTAGAGTTAATAAATGCTCTACAGATAAGAAAATTATTTTTTGCATAGTTTTGTGAATTAAAGAGTAATTCATTAAATTCTTATAAGTCATTTTAAAAAAATATTTTCTTTTATATTATATTGGACTTTATATCCAACACTTGATAGTACTATTTTTGAGAAATAGTACTATGATAGTAATATCTTCTATTGTAATTTTGAAAAATAATTATAGACACATGTTTTTAAATACAGAAAAGAGCTGGTTTAAAGTAAAAATAGTTTATTTAGAAAGTACATAGCACATTTACACAATTTTTTTCTATATTTTCTACAAAACAGGATCCTTTCGCTGTACCTCTGGCTCCATCTTTACAGCATCTAGGGGAAAAAAAGAAAGAGAAAATCAGTTCATAAATTTATGTGAAAGGAAAATGACTCCCATCCCCAGATATAATTTATGAATCAAAAGAATTTATTTAAATTATTTTTCTATGTAGAGTTAGTAAATGCTCTGCAGATAAGAAAATTATTTTTTGCATAGTTTTGTACATTAAAGGGTAATTTATTGTTGTAAAAATAGTTGATTGTTGAAAGTAGTTGAAAAATTCATTGTTGATAAAGTAGAATTAAATAAATCCAATTAGGAAATATAAATTCTGAGACAGGGGTTTAAAAAACTTGATATAAAACAGCACCCAACACATGAGTGCAGTTTTAAATCTGTTGTCATTTTATTGATAACTACTTCCAAGAAGTAAATTCCTACCACATTTTTTTTGTAAAACCAATTACATACTGTGAAAACTACATCATGTAAAAAATATTTACTTGATTAAATAAATATACTAATAGAAAATAGTTATAAAATATTTGTTAAAGAGTATTCCCCTTTTCACTAAATTTCTCTCTGTACAGTAGAAAATCCAACCATGTCGATTAATTTGTTATTATAGATATAAATAAAATAGGGTAGATTGCCTTGATAAGAGTACAATAATAAGTTTTTAATGTTGAGCATAATTTCAGCTCAACATTGAAAGCTGAATCAGAGACTTGTCTAGAATGACACCAAAATTTCCTCTTCACTACTGACAATAATGCTGTTGAAAGTAGAGAAACACAAGAATAAAGATTGAATGCTAAGTAAAACATTTGCATACAAAATCTTAAATTTCTAAATTTAATTACAACATGCCATAGAGAGCATTAATACAGATGCTGGGTCAGATTTAGAAATTTAAGATTTTATATGCTAACATATTATTTAGTATTCAATGTTCATTCTTGTATTTCTTTACTTTCAATGTGAGAGTGATTCTCGATAGTGAAGAGAAAATTTTGTTGTCATTCTAAACAAGTCTCTCAGTCAGCTTTCGATTATTGTACTCTATCAAGGCATTCTAATCTATTTTATTTATATCTGTAATAACTAATCATTTAATTAACAGGATTGAATGTCTTACTGTACTCAGAAATTTAGTGAAAAGGGTGAATACTCTTTAACAACTAATCTATTACTATAATAATGAATAAAGTAAACATTTATTATATGATGTAGCTTTCACAGTAATTGGTTTTACAAAAAATGTGGTAGAAAGTACTCTGGGATAAAACTTCTGCATAGTAATTTAATAGAGCATATCTTTTGTTACTTAATTGTCAAATTATGGTGGAGATCTGTGTATAAAATATTTTTTATTTGCGAGCAGCTGTTATTAGGGATAACCACAGTAAGAAATTATTCAAAATATACTATTTAGATTCAGTAATTACTAAACAATTGTTATGATATATTGTTTGATTAGTCTAGGTTAATTTGAAAAATGAGGTGGGTAATATTGACTAACTGTCAATGTTGAGTGAAATGGCATAGATTATATTATAAAGCGTGAAGAAACACTTAGACTTTTTGAACCAAGCTTCTAACCCAAATTTAAAATTTTTTTTAAATATTTTGCTAATGAGAGTATTTTTCACAGATCTTAACAATGGAATAGAAAACCCGTATAGTCAACAAATTCATGGATAAACGATTCAGTTCTAAAAGCAAAAAGCCTGGTTTCTGTATACTGTTGTAACATGATTATTATAAAAGTATACAGAAACCAGGCCTTTTGCTTTTAGGGCTGCATCTTTTATCCATGACTTAGTTGACAATACAGGTGTTATGTTCCATTCTTTAGATCCATGAAAATATTTTCAATTTTAAAAGTTTTATTAAATTTTTTTTTAAATTCTGGTTAGAAGTTCGGTTTGAAATGTTAAAAGTATTTTATTGCACTTTGTAAAATAATCTATGCTACTGCACTCAACATTGACAGCCAGTCAATCTTTGTATGCTTGCATCATTTTTCAACTTAAGTTAGATAAACCAAATAATACACCATAAAAAAAAACCTACACACTTGCAAACATAACCTTATTATAGTCAACAATTGTTTAATAATTAACTGAACCTAAATAATATATTTTGGAATATTTTTTTACTGCCCTTATCCTTACACTTTATAATAACAGCTGCTCACAAAAATATATTTTATGCGACAGATCTCCACCAAAATTTGACAATGAAATAATAAAAAAATTAAATACTAGGCAGAAGTTAGTATTCCAAATGACATTCAACTACCTATTAGCTCATCAACGAATGATCTAATACATCTATAAGCATTATTATTATTATTATTACTTCTGTAAGGAATTATGAATGAACCCCTAACTACTTCTCATGAAATTCTGATAATTAAATTTAAAAAATTTTTAACATTAACTATCAAGAGTAAAATAACCCTTGGCATTTTATATCTTTATAATATAAAAATATAAAAATTTTTTTGGTAAGCAGTTATGATAAAAGACTTTCACAAGAGTCATGGTTAACTGAAGTCCCTGAACTGCACTTTCGGACATACCTAATACTTTAATAACAGGCTTGCCAGTTAAAAATATAATGAATAAAGGAAATCAATATCAATCCACAAATTACTGCAACCAAAGTTTATGAGAATGTTCGGATTAGCATATATAATATACAAAGATAAATTTGAAAATTTGAGTTGTTTATTAATTAAGAATTATGTAATAAAAATATTTTTTATGGTTTTTCATAGAAAAATTCAAATTTAAGTACAAAAAATAAATTTAAAAAAAATATATTCACAACCTTGTGATTTTGCCCACAAGTTCACTGCTGAAAAAAAAAGGATATCTACAGAATAAAAAAAAATGGGTTCAGTGAGGTTAAAATCAACTTACAGATTATGAATCGAGCACACTGCCAAGTGAGTTGTGGAATCTTTTCATGGAAATCACAATGAGGTGAAGATGGATTCCAGTTTTAGAATTCTGTAAAGAAACCAATATTTTCTTATAATGCCATAATAAAAATTAGAGTCATTTGTGATACCAAGAAGCATTGAAAAGCAGAGTTCATTATAAATTTGCTTATCAGTGAAATAAAAAAGGTCGATCCTTAAAATTTGAAATATTATGATTTTTTGAAATTGAGTAACAATAGAATTGATGTTTGAGTAGTATTCAAAAAGTTATACAATGAGAAAAATAAATGTAATATAAATAAAAGAAGAAAAAAATGTAGCATCGAATTTTTGTTATGGATCATATTGTTAAAAACTATGTTAGGGCTAAAGACATAATCGGTATTTTCAGTTTCACAGTTTGAAAAAAACGGGAAAAAACCAACTTTCTTAAAAGTTTTCTACAATTTTCTGATTTAACCGAACTTCTATTAACGTTTTAATTTATTTCAAGTTAAGTTGGGGGGGGGGCGTCTATGCTTGGGCCAGTAAGTTCTTATTTATTTTACACAACATGACAACTAAATACTCTCTAAAAGTCTTGAAAACAAATAGCTTATAAATAAGTTATTGAGGACATTCTCAAATTTTTAATGACACACACAGAATGCAAAAGTTTACCTAAAGTTTTAATAAAAATCTAGCACACATGATGTTATCTAAATAAAGGTTCTCCTTGTCAGGTTATACAAGATTTTAAAGTTGAAACTGACAAATTAAATTATATAAATGCATGATGACCAGCAATTTAATAACTTAGGAATGAAAAATATAATAACTTTCTGCATATATTTATATACATATGATTATGCAATACTAAAAAATAAAAACAACTATAAACATTAATATTCAGATGTATGCTGATAAGTGCATGACTTTTTTTCCAGTTGCTTCTTTTCTGCACTCATACAGACTGCATGATTGAGCATAAATCAGAATTATATAGTATGTTGCGTTAAAAATATGCATATCAGATATCTGATCTATAAGTATAAAATCAATAAACTTCTGTTAGAATTTTTAAAAATTATAGCATGAAGTTGAACATATGCAAAAGAAGTTTAGAAGTAAAAATTTTGAAGAAAAATATTAACTTTCTTTTTTATATAATTTCCTGCTCTGGTTGACTGGAGGTTGGGAAAGGAACGAAGTCTGTATGCTTAAAGAGAATACTTTGATAGACATAATTATTCTAAACATTCAAATATTTACTATATAATATACTACAAAATATCATTGATTCAGAACTATAATGAAAGGCTTTTTTTTTTGGTTAATAATAAAGTCAGTTGTTCAGTCAAGAAGTCAATTATTGTATTTGGATGATCAGAAATTTTATGTCGTAGAACATCAAGCAATTCAATTACCACATTTAATACATTTTCACCATCACTCATTACTGTTTTCATTTAATCCAAATTCTTTTAAAATGCTTAACATATTATTTATCTTATTTGTTTTGCAAGGAAATTTATAATTATTAAATTTTGAAATCTTACAATTCTTAACAAATGCCACAATATTAAGTTTTAGAATAGCACGTTACCTTTTGATGCTTTCCACAATCCTTTAAGCCAGGCTGATGTTTTGTTGATCTTATCTACGAAGTTAAATACAAACAAAAAGATATTTACTTTACTACAAAATAAAATTACATATTTCATTTAAATACAAAAGAATTTGCATAAATGTATATCTAAATTAAACAGTGTTAGAATGAAGTTTCTGGAATTTGTATAACATTCAATTACATTAATTTAACTTTTATATCCTTTACTAACTGTAGGCAAGACATTTAAGATCAACTCAGTTAATCCTACCCATTCTTTTACATCAATATATGCATTAAATTTGAAACGTTGAAAATTAAAAACAATAATTTATTTTAAATAACTGCAATTAGTTTAATCACAAATCTCTAAACAATAAACAATGTTACTTACTCTTAAGCTGGAGGTAACTTCTTTTAAGAGGCACCCACTATGAGTGAAGCTACCCTAACTACGTCACGCTTTAAAGTGGCAACCCGTGCAAAAGCGTTGTTCTCTACGTCGTTCATTGGTCCACGTAGCTGCCATTCATCCGAAGTCCTGCCTTTCTTCCCCGATCTTTCAAAAATGGCGGCGAATTTAAACCAAATATCAAATTCGATAGCTGAAGCATTTTTTTTCTGTTTTCATAAGCTTCTGAGAAGCTAAAAACACAGACGACGACCCCCCTTTTTTATATCAAACCACTGAGCTACTCTTACAATGTCAAAATTTTTGTTAGTTTGTCATTATAAGAAATTTTAGTCATATGAACAGTATTTACAGTTTAAAGAATTCAAATCATAATGAAATACATCTTATTTTCATCATATTAATTTTACAGTAGCATATTCTTATACACATTGGAATGAAAGAAAAACAATGTTTAATTAACGGACCATAGTTAAAACAAACAAATCACAGCTATTTAGTTCTTGTATATTTTTCAAGTTTATTCTGTTTCTAGTTTATATTGTCGTTTTCAAGTTTATATTGTTGTTTTGTTTTGTTTTGGTTCCTTATCCTTTGTAGTACACAAAAACATTCATGTTTTTCAAAAGTCCATAGTAATCACACATGGTTTCCATCACTTGTTTCACTGACACATTGAATTTTTTTTCTTTTTGTTTCAAATTTTGGTATTAATGTAATTTTGTTTTTATCAATGCATGTCTCGCAGAAGTGCCCCGAACGGACAACGATGACTCGCTAACTAATTTAACAATACCTTCTACTGCTTCAGTGTGACATGGAAAATTATTGAAGTCAATACGTTGACTCTCGTGATAGGTTCCTTTATAAACTGCTTTAGTTTTTCATCAGAAATGCCTCTTCATAGGAGATCCTGTTACTTTAACATCATTCCATTCAATCATATCAATAAAATCCTTGGCATCAAAGTTTATACGTTGAATTAAAAACTTTCCTTCATTTGCAGTCCTTGCTTTTAGAATCCTAAGTAATCCAAGCTCTCTTACATAACTGCGATCATCTGATATCATACAAAGGAGGAATTTTCTGAAGCAGATTTTTGTCACTGGATAAGGTATAAAAGATGGCATAATAGCACTTTCAACGGCAACAACCAACACTTAAAAATTACTGTAATTGGATGTGATGGAACTGGCTTGAACACTGGATTGAATAATGGTGCGATTCCTTTATTGGAAAAGGAATTAAGAAGGCCACTGCAGTGGTTGATTTGTCTATTTCAAGTAAATGAACTGCCCCTACATCCTAATTAAAGGTCCAAATGAATTTGGAGGAGAAATACACTGCTGGCCACTGTAAATGCAACACCCTGAAGGAAACATGCAAATAACATGAAATTTACAGCATGCATTAGCGGAGGTGAGATATGCAAATGATTAGAATTTCAGCGCAGACGCACATCACGCGCGCCTGTGACGCCACTTCAAAGCGCTATTTAAGGCGTGGAGATTTCGACGATTTCAAGTTCGGCAATTGTGTTTTTCTTGTGGTTTTCTCTAAAAACGATCAATTATGCCTCGTCGAAAACAGCGATCATCTTTTGATCAAGTATCGAGTTCGACAGAGGAAGGATAGTGGCCTACCGAGATTGTGGATTATCTTTCAGGGAAATCGGTAGTCGTGTTGGACGAAACCAAACAACTGTAATGCGGATATGTGATCGTTGGATGCAGGAGGGTACGACGGACTGGCGTGTTCGATCGCATCCACCTCAGTGCACCACTTCACGTGATGACAGGCAAATTGTGCGCATGGCAGTGACGGATCGCTCAGTGACATATCGAACCATAGCACAGCACATGCAGTGTGTAACGCATCATCCAGTGTCTGTGCGTACCATTCGACGCCGTTTACAGCAGAGTGGTCTGTCCGCAAGACGTCCATTGCTTTGTCTACCCTTGACGCAGAAACACAGAATCCTAAGCCATCTCCGCCGCCAATGGTGCGATGACAGAAGGATGTGGACGGCAGAATGGAATGAAATTGTCTTTACTGACGAGTCACGCTTCTGTCTGCAACACCACGATGGTCGCATTCGAGTCTGGAGACACCGTGAAGAGAGGATGCTGAACAGCTGCGTTATGCACCGCCACACTGGTCCTGCACCGGGTTTTATGGTATGGGGAGGTATTGGATATCACTCTCGCACAATTAGCTCGCATAGTACGCATTGCCGGTACTTTAAACAGCCAGCGCTACATCTCCGAGGTGTTGGAGCCAGTTGTCCTTCCTTACCTTCAGGGCTTGCCCACAGCCATATTTCAACAGGATAATGCGCGACCACACGTGGCACGCATTGTCCAACGGTTCTTTGTCAATCGCCAGATTGAATTGCTTCCCTGGCCGCCTCGCTCTCCGGATCTTTCGCCGATAGAAAACATGTGGTCCATGGTTGCTCTACGTTTGACCCAGATTCCATCCCCAGCTGCCACAGCAGATCAACTTTGGCAACGTGTGGAAGCCGCTTGGTCTGCTGTATCCCAAGAACTCATCCAAAGTCTCTTTGAATCAATGCCGAGGCGTGTGGCAGCGGTGATCCCCAACAATGGCGGCTACTCTGGCTACTGATTTTGGCAGGAACCACACTTCACAGAAGTCTATAAATTTAATCATTTGATACTTGGTCAACATGTTATCTACAAAATAAATTTTGTTGTGATATCTCTTGTCTTTCTTGGTGTTGCAATTTGGGTGGCCAGCAGTGTAGGTAAACTACTAGAAAACTGCTATGAACTACCAGTCATCGAATTTGCACCTATTGAAAATGACATTCCGTTACTAGAAATTAAGGAAGATTTACGTGTGGACCTAAAATATTTGTTAGAAATGAGTAATGCAATCTGTGTTGGGAGTTGTTCTTCTGATTTGTCCATGAGAAAACCAGGAAAACTTTGTCATTCAAGATGGAATAGATTAGCAAACAGAATACTTCCCTTGTATGCGGTAACAGAATATCCTGCAAAAAATCTCCTAATACTGACTGAGTACATTTTGAAAGTTTATGCAGCTGTTTGGTTTAACCTAAAGCTGAAAGCATCTTGTATCCATGGATCAAAGCACCTGTGGAAACTTGCAAGCTATTCACGTTACCTCCATCAGACTCTTAAAAATTTAATTCACCCAGTTATTCAAAGAAATGCATACTTTGCTGCTTCTGAAAATCTCCTCCTTTGTATGATATCAGATGATCGCAGTCACATAAGAGAGCTTGGATTAAGTCTGATTCTAAACACAAAGGCTAAAATTGAAGGGGACATCAGAAAGTTTTTAAACCAACATATAAATTTAGATACCAAGTATTATACTGACATGATTGAATGGAATGATGTTAAAGTAACAGGACTTCCTATGAAGAGCCATATTTCTGATGACAAACTAAAGCCGTTTATAAAGGAAGCAAAAGAATCTGATCACGAGAGTCAACGTATTGACTTCAATAATTTTCCATGTCACACACAAACAGAAAGAAAGGATTGTTAAATTCTATACCGAGTTGTCCGTTCGTGACACTTCTGCAAGAGATGCATTGATAAAAACAAAAATACAATCTCAAAAGAAAATGCCAAAATTTCAAACAAAAAAACAATTCAATGTGTCAGTGAAATAAGCAATGGAAACCATGTGTGATTACTATGGACTTTTGAAAAACATAAATGTTTTTTTCAAAATAACGTTTTGCTTTTAAAGACATTAATCACTATTAATATTTTTCTAAATAAGTGAGATTTGTTTATTTTAACTAATGCCCGTTAATTAAAAATTGTTTTTCTTTCATTCAATTGTGTATTATTAAGATATGCTATTGTAAAATTAATATGATGAAAATCGCGAAATTCTACAAAATCAGTTGTTCTGTAATGGCATTTAACAGTTAGAAATACTTAGAATTGTAAGTTTCCTGTAAAAATATCGTATTTTGAATATTTTATTTACAATATATATATGTATATATATATATATTATTTTAATATACTATAAAAGAAATAAAAAAATACAAATTTTATCACTTTTTCATAAAAATATCCATTTGAAGCACTTTGCGGTACTTGAAAAGATTTTAGTAGAACAATAAAATTTTATTTTATATTCTTTATTCTAATCCCAAGAGGCAACTTTTGAAAACTATAGCATATTTAAATTAAAAAAAAAGTTATTTCGTTCCACCCTAGCAAACATGCACGAAGATTATCTTGAAACCGCCAACATGCTCTGGTTTGTTATCGGTAATTCACACATTTTTCTTGAGTGGTTCGTAGCATGGGGGGTAGCGCTCTGGGTTTGTAACCTAGCGGTGGCGGGATCGAGTCCCGCGGCTGGCATTTTTTTCCTCTCTTTCCCCTGCTTCAAGGCTGGCAAGCTGAAGTTCTTAGATTATTTCCTTCATGTTAATTAAAAAAATATATGTAATTAACATGTAGATGTTAGTCGACGGCAAAAAAAATTTTAAATGTCGTAAAAAAATATTAATACATAGGCTATTTATGGCAATATAACCTATAAGAAAAAATATTTTGTTTACAAATGTTAACATTTTTAAACTCTGTTGCAAACTCTCTCTGACTGCAGAAATTCCAGGAACATGCTATCTCTTTTCTATATCTTTTACTAACAATTCTTGCTACCAATGGTGTTAGACGAGCTCCACAAAATAAGAACTATTTTCAGAAGTAGAGGGCATAAATATGGAACCTCTCCCCACATTGGAGATCTACGTCTATATCCGTTTCAAAATCAAAATCATACCCGTCTGAAATATGTGCTTGAAAATTAACAACTGCAAATATATTTTGGTAGCTGAGGCACTTTCTTATACATTTTAGGTATAATTATAATTTGGTTACATGCACTAAATAGCATTTTATTTTTGCAGTGCAGGTAAAAACAAAAAGAGAAGAGTTTGATTAAGAAAAAATATCTTTAATATTTACTAGGAAATTCATTGTGGAAGTTGCTACGTAAATGTGTGACATCCACCGCTAAAAATAAATGAGTAGTAAAATAAGATAGACACCACTAATTCCTCTCTTTTAAATAAAGAGTGGTGCAACAAGGCTCCATTTTTAAGTAGATATTTTTAAAATTTCTCCAGTAATAGATAAAAAATTAACAATGAAACTACTTTTTGATTACCTTACACTTCTCACATAATATAATCTTTACATACCAAGAATGTTATGTGAATTTTCCTCGTAAAAGAGGTTACACAGAAATAAGAGCTATTTCTCTGAAAACTATCTTTTGTTTAATCATCACCTTCCCTTTCAAATCCATAATTCTGATACAGATTTCTGCTACTTATGGCTACGAATCGGACGGCCGATTAAGGTACGATGGAGCCATGTCGGTATCGGCGCGGTTCATATCAACCCATCACAGGCCCTGAAACACGTAAACAGCAAAGCGTTCCCCTTCGAAGGTTCGTAAACAACCCGCGAACGGCCCAGAAAATTTCTCCCGTACTTGTCGTTCTACCGGCGCTTCCAGCACTGGCCCGATAAGCTGCCGTCAGTCCTGTGTTTGTTGGGTATATATATATATATATATATATATATATATATATATATATATATATATATATACCGTCGATTTCGGTTAATGGGACCATCCGCTCATTCTGACCGAATCTCCACTTGTAATATGGGGCATGTTCGTTTAAGCTGACAGGCCAGTTCTTTGGACCAAAATGATCGCGTCCCGATGTGGTCTGATTAACCTGAATCGACTGCATATGTTCTAATCTTTCTCGTGCAGTTATAATTATTTGACATTACTTTAATTAATAAATTTATAAGAGTCTACGCATTCTGCAACTGCACGCACTATAGGTTCATGCCTTTGATATGCTTTTTTATTTCTTTATTTTTTTTGTTCGTATTTTCGTGAAACACACGTATGATTGAAACCTTACAAAACATGATACGCATCTGGAATCAAGAGGTTCTTGAAATTATTGAAAAAAAAAGTAATGCGTATAGAATAAGTGCTATTTTTTAAAGAAAATACTCGTGCATTTTATTTCTATATCACTGTGAATTAGCTTTTTGATTCTAAATCTCATTTGTTACCAAGCGATGAAAATATGCTCTTGTTCTTAAAACATTCTCTTGCACGCAAATTATACAGTATTTTCATTTTTCGTTTGACTTGAGATTTCAGTTGTTTTACAGTCTTTAGTTAAGAGAATTTGTCCTTTAGAATCAATAGTGTAAGAGTAATCGATATTTGTCTACATTTGTTGTTTTATGTCTGCGTTTAGGAGATAAATTAGTTTTAAACCATAAACTTTATTACGAGAGTTTAAAAATTTTTGAATTAAAACCTTTCATCATTTAGAATACTTATTTGCGTTCCACAGACTGCAGGATGAAACATAGAGGAATTCACAGCAGGGAAGACGGAAATTTTGTACTTTTCTCTCAATACCATGTAAAAAAAAATTGTATTCCTTTTTACAAAACACCATCATCTCCAATGTTCATTATTATTCTCAAAAATATCTAACCTTGTGTAATCATTCCAGATAGTATAATTTTTTTTTCGTTTAATAATTAATAATGTCAAGTTATTGGGGCAGTATAACAGTAATTAAACATGGGATTAGGAATATGAATTTTACAGAAAAATTGTTAAAGTATGATGGTAAGTGAAGTAACATCTAATATGTTGCCACAGACCAGCGTATAACACGCAAAATCTTAATACACCCATACCTCGCTTTACCGCCTAGATACGTTCCCGAAATGTTGGCCGTAAAGCGAAAAGCCGTATAACAAATCAGTTATTTTGATACAAACCCATGCAAATTTAATTGGATATGTTCCAATTTTTTATAAATAATACAGTTTTTTAGTCCAGAAAGCATTTTATTCTTTTAATTTAATATAAAAATACTTACATAAAAATAAAAGTACAAAACAATGCAATAATAAACAAATTCAATAAATAAACATATAAACAAAATACAAAAGAAATCTATGCACATATGTTTACATACGATAAAAACCATAAAATAAAATATTTACAATCTGCTTTAATGTGATGGCGAACATTAACATGAAGAGTCATTAAGCTATAATATGGTGCATCATCACTTTCCGCTGTTGCGGCCGTATAACGAAACATTGTGGGCCGTAAATCGAAAAAGTGCCATAATAAATGTCGTTATAGCGAAATGCCGTATAAAGAGCGGCCGTATAGCGAGGTATAGGTGTATTTCCATTATACAGGTTGTTGCACATTCGATTCCTAAATGTTTGAAGGTCACTGGTAAGGGAGTAAGAAGTAGGGTGACGTGTGAGGTACCAATAGTTCTGCGGGATATTTTAGTTGTCAATGAACACCATGAGTTGGTCCAGTGAACAACGTGATTTTGTTATTGAGGCGTTCTTTATAAACAATGCTTCTGTAACCGCGACACAAAGGTCATACAGGACACGCTTCGGGCTGCTGGGGTAAGATGGAGGGGGAGGTGGAACACCTGAGGTGGATTTTTCCTAGTTTTTAGTAGACACCATGAGTTGGTCCTGTGGACATCGTGGTTTCGTTATAGAGGCTATCTTTAAAAACAACGATTATGTGATCGTGACAGAGATGGCATTAAGGACGCGCTATGCAACTGATGCCGTTCCTGATAGAAAAACAATCCTGCGATGGGTTTCAAAGAGCAGAGCAAGTATGTCTGCATAACCAAAGAAACCATGTGGTCGTTCTCGAAACATCAGAACACCTCAAAATGTGCAAGGTGCCCGCTTTTCGTGAGGAAGATGACACCATTCCCACAGAGAACACATTATATATATACAGATACATATACAGTGATACACATGATACATATACAGTGATAAAAGAACTCACTAAGGAATACATTATCTGCCACCGCTTCTCTGGCGCGTTGGAGCTATTATTGTTGCCCCTTCTGTGGCGCGTTGGCGCTATTTTCGCTTTGTCGGCAACCATGTTGATGGCGAAGTTCGTTCACTGAAACCTTCGCCGTTGTCAAGATTTAAAGTTGCGGACTTCTTTTTGTTCCAAGATTTACAGTTAATGACCAACGGAGTGAGGGAAAACATCGGCTTCGGCATTGCATCGCAAATAACGGTCCCCTCCTGAGTGATGTTGTTTTCAAAGACCTAGAAAAAAAATAGATTATGAATACTTTTCGAAAATATAAATCACTTTTACTGTAAATTGCTTGGATTGTTTTTTTAATATTCTTTGAAACGTGGGAGTGAATTTTGCCGTACGCTATACAAGTTTCCAGCTTCATCTGCATTCAGGGTTAGTATTTAATAATTATTTTTTTTCAAATTCTATGGAAAATATTATTAGTTTACTGTTTTGAGGGGAATTTGTATTTAACTTTAAAAGTAGGGGCTCATTTTTATATGTATTTTTTAACAGGAATTAAATGATTTCATTTTCCCCAATTCTACTTTTTTACTGCCATTTGTTACAGAATGGTAAATTAGAAATTTGAAGGAAGTCTAGAAAATTTCATTCAAATATGGATTGATAATGAGGAAGCTAAAACCGTGAAAGATTCCATATAAATTAGGTAGACAATTTTATCTATGAATTTCAAAAACATCTACGGCTCTTTTCTTATGAATGTGAGCAATATATCCCGGAGAGTGCTTAAAGTTGGTAGAAAAAAGTTCTCTTCTTTCTCTATTATTTAAACTCGAAACGTTCAAATGTGCTTAATTTTCCATTTTATTTATTCATTGTATAATGTTACGTATTTATGTGCTTTTCCCGTTTTCCATGTTTATTTGTTACTTCTTTTTCACTCAAATGCTTTCTTTTTTCTTCGATATCAAATTCATCAGTTAACAGTATAATCTCGTGGAATGGCAACGCTTACTGCAATTCGTGTGGTTGGAACTTGCAATGGCAGATATGTCGTAATTCGTTATAATATTTTATTATTTATTGAAGATTAACACTATACAAAGTCAAATATGTTGCATCAAGTTAATAAAGTCTAAATGATTATATATATAATAGCCCATGTCTCTGTATAACACTTCCGGGTTGTATTCATCTTTCAGTTGAAGCCCTAAGTAAACAAACGGCCGCTCAGGCTTAATTTCAATTTCAGATGTGGCTCAGAATTTTTTTCTTACCTAAAAACTAATATCTTCTCCATCAAATCACGTTTGTTCAGCCTATTTTTCTATAAAACATTCAGAACTTAAAAAATTGGATATTTTTAGCTGTATATTTGACAGTTTTTGAAAATCTGTTTACTTTTGCGATGAATTCTGAAGGTAAACAAACTTCAATGTGAATGAATCAAGTAGCTCAAGTATTCATATCGCGTAGTGAGCTGTAAAAAACTGGATGGCAGTCTACTACTCCAATCGCATGAAAAACTAAATAAATAAAATATAATGAAAGGGTTTGCTTTTACAAGGTGTGGATTAAATGCAATATTGTTAGATAATTCGGGATATTTTTAAACTTTCATATACCTTTTCCATTATGACGTCATTATTTGTATTATGACGTCAAAATGACGGGTTACCTTCTAGTTGATATATAAGTGTGGCTCAAATGAATGTGTGTCTTTTGATTTGGCAGCAGTGATTAAATACCCAGAGCTTTGGGTTTGCGCCAGTAGATAACGTTGTATGCTACGAAACAAATCTCCTATCGTCAGAAAGTGTCAAGTCGACATTTAAGCGTGTTTAAGCAAAGTTTCCAAGTACAATTCGCTCAAGCCTTTCAACAATGGCATTTCTCAAAAATCGGCGATTTTTAGCGTTCGGCGTTTTCAGAATGCCCTGAAAGAGTAGTATATCCCTACAAGATCGTCATACCTCACCACTCAATAGTAAGCAGCTGGAGAGCAGAATTAATATTAATTTTTAATACATGTTATTCAACTTTTATACTTTAAAATCACTCTCGTGAAAAATCCCGTTTTTTTAGATATAACGTTGTTGAAAGGAATGAGCGAATGGTGACATGGATTTGTCCAAACACGGCCAGCTAGGCCCTGCAAATAAATGTTAACATCCACCGTTCCCTTAACCAGTCGTATACTAGTCTTTGACCCATTTAACCAATGAGTACCAACTAAATATTTAACGCTGACGCTGACGGATTCTATGTTAACAGGCCCTAACACATCTTCGGCTCACTGAAAGGTGGCTCAGAAGCCACTACTTTACCAACCGGTTTGCAGCAGTCCGAGAATTCGTTGAAGATTGCTTCTGGGAACAACCATGGACATTCTTCTTTCAGGGTATCAATAAATCAAATAAGCGTTGGGACACTTACCTATATATATAAAACAGTTCCGTAACTGACTCACTCACTGACATACAACGCACAGACCAAACCGCTGGACCTAAAGGGCTGAAATTTTGCATGGCGATTCTTCTTATGGTGTACGGGAGCACTAAGAAAGATTTTTGAAAAATTCTTCTTAGATTTTTTTAATTACATTTTTTAGCTGTTTTTGTAACTTTTTTAAAGTTTTCATTTAAAATAATAGTTTGAGGGTTATAAGATTTATATTACGAGAAAGATCATAAAAATTCGTTCAAAATGAAATTTTTTTCGAATCTTTACCACCTTTTACTGATTTTTGGTGAATTTTTAAAGATTAATTTTTAGAATTTAATTTATTAAATGCTGGTTACGAGATTTCTTTTTCTGGTACTTAAAATAAATTTATCTTCACGTGCATAACAACTAAATAGAGAAAAAATTATTATTTCCCTTTCTAATGCAGCAGACGATTGGATATTATCCAAAAAAATAAATATCCCTTACGATTTTTTTATAAATATATATAAATATACACACATATATATATATATATATATATATATATATATATATATATATATATATATATATATATATATATATATATATATATATATATATTAATATATATATATATATATATATATATATATATATATATATATATATATTAATATATATATATATATATATATATATATATATATATATATATTTTTTTTTTTTTTTTTTTTTGGCATTAATTGCATTCATTGACCATTGTATTTAATTTGAATGTACTCCGTAGCGAAGTGCAGGTTTTCATCTAGTTGTCATATATTCCGATGAATAAATCATTACAGAACCACTCTTTTATATCAATTGTGTGGTGTTTGTCTCCAAAAATATGGTTAGGCGTATTGCATTATAAATGATGACCCGGAAATAAAAATTTTCTAAGCAAATTTTTCCTATATACTTTAAGAGTTTTATACCTTAAGCGAAAAGTTTTAAAAAAGGAGGGCATGTTATCTAAGTATGTATAATAAATATATTATGTTTATTTTCAGATGCTGAGGAGAAAATTTGAATATATTATAAAATAAAATCCTAAGAAATATAATATCAAATTGCTGTACACTCATACATTATTTAACAATACTTTATATAATCTTTAGGAACTAGATAAATGTTTAGAAAAAGTTGCAGAAAATATCATATTTCACTGTTTATACTTAAATTGGAAATTTAATATTACCCTTTCCCTATCTTAGTAAAATATTTATCGTTGATAACGTTTTTTTGGGTGATTCGCAATTCCTTTTTTATATGTTTTCATAGCAGCTTAAAATATCTAAAGCTTAAAAAAATATGTTTTTCATCGAGGACTTTTAAAATGTTGGCTTTATTAAAAAAGTCTGTTTTTTTTATATTTCCTTAAAGAAGAGAGATTAACATTTTATAAAGTTAAATAGGTTGTGTCAAGTTAATAAATTCCAGATGATAAAATATATAATAATTAATACTTCTTTTTCATTTTCTGTGCCCAGAAAAAAAATTAAGAAGGGAAATTTCATTCTTTACTCTGTAGAATAATCTGAATATAAAAGAAGGATTCAAATTAAAATTTTCTTTAAAGTTGTATTTTTAAGGACCATAATGTTTGCGATATAATGGAAACGGGTCTTTTGTATGCCTTAGAAATTCACCTATGATGGAACGTAAATAACTGCGGTTTTTTTTACGTAGGATTTACAAATATATTTTTTTCTCGTTAGTTATAAATTATGTTTTGTTAATGTAATGCAAAATATACAATTATGAAAATGAATAACATTAAAATATTTTAGATAAAAATAATGATGCTTGTACATTACTCACAGTTCAATTTCTCACACAAACTTATCACTTTGCAAATACATGCATCGAAAATTATTACTTTGAAAGAAAAATGGACAAGATAACATCCCTGCAATATTAATGAGTCAGTCAAAACTTTTAGCATTTATTACAATTATCATGACCTAAACGTGAAATATCGAGTTTCGTTCACAAAAATGTCCAATCTGTGTCAGTTCGTTAGATACGCCATTACGATTTTTTTAGATTAAGAAACATTTCATATGAAGTGTGCAGTGTAGTTTTAATGAATGGAAGACCACCCACGTTCATCATTAGTGGTGGCACTAACATTCTTTAACACTAGAAAGACGGGAATCTTTTTTCTGACTAAAAAGTCTGAATGCCGTCATTTTGACGGTTAAAAATAAAATCAAGAACTTAAAATATTTAATGTTTCTTTCTAAATGGTTAAATACTTTAAATTTTGAACTATTTCATAACAATATATAATAAATTAGTGTATATTTAAATATATTTTCTGCAGGTATTCCGAGCTGACAACCTGGTATGGTGTATCCGTAAAAATATATGCATGGTTCCTGCAGTCCTTATTTGCCAACACCAATATTTCCGAAGAGCCAATATTTCTGTTATTTGTAAAAGGGGGAGGAACCGAAAAGAAACCAACATTTTTCCGGTATTTTGTTTAAGATTTCTGCCTGTTTTCTATATTGCCGTCAAATCGACGGCTTTCAGTCTTATCAGGAATACAACACATTTTATCCCCCTCTTTACTATCGAATATAATTTTGTAAATATGTGGGCATATTACACTTAAAATGAGAAAAAAATCATAAAATTTTAGACGCCTGAGGACATAATTACTGAGATAGCACTCAATAGTATGTCCAAAACCGTCGAAATGACGTCAGCCGTCTACTGAGATAGCACTCAATAGTATGTCCAAAACCGTCGAAATGACGTCAGCCGTCTACTGAGATAGCACTCAATAGAATGTCCAAAACCGTCGAAATGACGTCAGCCGTCTACTGAGATAGCACTCAATAGTATGTCCAAAACCGTCGAAATGACGTCAGCCGTGTACTGAGATAGCACTCAATAGAATGTCCAAAACCGTCGAAATGACGTCAGCCGTCTACTGAGATAGCACTCAATAGTATGTCCAAAACCGTCGAAATGACGTCAGCCGTCTACTGAGATAGCACTCAATAGTATGTCCAAAACCGTCGAAATGACGTCA
Organism: Dolomedes plantarius; assembly: GCA_907164885.2. Lineage (NCBI taxonomy): Eukaryota > Metazoa > Arthropoda > Arachnida > Araneae > Dolomedidae > Dolomedes > Dolomedes plantarius. Next base: position 121,377,988 of record OU015500.1, on the reverse strand, counting down.
GCCGTCTACTGAGATACCACTCAATAGAATGTCCAAAACCGTCGAAATGACGTCAGCCGTCTACTGAGATAGCACTCAATAGTATGTCCAAAACCGTCGAAATGACGTCAGCCGTCTACTGAGATAGCACTCAATAGTATGTCCAAAACCGTCGAAATGACGTCAGCCGTGTACTGAGATAGCACTCAATAGAATGTCCAAAACCGTCGAAATGACGTCAGCCGTCTACTGAGATAGCACTCAATAGTATGTCCAAAACCGTCGAAATGACGTCAGCCGTCTACTGAGATAGCACTCAATAGTATGTCCAAAACCGTCGAAATGACGTCAGCCGTCTACTGAGATAGCACTCAATAGAATGTCCAAAACCGTCGAAATGACGTCAGCCGTCTACTGAGATAGCACTCAATAGTATGTCCAAAACCGTCGAAATGGCGTCAGCCGTGTACTGAGATAGCACTCAATAGAATGTCCAAAACCGTCGAAATGACGTCAGCCGTCTACTGAGATAGCACTCAATAGTATGTCCAAAACCGTCGAAATGACGTCAGCCGTCTACTGAGATACCACTCAATAGTATGTCCAAAACCGTCGAAATGACGTCAGCCGTCTACTGACATAGCACTCAATAGTATGTCCAAAACCGTCGAAATGACGTCAGCCGTCTTTCTAGTGTTAAGCCTAAAATGTCAATTTTCAAATTTTTATAATTGAAATTATAGAAAGTTTTTAACTGTCTGGTCTAAATCAAACTAACATCTTCCTGGATTCTAAAATTAAAGCTGTAAAATATGAAAATATGAACATAAAATGAGAAGAAAACAGGTTTCTTTGCTATAATCTTTGAGTAAATGCCACCCACATCGTTTATATGTTAGCATCAAGAACTTTCAAGGAGAAGGCTCAAGCTCGAATCCCGACTAATGGGTAAATTTTCTTTTCCTGTCCTGTTGGGTCAGTTATTTTATTAATATGATTTTATATCTTATTGAACTATATGAGAATCCATTAACAAAAATATATAATGAACAAATAATCAATCTTCTTACTTCTTTTAATATAGGCAATACTCGAATGGCTCACCTTTAAGATCAACTGAATAATACTTGAATAATAAGTGAATTATAAAAAATTTAGTTCCATGCACGTATCCTTAAAATGCATTTAATAAATCACTTCAGTTTAAACATGACTGTTGAATATATGACATACTGAATAACCATTCGGATTTAGGTTTTACAAAATGAATAATTGACTTCAAAATATCAACAGCTTGAACAATAATCTGCACAGAACCTTTAACAAAAAATGAATAAATGGAATCGCATCCAACATAGCGATTTTTTGAATTCTTACATGACATTGTTTAGAATAGAATATACACCACAACAGATTAAACTTTTTTTAGCCATTTTCTTGCCATTACACAGAACCGAATGTGCAACAACAGAATAAAAAGCATTTTAGCTTTAAGTAAAAAAAAAGTTACATAGTGATGCCCTCTATTGACCAGAAATACAATTAGAATACAAATTACAAACAATATGATGAATAAAATGAAACACATATTATAATGAATTATTTAAACATAAAAATATGAATAGTAAGTCTTTTATGAAGACTGGGCATGTCCTCTCACAGGGAGTTATGTTGGTTAACATGTAGTTTGCCCCTATAATAAAGAAGCAATAAAACTCGTGGTGTGAAATGAGTGATTATCGAAAAGACAATTAACAATTGACCTACACTTTAGGAATAAAAAAACACATTTAAGTGTAAAACTATGAAGTTTAAACAAACTAACGTCATTTTATTACATCTAATAGAAATTAACTACTTAATGACGACTTACTCATCGACGCCAAGAACAAATATTACATAAGATAAACAATTTTTGTTCTGAACTACATCTGATGATAGCTCTGCTGTACTCGGACATCTGGAGAGCTTCTTCGACTGTCGAAACTCATTCCTGCTACAGCATCGAAAACCTCATCTCCTGCCATCCTGTTCGACCTCTGACTGATTTGTTGATTGTTTCAAACACCCTGTAAGGTTTACATAAGATTCGATTCACAAGAATCGAACTTTTAAGTGAATAAATTAAAGAAGCCGCTTGAGATATACTAATTTCAAGGCATACGCGGTTGGTATAAATACCATGCAGCTAGATTAAAGAAACGAAGTGTTGTGGAAGCGAAAGGAAGTGAAAGGAGTTTGCAATCAGCAGCTCGAGGTACTTAGCCAGATTGATGCTAATCTACGCGAGCTCGTGTTAGACGAAAGTTATTTTAGCGTTCAGTGACCTAAAAGTTTACGAGGCAGCACTGCTGGTTGACTGTCAAGTATTGTGAGTATTGCAAACTGTATTTTCTTGCAAAGTATCTATACGGGAATAATATCCATTGCATGAATGTTATAAATATCTCGTACTAGTAGTACGCATGCTTATGTTGAAAAGCAAGGTAATGTGTGTCACTTTGAAATAAATATTGTTATTTATATAGAACTGTGTTTCAATCTATTTCAGTAGAGTGCCACTTCAGGTTATATACACCCAAGGTAGGGTAGAAGTTGTTAAAACACTATAACCCTACTTAAGGTTTTCTATTGTCTAATTTTGTTGTTGTTATCTTGTTTGAAGTCTTTCATAAGCAATACGAGAGCATTGGTCAAAGGATTGATAAATGAAAAATACATGATTAAAGGATTATATACTTTCAAGAAATCGGTAATCCAACGAACACAGTGATAGTGCGTTGGTGTACGAATCCACAAACGTGTATACAATCAATGTTATCTTTTAGGGAAATAACAATCAGAAAATTTACCCTATTTAAAAAAAGTGTCGTACTTTCAGCATCTTAGAAGAATGCATTTTAGTGTTTTAGCAAGGCAATAGAACTGACACCATAAAATTTTACAAAAATGTGATATTTTCAATCTTAAAGCTTTAGCAAAAACGAACAAATCATACTTAATTTCCCCATAAAGATATAAGTGTGATAGTTATTGTGTTTTGAACATTGGAATCAAAATTAATAGCAACTGTTAATATTATACAATTCTTCAATTAATATATAAAATTACTTCTTAGATTGTAGACTGTATATGTAACCAACATCTTAGGAATGAATTTGATAATACTGCACTGTTTTCATTCACTTTCAAAGAACAGAAGGCAAAAGTATAGTCAGGAGGAAAGTTTAGTAAATTTATTATTTTAAAATACATTTTTGAAATTGTAGCTAGAAATTATATATATATATATATATATATATATATATATATATATATATATATATATATATATATATATATACATACGTATATAATTATTTATATAGTATATATATATATAACCACACATTCATTACGATTCTTGATTTCCTAGACATACGAAACTTATTCCATTTCTATAAATTAATATAAGACAAAATTCAATGTCTTCACTGCATTTATGCCAGATTTTAATTTCAGATATTATTCTGTAGGGGAATACAACGATATATTAATACTTTTTCATGCATAATTTTTGTAATTCATACAACGTAAAAGATCTATGAATTAATTAAATTACTGAAGAATAAAAAATAAATCATTATGTTACTAAGCACCAAAAATATAAGGGTGACCCAAATGAATTCTAGTGAAACATTGGTTTTAGCGCCAGCGGTTAAATTCTGAGAGCTCTGTGTTTGCGCAGTTAGATGACGTTATACGCTACGAAACAAAATTCTTATCTAGAGACAGTGTACTGTTTGAGCGCTTTTAAGAAAGTACGGTTGTGACATGGATCGTACAAACAGGCCGAGCCCGAGGGTTATTCAATTTTGACGGCAGATATGTACCAACTGAAACCGAAATTTATCGTCATATGACGGATGTGAATAGACATCTTGTCTGTCACAATGTACAGTATTCAGATCGTTTAGGTTTGCAATGGAATGAAGCGCTACTGTCAACTTTCACTACAAGAGTCTGATTAGACTGGGACCTACTGCTTAAAGCCGATTCCGAACGGCTATAAAGGACAGTTTCAAGAATGGAACTCGAATCCATACTCAGGTATCAAACGCCAGAGCTCTACGCTATTTCAGAAGCTCTAGCCTCAGCCAAAAGGCTAGAGCTCTAGCCTTGTGGCCATCGTCCGGCAACCAGATTGTTTAGGGAATTTCGTTAAGGACGTTAAGGAGGATGGGACATGCCGTTATGTGCTGAAGCACAATGAGCTATACCCGTGTAAGCAGTTATCATAGGCAATATCACATTAGTTATCACATTTGATGTGGTGTTTCCGTTGGGAAGACCTCGACCCCAGACCCGGTAGCTTCGACCTGTCTTCCTGCGACTATCTCACCTTGGGGTCCACTGAAAAATACTTTCATGTGCCACTGGTATGCTGAAGAGTCTGTGTCCGGAACGTCTTTCATTGGCTCCACAGAGAACCACAGTAATTCTTCTCTCAGGATATCCAAAATCTCGTAAGATCTGGGACACTTGCCTGAACAGACCAGGCGACTATGTGGAGCGCATATGTAGCTCAAGTTCATCACTATTACTTCTTCTATGTTTACATAATCCAACCAATAAATCATTACAGACAAAAATTAAAAGTCTCAATTTCATTTAGGCCACTTTTATATAAATAACAGTCACACAAACAAAATATCAGTATATTCTCTGTAAATAATCTATATATATAAAACAGTTCCGTAACTGACTCATTCATTCACTGACTGACTGACTGACATACAACGCACAGACCAAACCGCTGGACCTAAAGGGCTGAAATTTTGCATGGCGATTATTCTAATAGTGTAGGGGTGCACTAAGAAAAATTTTTAAAAAATTCTTCTAGGATTTTTTAAAATTAAATTTTTAAGCTGTTTTTTAAACTTTTTTTACGTTTGCATTTAAAATAATACATTGAGGGTTATAAAATTTATATCACGAGAAAGATCATAAAAATTCCTTTAAAATGAAATTTTTTCGAATTTTTACCTCCATTTCCTGATTTTTGGTGATTTTTTAAAGATTAATTATTAGAATTTAATTTATTAAATGCTGATTACGTGATTTCTTTTTCTGGTACTTTCAATAAATTTATCGTCACGTGCGTAACAACTAAATAGACAAAAAAATATTTTTTTCTCTTTCGAATGCAGCAGACGATTGGATATTATCCAAAAAAAATGCATATCCCTTACGATTTTTTTATAAATATATATATATAGATAGATATATATTTTACATCAATTGTATACATTGATCATCGCATTTATTATAAATATATATATTTATTTTTTGGCATAAATTGCATACGTTGACCGTTGTATTTAATCTGAATGTACTCCGTAGCGAAGCGCTGGTTTTCAGCTAGTTACTGAATAAAAGAATGAAATCAGGTTTTGGGAAATGCCTTCGCATTCGGGTTCCATTAATTTCCAAAACTTCTTTTGGAAGAAATAGTAGGTAAGACAAAAGAAAATTTGTTTTTTTTATATGTAGTCTTTTAAAATTTTAAAACTCTAAACAAAGCACTAAGCGGAATTTATAACACATTTGAAAGATATTGTTTGATGCAAATTTTCTTTACATTTCGAAATTTCTTATTTCTCACCATAAAATTTTACAAACTTTAAACATTGTTGATAAAATTACTAAATAACTTAAGAGTGTTTAATTCTAATAACTTATTTATTAGAACTTTAACAAGCTTAATAGCAACAGAAATTTTACCAACAGCGTTTAAAGTTTGTAAAATTTTCTTCAGTCAAAATATATGTAAAAAAAAATTCTTTGCAAGCAATTCTGTGCCTTTTTTATAATATTAAATTCTTTAAAATCTAATTAAAATATAAGTAATAACTTTAATAATTATTTGATCACTTATAATCATACTGGTGTAACCATATTGTCCTGTAAATTACATTATACAACTATTCTGAAAAACAAAAATTAAAAAAAGGATTTAAACTTATTATGATGTTTGAAATTGCCCCGAATATAATTGCTTATTAAAAGAAATAAATGAGTTTAGAAATACTATACTTATTGTAAATTTTCTCTAGAGGAATAAAAAATTTTTTTAACAATAAACCTAAAACATTTCTTTTATTTGATGTTTTTTCAACTTCCTATGAATATTTATGAGCCACAGAATTCGCTTCTGTTAAATCTGTCACTAAAAAACTAATTTCTCAGGGGGACTTAACAATCCTGCATTAATTTGAAATCATGTACTTTTATGCCGACTTTTTACTGTAAACAAATACAAAAGTTTTCATTTATTATATATATTTTTGTGATAAATTTCGCAAGATAATTAAATAGAGAAAATGTCGTTGAGCTTGAAAAGTTTTTCTTCAGTTTTTAGTTTTTTAACATAAACTTTTTTAAACCTTTAATCTCCTTTGTGAAGTATTTGTATATTTATGAAATAGATAAAAAGATTACCCTTAAAAATTAAAAGCATTTTTTTTCATCACGGGAAATATAAAATGTAAATTCTATCTCATTAACTGAGTATTACTTTTTCTAAATACTTTTTATACTTAAAGGAGAATCAATCTAAAATTAGAGCTCAGTAATATATAATATTTTCAAAATTTTTATTTTGCGACGCTTAATTTAATTACATTTTTTGTAGTTCTGTGTATTTTTTAAAAGGAATATTCTTAAATATTTATTACATCGGCATTGATAATTTTTACAAATAATTTACAGGAACTGTTTTTTAGGAAACTTCATTCTTGCTCACTTTCTACTCGACGGGTTGAAGTAAACTTTAGACATTTATGAAATATAATTACTTTTTTTTCACTGCAGTGGAGGCCATGCATGTAATTTTTTGTCGATTCTGATTTAACAGGAGAATATTAAAAATATTTTAATAACATTACTAATAAAAATCATTATCAATAAAACAGTAAGTCTTTCGAATAATTAGTATAAGCTATTTAACCCTGCTGTTCTGTTCGTATTTACTCCACGTATGTAGCGTTCGGGTCAATATGACCCAATTCAGAAAACTAACCTTTCTTGCAGTAAATGACAGGTGCCATTTAAGAAATGGTTTAAACAATAGTAATATAAGTTTAAAAATAGATCTAATAATATAAAGCATCTATAAAAATAACAGAAAAATACTTTAAATTGAAACTTACAATAATAATAATCTATAAAAATAACAGAAAAATATTCGAAATTGAAACATACCTTTATTTACAATTTGAGCAGTAATATCTTACATGAGATTTGCAAACGTGATTCTTACATTTGGAGCATAACATATTAGTTTTGTTGCCATTGCTTGATGGACAGAGCTTGCACCTTGCACGTTTGATACACAATGAAGTATTCTCAGCAGATCCAAATGGTACGTTTTCCCTTTTTCTCTGTATTCCTTTCACTATTTTTAGTCCTCACTTCTTGGTAGGTGTGGCCTTGCTTCAATGTGTGGAAAAATGAGTGATTTTCCTAGTTCTTCTAAAAATAGCCTTCGTTTGGTCAATTTGTTTTCGTTCCATTCACTATGTATTGAAGTCCATAGAACAAATGCATTGTACACAGAAGTATCAAGCATGTTATAGAATACTATCATGGGCCAGCGATTTGTTTTTATTTACAAGTGTACGTGTTTAAAAGTTGATCAAGAGTATCCACAGCCCCTTTAGTTGAATTATAATCAAAGATTATTAATGGTTTTTTGTCAGGTCTGTTGCTAACATCTTTGTCATGATGCAAAGTGCTCAAAAGAATAACATTCTTGTTCTTTTTTGGGATGTAGTTTACAACTGTTGCGTCTTCTGTAAAATAAAATAATGAGTTGTGAACTTCTTTGTTTGGCATTTCTTCAGGAACTTCTGATTTATTTTTTCTAATGGTGCCAAGCATAGTCATTTCCGGCTTTAGAAGAAGTTGTCCTAAGTTGTAAGATGTGAAAAAATTATCACATGTAATATTGTGCCCCGAATACCCATAAGTAAGATCACACACTACTCGCATTCCCTGATTTTTCTCTGGCTTTGACCCTTGTTCTTTTCCAGTGTAAATTTGTGTTTTCAGTACATACGAAGTTTTACTGTCACATAAAGTCCATATTTTGATCCCATATTTAGATGGCTTACTTGGTATATACTGTTTGATAGGACATCGGCCACGAAATCCTACTAATTGTTCATCTACAGTAATATTTTCATTCGGATTATATAATTTTGGTAGAATTTCTATCCACTTTTACCAGATATCTCGCACTGAAGCTAATTTATCCAAATTTCTTCTTTCTTAACGAGTGGATTTATTATCAAAACGAATAACTCTCGATATGGTGCAAAATGTTTCGAGGGACATTGTCGCACGAAATATATTTCTGCCAGGTTCTGATATATTTCCAATATATTTCTGCCAGTCCCATAAGCTTTTTGTTGATTCTCCATATGATTTATAAACACCTGCTAAAAATAATAATCCAATATATGCTTGAAAAGTTTTACTTTCGATATTTTTCCACATTTTTCCATAAACCTTTTCTCCTTCAATATTAGTCATTTTTATGATTTCGTTTTCGTAGAATTGAATACTATCTCAAATACACTTTTTACGTCTATAATCCTTGCCGTTGCATATCTTGTGACCCCTGGAGAAGTTTTTATAATATTAGAAGCTGTTGATTGAGAAGAATGTGGCAGTGGATCAAACTTCCACTTTATTTCACGATTCTTGGACTGAATACTCTTTTTATAGTTCATTTGTTGAATATCGGTATCAAAATCGTTGTCAGAACTTTCACTCTCAATTTCATCACTTGTATGATTTTCATACTCGGATACTTCTTCTTCGCTGTCAGAAGCTTCTATTAGTTTAGCTATACCAGCGTAACTCAAATTTATGCGATTCGCCATTTTTTTTCACATTCACAGGCACAACACTTTTACAGTATATTAGAAAGTGAAATACAGCAGAAAAAAAGAAACGCTGCAATAAGAGCAAATAGTTTGGCCCCCTGCAAATCGTATCAACTTTTTGACCTTGCACACGCTCTCTTGTCATGTGACCAAACACATACGTCAATGAAGTACTTTTCGAAAATTAGAGATAAATTTAGAGATAAAATAGAGAAATAATATAGGATAAATTAGAGAAACTATTGTTATTATTTTCTTTTGAATTATTCGAAACAAAAGGGAACATGTTTGAGTAAAAATAAATGATTTTTTGCATTGGGTCATACTGACCCGAACGATACATTAGGTATAAATTGAAAAATATTCCTTCGAAGTACAAATAAACATAAATCCCACTAGGAGTACATATTTATATTATTTACCAACAATGTCAAGAAGTTTCATGAAAATATCCCTGTACTATATTTTTTTATGAACGTATAAATGTTATTTTGGGTCATATTGACCCGAACAGAACAGCAGGGTTAATATTTTTATCTATCAAAAAGCATTTTTTTTAGAAAAATATAAAAAAAAATCTTATCAATATTAAAAAATAATTTAATTAGTAATTACAATAGGCGACATAAAAATTTTCCTCTGGTGTAGACAAATTAATCTTGAAGATTTTTAAAATATAAATTATTATGAAATATTATAACATAATATATTTTTTAATTAAGTCTAAACAAACTTGCCTTTGAACACGGAATTTATTACAGAGAAAAATTTCATCCCTGTTAAATTTACTTTTCGTCTCCTACTTTTGGCATATGACAATATACATTCAGACGGACCACATCTAAACTTATACAACAGAGACATATGGGACCAATATTTTACAGTCATGTAATGTTATGAAGTCTCTGTGATGTATTTTTACTCATTATAATGAGAAAAAACTGGCTGGGTAAAGGAATAAAATTTAGAATATTTCCTTCTGGACTGACGTGTTACCACTAGATGTACATGGCATGACGTTTTTCATTCGAATTATCTTTTGAACATTTGAAAAAATACATGAATAATATCGCAACAACTAACCACGTTTTTGAGTCGTGACCCCGATATGGGATATTCAATGGTTTTCAAGCCTCCTGCACCCTCCCCCCTCTCACCTACATATTTTCCTCAAAAAGGCTTTTTAAGTCATAGATAACAAAAAAAATACTCTAAAATTTTCCATAATTTAATTCGAAATATATATTTAATTTAACAAAAACGGAATTTGCAAGAAATTTGTAACAAATACATTTTAGTGAACATTAAGGGTACAAGTTTCAATGGTTAAACCTGTTGTTTTAAAATTTTCAATATTTTTCTCAATATAGAAAATGATAATACGTAATTGTCATAACGTTTTGTACCGCCCTTTAAAGCTATATTTTTCTTATGGGATATTTCCCCTAACAGCTTCGCGTACTACATAAATGTGGATACTGCCCCTTGACTGCCCAGTTTTATTCAACGAAAACCTACTTTTACCACTAAGAACGAACCCCGCTTTCTTATCAGTGAAATTCTTCGTGCGGGGGAAAGGATTGGTATGTTACGGTACAAGTTTGGCTACTTTTTGCTTCCCCGAGATACACAGGTATAATCACTTCTCTTTGTGTCGCTTTGTTTAACAGTTTTTCTCGCCACTTGGCAAACGCTCTTCGCCAAATTTGGCGGACTGATGGACAGATGCGAAACTCATCCACCACCTGCCGTCGTAACTCTTGGACGACCTTGCCCAGGCCTTTCTCGACTGATCCGATATCCTGGAACTGTTTCCTTAAGTTACACACAACGCTGGGCGTTAAATTGAACTCTCTACAAATTTGGACTTGATATTGGCCGGCTTCTAGCCTCCCCACAATTCGCCACCTCATTCCAACATCTAAACGTTGGTGGTTACTCATTTTTACTGTTACAATTTGAAATTAACTGATTGCTGCAAAATAACACCAAGAAATTCGCCGAGGTGTGCTAGCGAACGAAATGCGTCTTAACTTACGCGTGCTTATAAAGCCTGTTTCTCTACTGGCTCCGCTTACACACACGTGTATGCTTGCGTATTTGACGTACAAGATTTACATTTTTGTCTAGAAGCAGTGGTTTTAAATTCAGTTCAATTCTTTTCATGAAATTCAATAAAATATGCAAATTCTCTTAATTTATTTCACCAGTGCACTTGTCTATCTATTCTCTTAAGCAGCCTTAGGCCTTGAGAGGAATCATCGGATTGCTAGGGTCACCAATGAATCTTCTAGAATGTTCTAAGTACAGGTTGAAAGCGCGCTTTTCGATGAAACGGAAATAGTGAAGTCAGAGCGATAGGAGAAATGAAATAGGATGGACATGCATGTCACGGACAGAGATAAACAGCAAAATTAATTTAAGTATTAAATGGAACTTTAGGCCTTATGAGTTGAATAGCGAAATGAGAGCATTAACTAACGGAGCTGGAGACCCTTTCTGGTTAATAATAGAGTTCAATTGTAAAGTCAAGATGTTGTTATTACTCGAGCCACGACCACTGCACTCTACAATAGATGAACCGTACGTAGAAGGAAACGTCTCTCTCTCTCTCACACATACACACACATATATATAAATATATATATGCATATATATATATATATATATATATATATATATATATATATATATATATATATATATATATATATATATATGTATGTATATATATATATATATATATATATATATATATATATATATATATATATATATATATATATATATATATATGTATGTATGTATATATATATATATATATATATATATATATATATATATATATATATATATATATATATATATATATATATATATCAGCACATGCATGCTGTTTTAGGTAAATTTCAAAAATGGAAGTATAACTAGAAGGGTGCAAAAGCATGTTTAAGATACAAATGCGGGATATCCAAAACAGGTGAATTCGCTAACGAGAAACATTACATCTTGAAACAGAATTTAGTTTTTCAGTGAAGTTCCATTAGTGTGAATTAACAGAAAACACTATCGACACCGACTACCGAGGAAATGTCGGATACCGAAGCATTTTTTCCGCTTCGTAATGCAACGACTACCGAAGAAACGTCGAGTACCGAAGCAGTTTTTTCGCGTCGAAATGCGACGACTACCGATGAAACGTCGAGTACCGAAGCAGATTTTTCGAGTCGAAATGCAACGACTATCGTGAAAATGTCGAGTAATACCGAAGCATTTTTTTCGCTTCGAAATGCGACGACTACCGAAGAAATGTCGAGTAGTACTGAAGCATTTTTTTCGCGTCGAAATGAGACGACTACCGGGGATACGTCAAATACCGAAGCCTTTGTTTTGTGTCGAAATGTGACGACTACCTAGGAAACGTCGAATACCGAAGCATTTTTTTCGCGTCGAAATGCGACGACTACCGAGGAAACGTCGAATACCGAAGCAGTTTTTTCGCTTCGAAATGCGACGACTACCGATGAAACGTCGAGTACCGAAGCAGTTTTTTCGCGTCGAAATGCGACGACTACCGAGGAAACGTCGAGTACCGAAGCAGTTTTTTCGTGTTGAAATGTGACGACTACCGAGGAAACGTCGAGTAGTAACGAAGCATTTTTTTCGCGTCGAAATGAGACGACTACCGGGGAAACGTCGAATACCGAATTATTTGTTTTGTGTCGAAATGTGACGACTACCGAGGAAACGTCGAATACCGAAGCATTTTTTTCGAGTCGAAATGCGACGACTACCAATGAAATGTCGAATACCGAAGCATTTTTGTCGTGTCGAAATGCTACGAGTACCAAAGCAGTCAAGTACCGAGGTATGATTGTATTTCGTAATCACCGAGTTCCTTATTACCTTGAACAAAATAGTCCTAAAGATGAACATTTGAAAGATCTCCGAAACTTTAAAGAACTGCCGTCTTCAAAAGAAGGTTTTCTGATATAACCACTCCAGTGTTGGGAAAATTAAAATCATGTTTCCTCATATCCAACTTTTAGATTTTCAGTGATTACATTGGGGCGTTTCACGTCGTTCTCAGATAAGCAGGATGACATACAACATTCAATTGAATACGGATGGCATTAAACTTTTTTTTTTTTGCTGAGCAGCCCGCAGCTGACCTAATCCACCAAGGTTTCAGTTAAACACGATAAAGGGAGAAAAGAGCGATTTTTTTACTCTGACAATTAACTACAAATAGAAAAAGTAATGTGGTATCTTCTGTCTAAGGTTCTTTTGAAAAAGAAACTAAGGAATATAACAATTCATCCTTAAACATTTTTAAGATGAAAATTGATAACGAAAAAGGACATCTTAGACTCTTAGAAGCTAAGCAATCACGCCTAAATACATTTTAGGTTGTCACGAGAGAGATTATTTTGCTTTTAGATAAGGTAAAATTATTGCCTTGTGTCAAAGAAAAGCAGAATAATCAATCAAGCATTTCGAATTCATTGATTGGATTAATGTTTAGCATATAATGAAACCCCTAAAGGATGCGACAAGCGTTAATTTGACCAACTAAATGTGACTTAGAAAAATTTAATAACTTTAATCGCATCACGGGAATTCAGATTTCGGTATAAAATTTTATAAAATGAGGCATATGGGAAGAAATTCAGACAACTCTATTCAATGTTTACTACTTAGAAACCTATTCAAATGAAAGGATTTTCGCTGAAAATTGATATATATATATAGTATATATATATATATATATATATATATATATATATATATATATATATATATATATATATACACGTATATAAATAATCTGATAGAAAATCAAAGCCTCATTATTAATTTATCTATAATGTTTTATCGAAAAAGTTCTGAGAATTCATTAAATATACTAATCACAAATAATTCAATGAATTAAAAGAAAATTAAGTGGGGGAAATTTTCGAGTATTAACGAAAAAGTATTAAAATTTTATGAAAATATGATAATTTAGTGTCATTATGTAAAGTTTCTTTTCAAACATTATTTACCGATGTTACCAATTCAATAAAGGTTTAATATTTTTTTTAAGGAATAACATAATATATTTTTACTTGTATAATAGCAGTTGAGATATATTAAAAGTAAAGAATGTGATTCATTTAAAAAATTATCTAAATTGGGAAACAAAATTTTAATTGAAACAAAACAAAAGTTTTAAATGCGTAATATAGCAACGGCTCAACATGTTTGCAAGCAAGAAGTAAATTTTAAAAGTTTCAGCTTAAGTGGACATAACTTTTACGCTTTTATTTTTTTATGCAAATGGATTTTTAAAGAACAATTTGGATCATTGGAGTTGATTAAATGTACCTATGTTCCTATCCACAGATTATCAACACAGTTTCTTTTAGTGCAGTCAATTCAATCATGAAAAACAAAGACATTCTATCCAGCTTTTGCTGCTTTTTTAAATGAATGATAATAATCGACTGTTAATGTTACTTTTTCTAGCGAATGTTAATTGTAAAATATTATAAGAAATTACAAATAACTTAAGACGTATAGTTTTAGTAATTATAAATAATTACCGATTTTTATTCATGTCGTCTCCTTAATGGGATCTATTTGTATGTAAGCATATTTTTATGAAAGTGTATACTCTTAAGTACGAATATATAGGGAAAAGTATTAAAACAATATATGCCCTCTACACTTCAGTTTGAATGTATAATTTCAACCCTAGTTCTCTTACTCAGAGTAATTCCTTTTACGTGTACAATATTACTGTAGACAGTAGAACAATGAATGTGTCTTTCATATAGTATTATATTGCGTTAAGCGTAAGTAAATTCCTATATTATATCATATACACAGAATAAGAATAAGCATTATTGTATGATATTTCTTTAGCCCCATATTTGATAGCACAGCGAATAGAACAAAGCCGTTTATATAAATGCAATTAGATAATATGCATTTGTTAAGAATATTTCCTTAGGTACATATATTTTAAATTAAGTTTACCATTGTTCCTGATGGCAATTGGGAGCTATTTATTTAGAACGAAATCTGAAGGGGTGTTGAATACGCATACTATTTAAACTTTCGGTGAATGATAATTAAGGCAATTTTTTGCAGTTTCTTTATTCTATATAGCAGTTAAAAAATTATGGAACAGGTATTCTGCTTATCCTCTTTGGTGATGCAAAAGTATCCCTGTGTCAGTCAAAAAAATTCTTTACAGTTAAGTTAACGTAAAACAATATGTTAAACTTTAAATCTCCGAGCGTTTGAGGATTTATTTATGGACCTCTCTCCCAGATAGAAAGAAATGTTTCTGGTGAATTATTCCATTCTCTAATTGGGTATTCAAAAGAGTCAAAACTGTACTTTCGAAGATACTTTTAAACTAAAGAGGGTTTACTACAAAGAGTTTTAAAATATGTTAGGAAAAAATACGCTAAAAAGGCATAGAGGATTAAACATATAACTACTTCAAACCACAATACGGAAGTGGAAAAACTGATGGTTTATAACATCGCAAGGCACATCAGTTGGTGGCATCAATCAAAAGACCTAAGTCATAAGTCATGACCTAGGTCCATTAACCGGGATTTTTTTAGACCTCCCGTGTGACAGAGGCTCCCGGATTGTGCTTTCAAGACTTGCAAGCGGTCATATCAAGTGCCTCTCATTCAATGGAGGCAGGAAGGACTTAGCCCCCAATACCAAATGCCACAACCACCAGGCTTCAGCAGAGCATATAATGGATTGCATGGGCCTCTCTAGAATGGAAATCTACCGCGATCCTCTTCTTGTGCTCGACATCCTGAGAGTCAACGGACTTATGGATATCGTCAGACACTGGACTTCGTCAGGACTTCGTCAGACACTGGACTTCGTCAGGACTTCGTCAGACACTGGAGGATAGGCTACAACAACAACAAGAGACCTAAACTCTATACAAAGCCGCGATTGAAGGTTGTTACAATAGTTACAAACCAATAAAAAAAACTGATTTCTGACCGTAAAACAAAATTTCGAAAAGTTTGCTGTGAAAAAAATTGTTCTTGGCTAAAATAATAAATAATGTTTATTGCGTCTTTTTGAATATGAAAAGGTGAACATTTTAAATTATAAGCATCAGAAATGGAAGGCATGTGTGTGGGAAATTAATTTGCATAATGGAATATTCACTGGAGTCCGGATCAACTCCCTTGACAAAATTCTTGCCTTGCGGTGTTGAGAGACACCTTGTCTAGACACTCACTCTAACAGGTAGTCCATACACAATTTTTAATAAAATTGTGTTTTCTATTCAGAAATACGCTTTTATGCGACTATTTTAGTTGCTAGATTGTGAAAACAATTTACCTGTGGGAATATGGAAGTAAATTCTCAGTAAATTTGTGGGTATAATAGATTGAATTTATTTAAGTAATATGTGTGAAGTTTAATCGCATAAAAACTAGTAAATTGTGTAATTATATTATTTTTTTGTTTTACCTTGAAAACTGAATTTTCAGTTCATAATTGCATTTATCTGAAATACATACAACTACTTCTTCATTTTAACGGTAGTTAGTATCTATTATTTAAAATTTTTGCTTGAGAAATATTTTGTTATTTTTTAAATATTGCATTCAATATCTATTATTTGTTCCTATGCATTAGATATTACTAAATAATTGCACATGAAAATTTAAGAATAGCTAGTTTTACATTTTTAGAATTGTATGCAATAAAAGAAAAACTTAGTATGTTTAGGTTCTAATTCAAGTTAGTTAAACTGTAGTCAAAATGGTTCATAATAAGATATGACATCATAAAAATAATCAGTAATATAAATAATCATACTTTTTTTAAAGCTTGGCCAGGAATTAACGAGTTCTAAGGATTTTTAAAGGTCTGATTTCGATTAGAAACTATTTGCTAATTGTGTCAGGTAAGTAATTATTTTAGGAAACTGTCTAACGGAAGGGTCCCTTTAGCCACCACTCAACACAAAAGAAAAATATCGTCAAGTTAGGAGAAACTATTCCTCAAGAATTAATCTAAATTAAAACCATAGTTAGTCATGCTTCGTTTAAAATAAAAGTAAAAGAAATTACCAAGTATCACAAATTTCCTGACTGTTATATGTAACCTGATAGAAGAGTTTTATTTACCTCAAAATTGTTTTTAGATAAGTAAGGCTAGTTAAGTAAGGCTAGTTTTGGTTTCAAGCCTATGAAACGAAAAGAAGAGAGGAAACTCAAATTTAAAAGTTTAAAAATAGTGGATTCCTCCTCCCCTAGAATTTTAACACCTGAATCATTTGAGTCCAGGCAAACTGACTTTGAAAAATCCATGGCAAGATATTTTCAGATTCGTGAATTATCTTCTACGTGATTAAATCGAAATGCTTAAAAAACTTTATTTGGAAATACGCCGTTATATCTCTATTCCCGTAAGATGGGGTTACTTTGTGACTGCAGGGGTTACTTAGTAACACATAGTAATGTTTTCGTATTTCGAATCTTGCGCCGCGCCCGTGATACAGGGTAGGAGAAGAACAGCACCAACAGCTTGTCTGACATACATAGACACCTAGTGACCAGTGTCCGAAGCTTCTGCGTGCCATTTGTCTTCGCTGGCCAGTTTATTGTTTAAACCTGTTGTCAAGCTATTGACTCAAACTTCGGAAACTTTGTGTGCTGAAGGATAACACCTTTTACAACCAACTACCGCAGGTAATTATTTTTTTATTGTTAATACGTTGGTTAGATTGTGGAGCAATATAACTTTTGTGTAGTGATATTTCCGAGGTATACGAGAACATAACCTAAATATTGAAAGATGATGGGGGTTACTTTGTGACACATTGACACTATCACAAAATAACCCGCAAAGTTGACCCACCTCCTCCAGCTGCTCAATGTTGCTTTTTTCCGTCCTCTAAAATACCACTGGAGAGAAAGAAGTATTGACTATCTAAAAGAAAGTACCCGAATGAGCAGAATGTGCCGAAAGACGAATTTCCACATCATCTCAAAGAACTGGTGGCTGCCCTGGTCACCCGAGTTCTCTTTGATGTCAAAGGTATAGATAAAACTATCCAATATTTGTAATAGGTATATATAATTGTGTATTAAGCTTTTGATGAGCATTTTACTGTCTAACTTTGTGTCAAGTCATTTTTTCTCTTGGATTTCAAGGCGAAAACAGAGATGTCACAAAGTAGCCCCACTCGGCGGGGCAACTTTGTGACACATTTTAACTTTAATTTCCCAATGGTTATTAAAGATCCGGGTTAGCGTAATGCATTACTACGTACGGAAATGATGTATCAATGTTTTGTAATTAATTGTTCGTTTTGGGCTGCTTTTAAAACTGATCGACTGGCACATTAACCTTTAGCTTACGGGGTCCATTTTCCCGATTCCCACTTTAGAACGGGAAATTTCCTCCCCCCGCCTTTTCTAAAAACCACATTTAGAGTATATATATATATATATATATATATATATATATATATATATATATATATATATATATATATATATATATATATATATATATATATATATATATATATATATATTCACGCTTGGACCCGTATTCTTGGGATATATGCTATCCCACCCCGTAATGAAAAGGTTAAAGTGCTTAAAATCCGTCACAATGTAACACCATCTTACGGTATCAAATAAGAATTCAGTCTCCATTACCTATAAATAATGAATGACCAAAAATGTCTTAAGTAGACCAAATTAGTTAATTACTGTTACTAATCCGCTAAACTGTTTTAAATTTAAAATATATTATTTGAAAGTTCATTAATTAAAATACGCTTTTACTATTTTTTTTCTTAAACTTTATTGTATTTAAGATAAGTATGTAAGAGCTGGTACATTATCTTACCAAGAAAAAGGAATCCTTTTGCTGCAATTATATAAAATTTGGAGCGAAAATAAAATCGTAAGAATACCTTGAAATAACAGCTTTATCTCTGTTATAAAAGTAGCCCTTTGTTACTTCAAAAGCTTGGGTTACCGAAGAAAAATAAATTCGGTATTTCATTTTTTAATCAAAATTACAGCACTTTCAGTTCAAAGAATTGTATTAGTGTGTAATTCTAGAACACAAAAGAAAAATATGAAGTTAAAAGGAAAAAAAAATATCAGGGATTTTCACTCTTTCTCTCGTTCCGCTGTTTTAAATTACACAACTAAGCTTTTGTTGAAAATTAATTTTAGGCTTCACAATAGAGATCTCAAAAAGTTAATTACTTTTTTCCAGAGTCATTTTCGGAGTTAAAATGGCGTTAAAGTTAATTTAGGGAATAACGGCAAAATTTGCCCTGAATGCTGCTTTCAGATAATCACCTAGAAATAAAATACCTTGAAATTCTAAAATTTTATGCTATTTTGAATCTTATTAGCTTCCCAATGTTGAATGGGGAAAAAACGAAAAAAAAATGTTCCTTTCAAATTATCCTTTTGAGGTTCAAAAGAATTTCTTGAAAAATGTTTTGCTATATGCATGGTAATTACTTCAGTATATGTTAATTGGGTAATTACTGAAAAAATGAAATGCAGAAAAATTTAACTAGCACACTTACCGTATTCACACACATTTACATGTATTTAAAATAATATTATATAAGTAAGAGCAGACGCTAAAAGCTGTTATACTATATTTAAAAAAAGATAATTGTGCTATTAGTTAAATTAAAATAATATTTTCTTACACGATAGACATTAATGAATGTCTAGTTATAATAATTAGACAGATATACATTACATTAAAAAAATCTAAGCATTTATAAATATATTTTGTTTATCTATTTTTGTTATGTCTATGTTTAGTTTTTTAACAATATTAGTGTAACAGGGGGGTGTTGCTCAATATTTTCTCTAATACCACGCTATTACTATAACTTATCAGAATAAAATATATTACGTAATAACTAACTATGAACTAACAAATTATGATGAAACATATATGTGGTTTAAAAAACACATGATAACTAAATATTTGGTAAAAACAAAGACTTAATTGTCTAAATATTCAATGACTAACATCTTACCTAACCAATGCACGGGAACCAATTTTATTTTAAACACTAAAATATATACTACTAGATACACACACACACAAACAAACAAACAAACAAACGCACACACACACACACACACACACACACACATATATATATATATATATATATATATATATATATATATATATATATATATCTGTCATAATTTAAGTGAGAAAAGAATGATTACCTTAAATTTAAAGGGGGCTTGGGAATTAAATTATATTCGTGGCGTAATTCGCCTCTAATTGTTCGTATTTCAAGACGCTAATTGGGAAAGGGAAATTCCCCTTTTCATTATGTAATCTTGGCGCGCCTGTGGGTTCTGCGGTCGAGGAGGAAACATGATATAATTCTCCTTGAAAGATGTCTGGTTTGGACTCTGCGCATGTGCAGGGAGAGTTGAGGCGCGAATTTTTGTCAGAACGCGGGATTTAATCGTTGCTGGTGGACGTGTGTCAGCTGGGTCCGCAATTTGAAAATGGCGAGCGCTCAAATATTCGCTAATTGGATCAGTTGTTGCTGGAAGGAGAAATAAATTAGACTTGATTTCGTTGGAACTATGTTTGTTTATTGGATTTAGACTACTTGCCACTCGCCATTTCAAAATTCATGAGACATGATTAATTTCTGGCTTGCATTACACTGTTAACATTTCCCAGAACTAAGGAAATTTTCAAAAAATTATATATGTCGTTTTGGAACAGCATATAAATGGGATCAAGCATTTTCTTCCATGAAATTGATTAAAAGCAAAACGAGATCACCAGTGACTGATCCAAATTTGAAGAATTCTCTTATACTCTCAATTACACATTAACACCAAACATTGAAAGACTAGTGAATTTCAAACAGGCTTGAAAGTCTCATTAATTGGAAGTGAAATTTATGCACTTTAATAGATCTTGTTTTGAATACAACCGTCAAATGGTTTAAAAATGTTATTTGGGTGACTGAGTTATCCCTTTGCCTCCTGTAAGCGAATCAGATTCTACACCTATCCCCATTTTCAAATCCCAACCATGAACATAAAAAAATAGAAAAAGTGCTTGAGTTATATGGCACATCTGATCTCGCATGTGAAACAAATTGACACATGGTGTGTAAAAGGTTGGCGACCACTGATCTAGGCTATCCTGCCGTATGATTTCATAGCGTTCAAGTCTTCTTCAAAGTCCTTTACAAAGCTTTCTATGTCTTAGAAAACTATGCACTACGAAATGTATCCCTAAAATGAACACTAGTGAGCAGGGTTGAAATTATTCGTAAAAGCTGTGTCATCAGCGATTTCGATATACAAGCTTATTGTTTATATATATATATATATATATATATATATATATATATATATATATATATATATATATGTAATAAATTAAATATTAGGCCCTCCATTCTATTCTATTAAATTCCCTTTCCTAAATCCAATCCCCAGTAACATTACTTTAGCGCTTTAAAAACCCATAGCAACAGAACTTCCCATAAAACAGCAAACGTTGCATTTCTACACGTGTATACGTCCCGAGAAAGGCGTGAGTTCGCATCGCCAGCCCGAAATTCCGCTGACATTTCAAAACAACAGCCACATGTACCTCGCTTCTAGCGCGTAAGGTTGAAAGGTGATATTGCACTTCGCTCCGAGCATCTAAAATGAAAGGACGTATGTTACTATCGCTCCTAATAAAACGATTCGATCCGACTGCTTCAAAATTTTAATTCCTTTCAGGCTGAATCTAGCTCCAGCCATGTAAATTTGAGCTAGTTTTCCTTTTCAGGTTGCATTTTAAGAACGAGATGTAATGATTATATTACATATATATATATATATATATATATATATATATATATATATATATATATATATATGTGTGTGACATTTCATCCCCTGATTCCATAACACATTCAATAAGCACAAAAAACGAGGCAAAGTTCTATAAAACTGCAGTCCTTTATTTCATACCAGTTGGGAGCGGATATCAGAGCGTCTTTCTAGCATGACGCGAAACATACAAGTGCTTACAAAGACAGACAATCGCAGACTGCCTGCTCTCTTAGTCAGGGGCTGTACCAAAGTCAGCGACTGTTTACATCAACACAGATGTTTTTCGTGGGTGGTGCGGTTGCTATGCTAAGAAGCACATTGGGTGCGCTTTATCTTTATGATATTGTTTGACACTTTTGATCCTTTATCTCTGGCACCTGCAGCCATTATCTCTGAGATATTGTGAACTGCGGATTTTAGATGACTAGAGACGGGGTTTGGTTACTCCTTCTGGGCGGCATGGCTAATAATCCTATCAACTGAAAAGAATTTATTGTGTTATTTTCCCCACTGGAATTTGCAGATGTTCACTTGCTTTTGGGTGGGCTATTTCTGAGAGGAAGGGTCCTCTCTTAACAGATGTGGGACCCGAATTATAGAAATAGACGAGATTCAACTTATAATGTCAAGATTCAACTTATAATGTCACATCCCCCCTCCCAAGAGGCTATCATCATATGCCTGCATAGGGTGAGAGACACCTGAGTGTGAGTATGTTGGGACCTCACCTAATTCACTCTGCAAGATCAACATTATAAGTTTTACTACTTCAATTTTTTAAGTTAAGTCATAATCGATATAAAACTCTTGATCTGCAGTATCAAGCTCTTTATATCGACATACGTTAGCTGGAATTATAAATCTTTCCGTATCTCTGGAGAAGTTCTCCACCTATCTAAATTCCTCCATCTCCAGTCATCGTGTTCAATACCATAACAATACAATTACTCGGCCTCAAATTAATAGGTGCACAATTACAACAATAGTCTAATAGTAATTAAAAGTACATAATTATAACAATATTAGTGGGATAATAAAATATGTAATAAGATAATATACTAGTATAGCCATGAAAAGAATAACATAGAAATGGTAATGGATATGGCTTAATTGAATCTCCATGCAGATACATTATACCGAAAATCAGTTCTAATTCAATAGTAATCTACATGAAATCATACACAAAAACAATTCAATTCTGATACTTGTAAATCAATGCTAAATCAATACACAGAAATGATACATTAAATTCTTCAATTCAGGTAAACGTAACTCAACATTAATTAAATAGGAAAACATATTGACAATCACGCACTAAATTAGTTCAATTCAGAAAAATATAACTCAATACTATTTACACTTCTAGAGCACTGGTTTACTCGGATAATAATTACTATTTATACAATCACAATAATGCCAGTATGATCATAAAATAGATAATATGATAATAGTGCGTAATAATGAAAAAGAAATAACAGGTGATATAATATAATAAAATCCTTACTAAGCCACAAATATATCATATGAACACAATGCTTTATACAATTATTAGATTATTCATCTCTTTCATTCCACTTAAATTCTCTCATGTTTTTTAATTCACTATATTCTTTAATACAGGGGAATAACTTCTATTTTTCTTAACCTCAAGATCTCTTTCCTATACTCTCCGAGATCTCTACATTGAGCGAAAATTAATCCTTTTACCCTTCCAGTATTCATCTCTCTCAAGCTCAATTTTTCAATTACCTTATCCTTCTAACCTAGCTGTGGTGTTCTGACTTATGATGACATCTGCTAATCAGAGTACTAATTTCTCATGATAGCTTGTCTTTGAATAAGCCTGTCCTATTTAAATGAATTTAAGATTCTACTGAAAGGTACAAATTTCCTCCTTCCATTTTTTCCCTTAACTTCATAATTAAAAAAAAATAATAAAATAATTCTGACAACTTCAGCTAGTTTGGTTAAGGTAACTTATTATTCGTCTCTTTTTACACACTCAAAGGAATCGGAGACTCGATCTTTCCTCCCCCTCTAAAACACTACTCGTCGTTTGACCTACTTCTGTTGGGGGGTCAGGGTTCAACTGTTACTCCTAGCCTCCTCGGTTTGTTTATCCGCTATCAGCTGTTTGGCGACTGGGGTTTCTTTTCGCCTCTCTGCTATCAGCTGTTGGGCGACTGGGGTTTCGTTCCTTCACACAATTCAAAATTCTGTGCTGAATTAAAATATCGTAGCCTAGATGCATGAATTACGTCGACGTCTGTTTTCGTCAGTGGGTTTCGCTTATTAATTTCATATGTCACATCGGATAATTGTTTTGTGATTGTAAAAGGCCCCTCGTACGCTTGGGTTAGTTTGCGGGTGTTGGGGTAATGAAATGTCTCTATCATGACGGTATCACCTACTTTAAACGGGGAGTTTTTGAATTTTTTATCATACTGTACCTTGTTTTTCTGATGGTCAATGATAGTTTTTTCGTATGCAATCTCTCTCGCTCTATCTAAATCTGGGTAAATCTTAGTTTCAGCTAATGGAGAAATGTATGGGGGAACATCCATATAATAGATATATTGGAGGGAATGAGGTAACTTGATGAGGGGTATTATTGTAATCTACGGTAACCTGTTCTAGAACTTTCGGCCAGGGTGTTTTCTGTGTATCCCCATTAATTTTACAGCGCATTCTTTGCATAATGGTGGCTCCTACCCTCTCCTGTTTGCCATTGCTTTCAGGCCTATGAGAGGCGGTCAAAATTTGTGATATATTATGGTTTTTTAAGAAGTGTTTAAACTTGGTTGATGTGAATGCGGCGTTTCTGTCACTTAATAATTTCTTTGGTTTGTTAATCTGAAAAATTTGTTTTAAGCAATTAATGTATGTGTCTGTAGTTGAGGTGGTACTTGCGAATGTCCAGATGTATCTTGTGCTATGGTCCATTACACAATGTAGATATTTTTTCCTTGAATTATAATATCCTATACCTCCGATAGTGTCAATAGACATTAATTCGAACGGTAGCTTTGCGGGAGGTAAAGCCTGTAATAATCCAAATCTCTTTTGATGTGATTTTTTGTTTAGCTGACATATTTCACAATATTTTACATAATTCGCTATGTCAATAATAATAGTATCCCAATAATAAATAGGTGACAATATTTGTATCATTTTTTGGATCCCAGGATGGCCAAATTGAAGATGTGCTGCTGTCAATAATTTCAACCGTAATGAAGTAGGAATAAATATTTTTGTCAAACCCTTTTTCTGGATAGTCACTACATTATCTCTTTTCTGAAATCTCGGATTATGGGTATTGTCTGACAGTTGGTGTTCTTCTATTTCGTCTAATGTTATCAAATTGATTTGTTGTTGGACAAAGTGGGAAATAGGCTGTCTACTCAAAAAATCTGCTTCGTGATTGGTCGAACCCTTCTTATATTTTATGTCGTAGTCGTACATTGATAACTTTAGGGACCAGCGGAATAATCTTCCTGTTAAGTGTTTAATGGATTTCAGCCATACTAAGGCGGCATGGTCCGTGAAAATGGTGAATCTAGTTCCGTGCAGATAGCAGTGAAACTTCTCAACAGAGTCAACAATCGCGAGACATTCAAGTTCCGAAGCACTGTAGTTCTTTTCATATGGTCTTAAACCTCGTGAATGATATGCTACAGGGCGTAGTGTTCCATCAAGGTACTCCTGTTTTAGGACACATCCTATCCCCTCTCCTGAATCATCCACAAATAATTTACAAGGGTAATTTGGATTATGTATGGTTAGAATCGGTTTGGAAATTAGTGACATTTTAAGTGTTTCGTACGCTTGTTGACGTTCGTCGTTCCAGTCCCATTTAACGTACTTTTTTAATAACTCATTTAGGGGTTTTCTCAATTTAGCGTAATTTTTGATAAATTTGTTGTATACATTGACACTCCCTAAAAATCCTTGGAGTTGTTTTACGTTTTTTGGTGGAATTAATTTCTTGATAGTTTCTATGTTTGAATTATTTGGCGACATCTTACCCTCTCCAATCTCATATCCTAAAAAGGATATTTTCTTTTGCGCTAATTGGCACTTTGATAATTTTAATTTAAGATTTTCTTGGACACAGATCTGGAATATTGCTCGGAGATGCTCTAAATGTTCTTCCATAGTATTTGAGAAAATGATTAAATCATCAAAGTAGTTCAGTGCGAAGTTAACTCTATGTTTGTTTAATATGTGTCGCATGGTTCTTTGAAAAATCGCGGGAGAATTTTTAAACCCATAAGGCAATACCTGAAATTGATATAACCCATAGTTGCAGGTGAAGGCTAATTTTTCTTGACTCCCCTCCTCTAAAGGAATGTGCCAGTAGGCTGAAGCAATATCTAGTGAGGAAAATATCCTAGCTGTACTCAATTGGTCCAAAAGGTGATCAATTCGGGGTATTGGCTCTCTGTCCGTTTTACATATCTCATTTAGTTTTCGGAAATCTATACATAGTCGAGTTTTTCCTTCTCCTCTCTTGTGGGCCAGAGTGACGGGGCTACTGTAAGGTCCATGTGAGGGTTTGATTATTTTATGTTTTAACAATTCGTCGATTTGGGTCTTAATTTCTAAATTGTCTTTTTGCGACGCTCTATAGGGCCTCAAAGCTATAGGTAATTCTGATGTGGTAATAATTCTAGCAGGCTCCATATTTACTCTCCCAATAACATATTTACTTTTAGCAAAAATACCAATAAACGATGACAATAGAGGAATGAGCTCCGACGATAGATTCATGTTAGCAAATTCAGGTAATTTATCCTGAATGGCATTCTGAGTCTTAGAGTCTTCAGTCAAATCAAGTGTCTTCCTGATTTGCATAGACGTTTTTGGATGCTCATGTTCTCCATTGCCATTCGTTAGCATTATATCATCACAATTATTTTCAATACGACCATAATATAATTTAGTACAGTTATTATCATCAGGATATTCATTTATCAATTTACTCGACTTACATATATCATCACAATTATTTTCAATACGACCATAATAAAATTTAGCACAGTTATTTTCATCAGTATATTCATTTATCAATTTACTCGACTTACATATATCATCACACTCACTTATAACAGAACTATAATACTTTTCAGCACAAATCATATCATTAGAATTTTCAGTTACTCCCTTACTTGGATTATATTGGTTATCTACAATTTTATTAGAATTATAAAAATATTTCGTCTCTATGAATATGGTACTCTCGACATCCTCCTGACTCTCATTGTTATTATTATTCTTATTTTTTATATTAGAATTGAGATGATATGAAACATTATGATAACAACTCGATAATTTGTTAAGAGTAATATCTAGATTATCCTGATATACACTACAATCACTTAATTTAATATTCAAGTTAAATAATTTCATATGTGGCAAAGATAATAAGATGTAATTCAAATGGGTATCTATAACATACACTTCAATAGTTTTGGTTAGATCACCTATCGTAGCTTCTACACTGATAATTTTAACAATAATAAACTTACCTTGCGTTTGTTGCACTGTTTGCGGTTCCATGGGTCTTTCTTTATAGGTAAGTCCAGGTAGCCAAGATTTTGGCATGATTGTCACATTTGAACCGGTATCCAATAAACACGGAAAGTTCTTACTGTTTGATACTCGCAACATAGTCTTTAAGAATTGTCCATTATCATCACTATGGTGGTTGACTGTCCGTTGCCTGGGAGGTGTCATTAGATGTCAGGCGGATCTGCACATCCTCGCCAAATGTCCGGCCTTTCCGCATCTGTAACATAACCTTTGTGTATTATCTCGAGTTGATAATCTATTTAATTGTGGCGGTCGTGGGGATGAGTAGTTATTAGGTGTGTAGTTGTTAGGTGTAGTCTGACTCCAAGGTCTCGTTCCATTTTCTTCAGCTCTCGGGGAATAACTAGGTGGCTTCTTCCAGTTTTGCGTCAAAACATTCTTTGGTTTAAAAACCTCAGCAGTTGGGTTCAGGAACGTCGGAGGTTTTATGTTTTCTCGAATTCTTAGTTCCTCATCTATAAAATCCAGCATTTCTTCGGTTTTTCGATTTTTCTTCCCTTTGCTCCTCTCGTATAATAGGAGAATTTCCTCCTGGAAAATAGTCCTGATCTTTGCATTTATTACTTCATTGTCCTGGTTCACTTCTAAGTTCTTTAAGCTGCGTAGGTGTGTATATAATTCCGTGATGCTTGTTCTCAGGGCGGGAAGGTCGTTTGAATCTTTTATCGGGCGGATGGCTAATATTTTTTGAATGTGGTAATCAATAGTTCTATCGGTATTCTCGTATCTCTTCTTTAATATTTGTATTATATCCGGGTAGTTTTCAGCTGTCACTGCGAATCCGGCTATTGTTTTGGCTGCCTCTCCATCCAAAAGAGAGATTAAATAATTCAATTTTTCCACTCGGGATAATTCTTTCCGGTTATTGATGGTGGATTCAAATGTTTGCCAAAACGACATCCAAGTGGTTATGTCTCCGTGAAATTTTTTTAGTTCTATTTTTGGCAATTTTGCGGTGATGGGTTTCATATCTTTAGTAGAGAGATTGTCAGTTGATTTGTCTTCCAGGACTTCCTTCTCTTGTGTTATTTCAATAATCCTATGTATGGTTTCAAGTATTTTAGTTTGATAGGTCTCTGACCTTTCCATATCCGTATCTAGTTCTCCTTCTTCCGTTATCATGTCTGCAACGTTTTTATCCAAATCATATAATTCTTTCCGCTTCATTTCCAGTTGATCCTTTAGTGCATGTAATTTACTTTTATATCCTGGCTGTTGTTGAATTTCTTCGAATTGTTTAATTAGTCGAGAAACAGAGCCCCTCTGAGCTTTTCTTGTTCTCTTCAGAACTTCCATCTTTTAAAAACGAAACTGTCTCTCAACTATATTATCAGTGAGCTATTACAGCACTGTCTTCCTTCGTAACGTGGGTGACACATGATACCCTGCTCGGTTCGGTGTGGGGAATTGGGAAGCAAGGCTCGTCCGCCATGTTTGTCCTTCTTGTCTTCTATTGCCTTAAAAAATGCATAGAAGTCCATTTAATCAATTTGATTTCTTCTTATTAAAATCCATTAGGTGTTCCTTCGCAAAGTATTATCCTGTCGACTTGTGACATTTCACCCCCTGATTCCATAACACATTCAATAAGCACAAAAAACGAGGCAAAGTTCTATAAAACTGCAGTCCTTTATTTCATACCAGTTGGGAGCGGATATCAGAGCGTCTTTCTAGCATGACGCGAAACATACAAGTGCTTACAAAGACAGACAATCGCAGACTGCCTGCTCTCTTAGTCAGGGACTGTACCAAAGTCAGCGACTGTTTACATCAACACAGATGTTTTTCGTGGGTGGTGCGGTTGCTATGCTAAGAAGCACATTGGGTGCGCTTTATCTTTATGATATTGTTTGACACTTTTGATCCTTTATCTCTGGCACCTGCAGCCATTATCTCTGAGATATTGTGAACTGCGGATTTTAGATGACTAGAGACGGGGTTTGGTTACTCCTTCTGGGCGGCATGGCTAATAATCCTATCAACTGAAAAGAATTTATTGTGTTATTTTCCCCACTGGAATTTGCAGATGTTCACTTGCTTTTGGGTGGGCTATTTCTGAGAGGAAGGGTCCTCTCTTAACAGATGTGGGACCCGAATTATAGAAATAGACGAGATTCAACTTATAATGTCAAGATTCAACTTATAATGTCACATATATATATATATATATATATATATATATATATATATATATATATTCATTCTTTGGCCCGCATTCTTGTATACATGCGATTCCACCCCGTAGGGAAAAGTTAATTCATATCAAAGCTCTTTCACTCCCAGAGACCTATGTTCCATAAACCAGGAAATACAGCTCGAGAGGTATCCGAAATATCCTTAAAAGCAGTGTCGACAGAGTATCGTAATTACCGATTGGACACAGACGAACGATCTCGGGGCGATCTCACGCCCTTCTCACTCGTCGGTTTTCCCTGGGGTCCAAATGTACTCGAATTTGCTGTATTTTAAAAATCTCATTTTAACATAAAATTTTAGGGATACATTCAAATAATTGTTCATGACAAATTATAAGTTTTTTTTTTACCCAGTGAATATTCACATCAGGCAAATTTCTCGTCTGAATGCCGATATGCAATACATGACATTCGGTATTTGTTAGGCATGTATGTAAATTTGGCTTCGAAACTTTTATGAGTCAGTTAGATATTACACTGAGCGAAATAAAATAAGGTGTTTATAGATTGTGATCGTCTATAAAAGTCCTTAATAGAACTATATTTGTCTTAGCTTATTTAAAATTCAGCTGAATGTATATTATGCATATTTCACAGTACACACTTTCACTGTAAATGACCACAATAACAGGATTTCACCTTAACACAGGCACTCTATCTATCTATCTATCTATATATATATATATATATATATATATATATATATATATATATGCAAAACTATTGATTACGGAATGATGTTTTCGACGAAAAATGCCGTTTTAATAATTGGCATAACATTTTGCAATTGGAAATAAATTGTGTTTAGAGATAAAATAACGTCTCTGCACGGATTCTTCATACACTTTGATTCTTCATACACGGATTCTTCATACACAAAGATTCTTCATACACTTTGTAAGAATATCTTAGAGCAGTGATTCTTAACATTTTTAATAGTCGAAGCTCCTTGAAATTGAAAATAAGCTCTCGCACAACCTTGAAAAATATGTTTCTAATTTTTATTTTTTATTTCAAGATAATTTATTTATTGCATAAAAAATTAATACATTTACAATACATACTATATTATTACATATAAAACAATATCTGCATTTTGAATGGCTACGTTGTTGTTGTTTGTTCATAGTTATCCTTTTAACATGGAATTCTTTTTTTAAAAGAGCCATATGTAAGTCATCAGATCTTTAAGTGATTTCTGGCTTTTGTATTGATGTGTAAAAGTGATGAGGAAAAGTATTCATTAAATGATTCACTTAATTGGTAATTTTCATTAA
>OU015500.1:121262113-121342113 GCA_907164885.2 Dolomedes plantarius | reverse complement strand
AGACAAATGAGGGAAAATTTCCCAAAGAGAGCTGAGTTAGAAATAACAATCAATGTGCTAGGAGTGGGAGTTGGCAGGCTTACAAAAAGTTACATTGAAGATCCTTTGGAAAAATGTGATTATACCAGTGCATTACAATGTATTACATTGAAGACCCTAGATGAGGGAAAAAAAATCATTAATGCTCATATTGAGTCTAGTTTACAATGGTATACATTGGAGACCCTAAATGAGGAAAAAAAATTTGCTCCTAATTTTGATTATATGATTATAAAAGTTACACAGGGTATGTACATTATATAAAAGAACACTAAACACTTCACGTCGGCTGGCCAGCCATTGAAAAAAACAAAGAAAAAAAAACACAAAAACAACCCTGTAAAAATTCACATAGAAAAAGTTAAAGTTACATTGAAAAGCGATGAATTACAATTACAAAAATTATGTGTCCTAGATAGACAAAGTGTCATGTATAGACAAAGTGAAATCACTAATGACAGTCAACATTGTGACAGAGAGCATGGTGTCATACACAAGAGTCATTACTAAGTGAAAAGTTTAGAGACACCATGGATGAAGAAAATAACTTGTAACACAGTGTACCACACTGTACCATGCATATTACAAACAGTAAAAGTAAATGTGCATAAACACTTAAAAAAACAAGTGCAAAAATTGTGTTGGGATATACATTATGGTGAGTATATACCCTAGAATCATAAAATGTAGGACACTATAACATTATTCACAAGCAAATATACAATATAACACAAAAATACATGATTATATACAAGAAACAGTTGATGCATTACCCACTTCACAAAGCTAACAGGTGAGTTACATTCAATATGAAACTTATGAAAAAACTTCACCTATATGCAGCAGGTGATGTACAACTGCAGGAGATAGTGATCATGTTGAGGTCGAGAACCTTCAAAGCTGTATACAGTACATAACAGGATTCAATACTTTTCTGGAAAGCTGGTCACCCATAAAAATACACAAAAGAATAAGTTAATACATATATTTACATAAATATGAAGACATATTTCTGAGAAATGGAAAAAAACTGCCTTGTACAATAAAAAACTTGGCTTCATTTCTCAAATGACAAAATCGAGAATATTTTGGCTGATTAAAATATCACAGTTTGCACATAAGGTACAAAAAAAAATATATTCAAGGAAATTTACAAATAAAAGAAATTGATAGTTGATGTTTCTACAATTCAGGCAAAGTGTGAAACAAAACTTAATATTGACTATTGCTAGGTTATTTACAATGGTATATGGGAGAACCAAATGATTTTAATTGCATATTATTATATTTTATATCAACAAAGTGGTTAAATTAGCATTTTACTTTACTATTGGTAGACTCAATAACAACAGAACTTTAGAATTAAGAGTGCAAACCATTATCAGCTTATAGAGGTTAAAGAAACAAGGTTGTGCATAATTAACAGATATATTATGAATGGAGTAATTTCACAGATATTAAAAACTTTAAGAAGATACAGAGGTATACCGTATGCAGCAAAGAGTCCTAGTCCACACAGGAAGACAGGCAGAAGAAGAGTTGGACGTGCCAATCGCTGGGTTGTCCATCAACTGGAGAAGACGTGCGCGCAAACATCTTTCCCAGAACCTCATTTTCTTGGCCTGAGGTTGTACGGGCAGGTATTCTTCACTGCAGTAGGAATTTCTGGCATCTTGGGGGTTAATGCAGTTTCTGGCGGTGGAGGACTGGCATGGGTGAGACCAACAGGAACCTGGACTGGAGGTGATTCTATCTGGAGCTGAGGAGTTTCAAGAAGCATTGATGGATGATGAAATGACGACTGCTCGTCTGCTAGACTTGCTTCTGGGACGTGGAACTCATCGTCTGGAGCAGGAGGAAACTGTTCTCCATCAGGATAGCTGAGCTCAGTGGCATCCATGAAGTACAGCTTGGCGCAGGTCATGGCTAGCTTCGTAAAGTAACGACAGAGAGCCCTTGGACGCGTTGGAAGGAGGTGACACTTTTGGAGGTAATGTTGAGATGGCCGAAAATTATGACGCCAAATGGGAAGCCGTATCGGAACAAGTGGTAGCAAATTAGCGAATAGTTAAGCCAGCCAAAAAAAGGTGAAACATGAAATGCGTTGTGTATTAAATTAAGTTACAGATTTAACATCAGGAAACAATGCACTATGAATGCTAACCCAGATAGGTTGTCTCAGGTAGCATATATTAAGTAGAGTGGTTAGGTTTTAGGATAACTGCACTTCACAGTACGAAATAACTAACCCTACATATAGCCTGACCCACGTGCTAAGCATATTACAATACTCATTAAATTAATTCATAAGAAACATTATCTACTACAGTAAATTAAATTACAGACAAGGGGTTTAAGGAGCAAATAAGTAATTTATTCAACAAAACATAATGAAAAAAAGTAAATACTTAAAATGTGAACAGCCATGCCTCGCACCTCACTCCACACTCAACATTACCTCCAAAAGCGTCACCTCCTTCCAACGCGTCCAAGGGCTCTCTGTCGTT
This sequence comes from Dolomedes plantarius, assembly GCA_907164885.2. Lineage (NCBI taxonomy): Eukaryota > Metazoa > Arthropoda > Arachnida > Araneae > Dolomedidae > Dolomedes > Dolomedes plantarius. Next base: position 121,339,567 of record OU015500.1, on the reverse strand, counting down.
ACTTTACGAAGCTAGCCATGACCTGCGCCAAGCTGTACTTCGCACCTGCGCAATACAGGCTCAATACACCAGATTTGGCGTGCATCGCCTTTCATGGCAATAATTGATTTTTCTTTTCTGCCAATATATGGCGGTTATGAGAGACAGTTATAAAGACCTGAATATTAATAGATATACTCCATGAGTCTTTATAACACACATATTTTCCCATAATTACTTTTTTAAAAAAGAAGTATGATGACGTTTCCATTTTTTTTCAATAAACGTGTATTTCACACTAAGATTTTTAAAAAAATCTGGAAATGTAATAAAGTAGCATCTATAACTTATGAGCGTATATCGCGGTGGAAACGAACACATATATTTCATCGTTTTTCATACTGTTACACTTGTTAGATATCTTCAAATATAGGTTTGTATGTGTAATGTTGAAATATAGAAAGGAAAACGAATATAATTAAATAGCTATTCAACTAAATTATCTCCTCCTTATAAAACGAAACTTCAAGCAGTAAATAATTTAAACCCTAATTCTTGGAAGCCCTTATTTCTTTCTTTCCCGGGTTGGATCAAATTCCCGTTGTCTGAGTAATGACTAAAGAAATCTTGTTTTGGATGAAATGATCATTCCGCTCACTTTTTGGATATGCCTAGAAGAGTTGTCCATAACAAAGGATATAACCTAGGTCCAAATCTTCTGTATATGCGGAAGATGTGTGCAATATCATATTTAGAAGTTCTCTCTATTAGGGAAGTTTTTTCTATTTAAATATTTTTTTGAAAATTCTAATTGGAAGTTCCGTAAAAATAAGTTGAGACTTCTGGATACCTTTAGCCCGGACACCCTGTATGATGAATTTTAGGATATCTAGAGCTTACTAGAACAATGAAATCACAGTGAAAAAGGTAGGACTTTAAAACAGAGACTCAAAATGTTTTAACACATTTAATGAGTTCTAGAAAATACTTGTTGATTATTACATGAATGTAAAAGTTGGGAATATGCAATTAACCATAGTCCCAAATATGCTCCGCAATGAATATTCTCCGTAATATGCATTACGAAGGAAAAAAATATATCGATGCTAGCGATATGAGAAAATATTGATTTCAATTATATTAACTATCTTCATTAGTAACGAAAAGAATCAATTTTCACTGAAATTTCGTTTGCATAAATACTCCTCCATGATTTGTAGAAACATCACAATTATTATGCTTTCTACAATACCACTTCTTTAACACAGTTAACTTGAGCAATATTATCTATATATATATAAAACAGTTCCGTAACTGACTCATTCATTCACTGACTGACTGACATACAACGCACAGACCAAACCGCTGGACCTAAAGGGCTGAAATTTTGCATGGCGATTCTTCTAATAGTGTAGGGGTGCACTAAGAAAGATTTTTCAAAAATTCTTCTTAGATTTTTTTAAATTAAATTTTTAATCTGTTTTTTAAACTTTTTTACGTTTGCATTTAAAATAATACGTTGGGGGTTATAAAATTTATATCACGAGAAAGATCATAAAAATTCCTTCAAAATGAAATTTTTTTCGAATTTTTACCTCCATTTAATGATTTTTGGTGAAATTTTAAAGATTAATTTTTAGAATTTAATTTATTAAATGCTGATCACGTGATTTCTTTTTCTGGTACTTTCAATAAATTTATCGTCACGTGCGTAACAACTAAATAGAGAAAAAAAAATTTTTTTTCTATTTCTAATGCAGCAGACGATTGGATATTATCCAAAAAAAATGCATATCCCTTACGATTTTTTATAAATATATATATATAGATAGATATATATTTTACATCAATTGTATACATTGATCATCGCATTTATTATAAATATATATATTTATTTTTTGGCATAAATTGCATACGTTGACCGTTGTATTTAATTTGAATGTACTCCGTAGCGAAGCGCGGGTTTTCAGCTAGTATAAAATAAATTTTTATGTGCCCTTTTAACGGAAAAGTCCTTATTATAATTCTTGCCAAGAAAAGAAGAATGTTTTAAATATTTTAGTTCCTATTTATGAGGAATTGTATCATGCTAGGGAGCGAAGTACCAATGAACCAATTATCATGGTCAGTGGATCAATATAATCTTACCTAATTTAAATAATGATGATTGCAGATTATTATTTTAAATAAGAGTATTTATTATGTAACCTGGACTTCTAATATATGTATAATTATTATTATCATAATACCAAATATCATCAAAATATCAAACAAAAAATACAGCTACTCCCAAAAAATGATAGCTTCCAAAATTAGTTGTTAGCACATCTACTTAGAGAGGTGCTAATTTCTTCAACAATGGAAAACTATACATTTTAAACATTTGCTACTTTAAGAGCTGTTGACTGTTAACACTCAATATTTGATTTGCAGTTGTACTTTATATTTGAGTCAAAATGTCGTGTATTACACTCATATTCCACAAATTATCTTTAGATTATAAAAGGTGCGGAAGGATGGACTCCTCCGTTTCAAATGATACTAATAAAAATGAAAGAATCAATTTAGAGAAACAATTTAGAGTAACGAATTAAGTAGATGAATCAGTCGAAGTTGGATTCTCATGTTACAAATATGGCGAATGTTCCTCTTAGAATTCTTTTTAATGTCATATTTACCCTAACGTATACCCCACCATTACAAACCATTGCAAACGGACCAAAAACCAACTCAAAGGCATACTCTTGAAAGAAGCCATAAGAAAATGGCAGGACAGATGGAATGTGTCCACTAATGGCAGGCGAACGCAGGAAATCTTCCAGACTGTTAGTCTGGATAGAGTTCAAGGGGACTTCCTGAGGAACCAGGCAATCACTGGGCATCGCATCTTTGGCCAGTATCAGGCCATATTCTTCGGGAAGATGGACAACTGCAGTTGTGGCGAGATACAGACAGTCGAGCACTGTCTATTCGATTGCAGAAACTTTAATGACCTTCGCGTCGACCTGCCAGGGAATGCAAGAACTTGGAGTAAATATAAACTATATAACGATTACTACTGTTGCAGAGTAGTAAACAAAATCGTTAAAAGGCTGATGGACGAACACGTCCAGCAGCCATAGCTTGTCAATCTTGATGTATTTTGCTGTGATGTAACCTTTTAATAAAGTATGTGTAAACAGCGAAAAAGTCGTTCTGCAGGCGGTTGGCTCAGTGGAGAGACTCGGTAAAGTTGCAGATGTAGCCAAGTGTCGGAGCTAGGGATGTGCTCCTTCGCGACGATCGGTCTTCATAAAAACTCTTTTGGATGCCGTCAAGTTGGGCCGATGCTAAGCTTAAACTTACCCTAACGTATATACAGGGTTCTGAAGAATGAACTCCCACATTTCGAAGGTTAACAGAAAAGGAATGAAATTATTTACAGAAAAAATATTTATATTTCCGAAAAGTCCTTATAATCCAGTTATTGTATCATTTGGTTTTAAAGATAACATATCTCAGGTGACGCCCGTTATTTGCGATTCACTGCCGAAGCCGAACTCCATCACTCTTGGTCATTTCCCTTGGTCATTTCTGGGGGAACGGCGGCAACTTCCTCACGGATATCGGACTTACGGTATCGTTGCACACTTTCAGGTGTTCTCATGTAATGAGGACTACCCCCTGGTTCTCTTGGTAATGCAGTCTCACGTTTCCTCTCACGTATGAAACCCGTCGCAGGATTGTTTATCAATCAGGAACGGCACAATTTGCATATCGATACCTAAACTCCAAAACATTTCAACTCAAAAATCACAACTTTTACATAGGGACCAAACACATTTTAACAAATAAGTCACAGCCGTATATAAGAGGATCATTAAAATGCCTTTAGAATACATTTAACACCATATATTGGAATTTCTTATGAATCAATAGATGGTAGTAGCTGTGGGTTATCGTATTCCCACATAAAATGATAACAGCAAAAAAATAGTAGTTGAGAGGTTTTGGAGTTTAGGTTTCCATATGCCGGAAGAGCGTCCTAAATGTCCTCTCATTGGTGGTTACAGATTTGTTGTTTTTAAAGAACACCTCGATGACAGAACCACGATTCACCGGTACATACATACATACATATATATATATATATATATATATATATATATATATATATATATAGAGAGAGAGAGAGAGAGAGAGAGTAAAGAATATATCCGTTTTCCTAAACTTAGGTATAATTTTTACAAATTTCTCAGTATCGGTATGAAATAATTTTTGATAAAACTTACGACTAAGTGTATATGGTGATTCATCAATTTTGAATTTACGTTCATTTTGTGATTTGCCTGCAAATAATTATTTTACATGTGTTATAAAAACTTCCTTTACATTATGGGGTAAAATTTTAATTTAGAACTGTACACAGTTATAACAATATGATTTAAGATACAAAAAAATAACTGCAAAGGATGCTCTAAATTTTTAATCTATGTCTACAAATATAATCATTTTCACAAAACTTATTACCTCTCTTTATAAATCTAATTATATAAATATAATTCTGAATTCTTTAGGCTTTCTTACAAATGATATTTTATAAAAAACATTATTAATTATTTACGATAATTTTGCGACTGATTACTTGGGAATAATTTTACGATTTTTATCCAAACTTTTCCATTTAAATTTGGAACACCAAGGGAAAAGTTTCAAATTAAACTCAAAATTAGGAACTGACACCTAAGAGCCATCGTTCAGGCAACGCCGAGTTTGTCACGATGACAGCATGACATTGTTGATAAGTAATATTAATGGCGATACGAAATATCTCTTAGAACGCAAAGCTTAATAAATGTGTGTTTACACCACGAGCAAAATGTGACTTAATTAAGTTGATCTATGATTGGATACGACTGGGATCAGAATGAAACCGACGAAACATGAAGATAAGTGAAACATTCTGCACGTACGTTTTCCTTCAGAGACTTCATAAATCTCGTTTCTAAATGTTTTGAAAACTCAATTCGTTTCCGATGAAATATCTGTCAGAAGAATCTTTTGGAGCCGGCGATGGTCCGATGTATATTTCAAAAGAAATTTACACAACTGACAGGCAGGAAAACTCCTTGGGGTTTTTGTAACAAACCAAATTTTTGCAAAATTAAACAAAGAGTACTTTACAGTATAAAAAGTCATGTAAATAAATAAAATTATATCATAATTTAAAATGAGTTGCATCAAAATTAATTATGTAAAATAAATGATTTTAAACGATTTCAAAATGAAATCTAATACAAAAAAATAACTCTATAGGGACCAGAAAACGTTCCCTAATTTTTTTTTCTATGATGTCTTCATATCGTTTAAATTGAGTACGAAAAGAAATCGGGATTTATTAACATTTGTCCTTTTCTAATTCCTGCAGATACAATTTAAAAACATTGTTTTGTTCTAACGAAGTTTCTTCAGTTAGAAAATTCAAAAATATTTATGAATAACAATATTTTGTATTTTTATTCTAATACTGATATGATTTTATTCTCAAACTGATATTATTTCACTTTTGGGGGGAAAATTGAATCTTCAGAAAATGTTCAAAATTCATTAATTTTCTTCATATCAAACTCGATACTTTTAATTCCAATACTCCATCATTTAATCTAAAATATGATACAAGAATCAACCATTATTTCTGTTATTGTAAGAAAAGTTTCGTAGCTTTATTTAAAATATGCTGAAGATCATGTTTCAGTTCATATATAAAGGAAATTTTGAAGTAATGTATGCGCCATTCTTCATATTATTCTCAAGATCTGCTTATGTAGGGAAAATTGCATGTCTTATATAACTACAGATGGACATATTAATTTATGTATAATTTTTATCTTAAATTTGAGTTGATTACTCATCATAGTTCTTACATTTTATGTAACCAAAAAGGGATTGAATTATAAACAGAAAATTTATGAGCTTCCTTTAAGGGAACTTAATTTTTAATTCCGCATTAAAATAAATTCCAATTATGCATTTCAATTTCCCCCTAAAAATTATCATGAAATATAATTTTAACTAGTCCTAAATTAAAATGGTTTTTTTGTTTTACAATTGTGTTTATGGCATTCATATATTTTAACATGCTTTTAATTAATCCATCATACAAACAAAGTGTACCGTCAGTATGTATAAGTAAATATATATATATATATATATATATATATATATATATATATATATGTGTGTGTGTGTGTGTACAAAGAACACTTCTTTCTTAAAGTATGATGATTACAATCTATTTTAGTCTCAGGAATAAAAATCGAATACTTGTTTATGCTTTATGCTGTCATTAGTATCATTATTCCAATTATTTAGGTCATGTCGATTAAGCATCGTTCAGTGATCCAAGGGGAAAAGAACGGTAAGCTACATCCTGTAATTAACAGAATTGAAACCTAACGACCCTTACTTGTGATTATAATAATTAGGTTCTCTCCGTAAACAAGAATTACTCGCTATGGTTGAAACAAATTTTTAGGATTTACAAAATAAAGCACTGACCTATTTAGACATGATTATTTTTAATAAAACTTAAAACAATTCTAACATAAGGATAATTAAAAAAAATATTACTCTTTGATATGTGAAGCGTTATTCATGTGATAAATATTGATAGAACTTAAAGGCATTATTTTGCTCTCTTATACACTCTTTCTTTGACTCAATATTTTTTATTGCAATGAACTATAATAAAAATAATTTCAAAAATGAAACATATAAAAATTAAATTTCATCCCAGGTCAATATTAAAAAAATATGCTAAATCTAAAACACCTTTTTAGTATGCTTGAAATTTAAATTTCTTTAATTTTTTTTTTGTTTCATACTGTAAATTTTTGCTCTGACGAACTTTTTTTCATAAAAAGTAATTTCATTTTCTTAAACATACACACTACACTTCCACTGAGTAGAAGTTTTAAAATTATGCTTATTTTATTTTTTGCTTACGTCTATACTACTTATGTAGCTTCATAAAGATAATAGAAGATTTTGAATTCCATATTCTTCCATTATCTATACACATACATATATAAATAAGGGAAAAAACTAGCAAATTTACTTAAATTTAAGGTCTGACAACTTTCTTTCATCAAAAGGAAATTTGATGTTCATAAGGATACACACTACACTTCCACCGAGTAGAAGATTTAATTGCTGCTTATTTTGTTTTTAGTCTACGTCTATATTACTTATTTTGCTTGATAAGGAAAATAGAAGATATTTAAATCCCTATTCTTTCTTTTTCTACATACATACATATCTAAATAAGGGAAAAAACTAGCAAATTTACTTAAATTTAAGGTCTGACAACTTTCTTTCATCAAAAGGAAATTTGATGTTCATAACGATACACACTACAGTTCCACCGAGTAGAAGATTTAATTGCTGCTTATTTTGTTTTTAGTCTACTTCTATATTACTTATTTTGCTTGATAAAGAAAATAGAAGATATTGAAATCCCTATTCTTTCTTTTTCTACATACATACATATCTAAATAAGGGAAAAAACTAGCAAATTTACTTAAATTTAAGGTCTGGCAAACTTTCTTTCATCAAAAGGAAATTTCATTTTCTTAAAGAAACACACTACACGGTCACTGAGTAGAAGTTTTTAATTGCTGCTTATTTTATTTTTAGTTTATGTCTATATTACTTATTTAGCTTGATTAAGATAATAGAAGGTTTTAAAATCCCTATTCTTTCTATATCTACATACATACATACCTAAATAAGGGAAACAGCAAGCAAATTTGCTTAAATTTATAATCTGGCGAATTTTATTTCACGAACGGAAACTTACCTTTCTTCTTTTGATTTAAATTTATCATGCAGTTAGCATATCACATTATGTTTCAAAATTGTTTATTTTTACGCTTATTAGCATCAAAATGTATAAATCAGGCTTTAGATAGGAATTGCAACTGATAAAAAATATATATTATTAAATATGGAAATCAGTGTATCATTGTTACTGTAGAACTTCAGTAACATTTCATAACATTAGTAAAAATTTTATATACAGCACTTTTCCCATAAACGTTTTCCCATAAATCTTAGAGATTTTTATCTTCGGCTTAGAACATATTACAAATATAAAACTAACGATATTTGTTCCACGAACTCAATATACAATACTTTTTCAAGCATATAATGTCTAGATATAAGTATAGTTTTAGTTTTATAAAACTTATTCCTCGTGTATATTTAACTTATCCTGCAATAAATTGCTTCAAACTGTTATCACAGTTTTGCATGCAATTTTACATTATTCCAAATGACAATACAGGGTAACGTTCATGGTTTTTGGTCATGGAATTAAGATATTAGAGGTAATCGACGTGCACAATTCCAAGGTATCATTCACATTCAATACAAATAGCACATTGGAACGTGGCTTTCATATAGAGAGGATCATTCACGGACGTGACGTGAAAGTTTCTGAATTTTTATCGCTTCAGTTGCAGAACTCCTGCCGAAGGTCTGAAAGAATAACTTTCCTACAAATAATAAGCATATGTAACTTTGTTCTTCCATATTTTTTCTCTAATTTTAGCACAATATTTCTCTCTTCTTATATTTAATAATCTTTCGCTATATTCATTTCATAGTATTTCATTTTACAATTCATAAAGATTCTGTATTTTATCCGACAGTTTCATAATAAAATATACATGTGCATGTGTTATTAAATGGAAAATGTAACTACTTATCTCACACCAAGTATATAATTTCTCACCCGAAACGAGTGGTTTGTTCTTAAAAGTGCATATATTTTACTATATTTTCCTCAGATTTGAATATATCGTCTTTGAAAACATTAAGGATATTTTAAACACCCAAATTTTCTTTTTAAAAATGAAAAAAAAAACGATTCTGTAGGTTCTATCGAGTGAGATCTCAATAATGCAAGAAGAATATTTCCTAACTATAAATACTGTGAAAAGTGATATTTAATGCATGTATAAATGAGCTGTTTTTTTTAGAAGAATATTCGAATTCTATCCCGAAAGGAATCAAGAAAATAATGAAAAATCGAAAGTTTGCTTGCGAGCGTTTATGAAATTCATGATTAAATTGTATTTAAGTGATATGGGGGGCGCTATTTTATAAATACGTATACTAATTCCCGTTCAGAGCAGTACAGCATTAAATTTTAATCCTAGTTATCTAAACATTAGAACGTTGCATATTGGCGTAATCAGGCCTCAAATAAGTGTTTGAAACTTATAGAAGAGTATCCCCCCCTCAAAAAGTAAATCTTTTTAGATTTAGATACTTTAATTCAGACATACTGCATACCTGTTACTTTGAAAACTATTAGAGGGTCGTAACGTTAAATAATATTTAAAGCAAGATCATACCAATAGTGACTATTTATATTCGTGCCAATGGTAATATCGGAATTATAAAATACATTTTTAAAGTTATATTCATTACATTCTTTTAAATCAACTTAATAAACATTATCGGAAAGAAAAAAAAATATGAAACACTGTTTAGGATATCCTAATTTCCGATTTGCCACCCAGACTTTGCTGTGGATTTTGCATTTTTCGAATTTTATCTGGATAAAATTACTGTCGACTTAATATCTCCTTGAAGACTGTAAAATAAAGTAATTCTGGATGATTTTGCTACTTAGTAAGTATCCTGTTTGAAAGGTTGGATAAAAAATATCCAAGCCCTTTAGAAATTTTTTATTAACTTAGGACCAAATAAAATTACAGTTCCATTGCGGACTGGATACTGATGACTAGAAATCTATCTCTGTAACCATCAAACGACAAGAAAGGAGAATATGCGTTTCATTTATACCTTACAGCATAATGTCTAAGCAAGTAATAAGGTATCACTGGGTCCTGTAGAGGAGGAAACAGTCATTACGTCAATTTCTTACCAAGGGTTAAATCCAAAAAGCTAGAATCTGGTAGAAGAATCTTCAATATCCAGATAATGACAAGATTTATACGTAGACTTAAACTGAACTTTAACTCGAGTATCTAGAATTTAACATGGGGACAAATGGACATACTAGAATTAAAAAAGGAAAAAGAAACTAGTCTAAACTTTGCACTTCTTCAGATACATATTAACAACACATATAAGGTGAATTACACATCAGATAGATATAAGTTCAATGGTGAAGGATTGACAGGTGGTTGGAGAGGGTGGCCCGGGAGGTGGCAACAGTTCGGGAGATTTTCTAGTTGTCAGTGGACACTATGAGTTATTGAACATCGCGGTGTTCTTTCAAAACAATGATACTGTAACCGAGACACAGAGGGTTATATGCGCTGTTCCTGATCGAAAAACAATCTTCCGATGAGTTTCAAGCGTGACAACAAGTGGGTCTGCATTACCAAGGAACCAGATGGTCGTCTTCGGAACAAAAAGACGCCTGAGAATGTGCAGCGAGTCCGTCAGTCCGCTTTTAGTGAGGAAGTTGCCTCCATCCCTCCAGAGATGATCAACAGAATGATGAAAGACTTTAGAGAACGGCAACAGCAGTGCATCGTAAATAACCCGATGTCACCTGAGTGATGTTACTTTTAAAATCTAGTGGGGAAAAAAAACTAGATTATAAGTACTTTTCGAAAATATAAATGTCTTTTCTCACAATTGTTTCGTTTGTATTTAATTAATCTTTGAAATTCGGTAGTCCTTTCTGCTTCAGCCTGCAAGATTGAACTGTTATAAAAATGGACTGAAACCAAAGATATCGGTTTGTAAGTCTTATATTGGTAGAGTATTAGTGAGGATTTTATGGATTATAGGATATGCTCAAACACAATGAACAGTAGGCTTTTCAATTCACAAACATTATGAAATTTTTTTGTTTTTTTCTCTCCCTAGAAACAATTTAAATCATTGGCAAATTATAAAATGGCAACAGTACAAGAAGCTGTATAATGTGGTGATAGCGTAGATAAATAAGGCGGCCGATCATTTAGCCGAAATCTGTCTTAATAATATCGAAAATACTAAAAAATTGCACACTGAAAACTCAGTTTAGAAAAAAAGCAGCTGAAGTAAATTCTGTTTCCATTTCTGTTTTTGCTTCCTGCAAAAAAAAAGTTTTTAAAGTATTTCTTTACTTTCAGCTATTTTTTTTAGAAATAAGATGCCATAAAGATATAAAGATTGAGTAAATAAATCTAACGCAGCAATTTTTGGCAACTTTGTTATTATTATCAACGGATCTGAAAGAAAATATATTCCATGAATGGATAAGAAATTTCTAAATCCATGCATTTAGTTTATATATATGCTTTTGTGCAGCCTCGTCATTGAGATTGAAAGAAGGGGCATGAAAGGTAATCAATCATGAGTCGATTTAGTTTCACTTGACGTTAAGTACTCTAAATTCAGATTATTAAAGCTTGAATATAAAATTACTTAAATTTCTTGAAAATGCCCTCTTCCGCAGTACGAATATAGTCTTTCAGTCCACTGGATCAAGAAAAGAGTATGAGGTAACCAATCATTTTTCAAGTGAAGTGTTAGGGTTTTCTAAAAGAATGCAAGAAAAGCTCTTTCTGACACGAGTAAATTAATATATATGCATAAAAATTCTTACAATTTGGTGTAACTTTTCGAAGTTATGTGTTTCAGAAATATTTTTCGAAAAGGAAGTATTCGAAATTGGTAAAAAAAGTATTTTTTTTTAAATTGACTTTCAATAGGATAATGAAAGTGACAGTTCATGCAAAAAAAATTATATGTTTTTAGTGTCAAAAACAACTTATGGGCATCAGAAATTTCTGGTACTTCAGTAGAGGGGTTATTTGTGGAAAGCGCATGCATCTTCTTAACACACTGTTCACCGGTATAGAGTAAACTCGTATTTATACACGCAAATAATAAAGACAACTTAGGATAAAGGAAACTCACACTGTAGAAATTTTGAATCAACTGAACATTGCTTTATTTGAAAACTACCTTTAGGATGGCAGGGACGAATTTCAAGCAAATCCTCGCATTCAAACTGGGAATCACATACACCCATGTAAAGAAAACAGATTTCAGCAAATAAAAGTGCTGTACTTTATTCAAAATTTCAGTCTTTGCCAGTGAATTTCGTATATATTTAAGCTAGCTGAAAACCCGCACTTCGCTACGGAGTACTTTCAAATTAAATACAACTTTCAATGTATGCAATTAATGCCAAAATAAATAACTAAATAAATAAATAAATATATATATATATATATATATATATATATATATATATATATATATATATATATATATATATATATATTTATAATAAATACAACAATCAATGTGTACAATTGATGTAAAAAAATTATATATTTATAAAAAAATCGTGAGGGATATTGTTATAGACAAAATAATGTAGAAGAAAATATTCAAATCAAATCTAATAGAACATACTAAAGAATATAGTACAGTTCGAAGAACATATCTTTTACTGCATTTTAATATTTTTTTTGGATAATGTCCAATCGTCTGCCGCATTAGCAAGAATTTTTTTTTGTCTATACGTTGTTATGGACGTGACGATAAATTTATTTAGAGTACGAGATAAAGAAATCACGTGATCAGCGTTTAATAAATTAAAGTCTAAAAATTAATCTTTAAAAATTCACCAAAAATCATAAAATATAGGTAAATATTAAAACATATTTCATTTTAAAGGAATTTTTATGATATTTCTTGTGATATAAATTTTATAACTCTCAGATTATTATTTTAAATGCAAGCTTAATAGAAGTTACTAAAACAGCTTAAAAATTTATTTTTAAAAAATCTAAGAAAATTTTTTCAAAAATCTTTCTTAGTGCTCCCCTACACTATAAGAAGAATCGCCATGCAAAATTTCAGCGCTTTAGGTCCAGCGGTTTGGTCTGTGCGTTGTGTGTCAGTCAGTCAATCAGTCAGTCAGTTAGTCAGTTACGGAACTGTTTTATATATATAGATAAAATTGCATCTGTTACAATCCACAGTGAAAAATACATTATATGTTAGACTCTGAAATAATCTATGTGTTCCTGTTACGTATAAAGAAGTTTTAAATAGCATATTTTAGAGCCGCATCAATCGTTTTAAAATATTATGGCGTGTGATAGAATTTGTCTGCGTTCTTAAAACGTGTGTCTGGAATGGATGCATCTCCGTTGACAGACTTTTCTGTCAAAACCGATCTATATTTGAGATAGTAACAACAGGATGCTATAGGTTATTTAGTGTTATACGGATTTGTTGGACTCAGTTTGACCATTTTTTAAATAGAGTGATCTTTTGACCATAGACTTAACGTAGCTTTTGACGATGTACAAGGAAAGTAAAGAAGATATGGATGAGATCATATAAATATCTGTGGTTAGGATATATATATATATATATATATATATTTTAACCTATAGCTTTATTTGGAAAAATAATCCATATTTACAGGCAACACAAAACAGTAAAGAACTAATTATTGCACAGATGCATAAATACAACAGTGAACAAAGTCAGATAAAAAGTGTTAAAAGTTCATAGAAAGTTCATCAAATCTCTAGCATCCCATTAAAATTTGGTAAAGTTCTCACTTTTTTGGGCTTCTGGATCAAGTCCTGGGCATGTAAGTAGGTGATCTGCATTCATATTGCCTGCCCTGCAGACCTGGCATTCACTTTTAGTTAGGATGCCAATACGGTTTAAATGTTCTGCTAGACAGTCTGAAATGTGCCACTGATTCTGTACGGAATTTTTGACTGTAGTCTTTCCAGCTGTCCTGGATCTCTTCCCAACGTTTCCCTTTAGATAGCATGTTCTGTTCTGTCTTAAGTTTTAAAGAGATTTTGTTGTAGCTGTTTTTCTTTATTGAGCCTGTAGAGATTGGATGAGTTATCTGTTGCTCTAGGGTTTCCTTCTTTGCTAACGAGTCGGCTCTTTCATTACCTTGAATGCCAACGTGCGATGGGATGCATTGAAACACTATCACTTTATTATTGCTTTCAAGGAGTTTAATATTTATTTTTATTTGGGAGATACCAGGCAATTCAGTGCGACGATTCGTCTTAACAGCCTGTATTGCAGCCACTGAGTCCACCAAAATTACAGCTTTAGTAAATAGGTTGGTATTCAATATGAGACTGTTCATTGCCAATGAAATTGCTTGGATTTCAGCATCAAAGCTAGACATGTCCCCTCCACCAGAAGCAGAATGAGAAAATAGTTTGATATATACCCTGGCACCAGTCTTATCTTGAAGCCTGGAACCGTCTGTGTAAATTCTAGTCCATTCAGACTCAGGGTATTTCTCATCCAATACACACAATGAGGTGGTTCTTAAAATTGGTTCTAGAATTCCTTTCTTACCCGAGTTATATTTTCCAGGTGATTTTCGATGTCCATAAGGTCTAGGGGGTTTACCAAGTTGGTATTCAAAACCGTCAATTCTGTAACATCAAATTCATTCAATAATTTTAGACAACTCTCAATTGGGTACACCTGTGTTTTTAAAATGCCCGTACCTCCATCATTAATCCAATTCGCCTTCTGTGAAGCTCTTAACCCATTTAGAACCTATCTATGTTTCCTTTATTGGAAATGCACCAAACAGTTTTTTAACACTTTTTAGAACATTTATTACACAAATAAGTTTTTTCCATAAAATTAAATTTATTTTTACTAGTTACAAAATGTTGCGTTTTCGCAACATCAGTCCAAAGCGGTATAAAAATTTAAAAAATATAAAAATTTAAAACAGTAAATTAAAAAAAAATTAAAATCTTTGAAACATTTCACATGAAGAGGTACATTGCACTTATTACATACAATAATTGTTTGATTTTTGCAGTGTTTACATTTTTTTGTTTATTTTCACTACTTTTAGTAATAATATGGCCCATACGGTCTTTTCGAGTTTCGTTGAGAATTATATTTTGAATTGAAGATGGTCTTCCGATATGTAAAGTTTCGGGTAAAACAGAATTCATCTGCATTTCTTCAAGCCTTTTCATCAAAGATATGGCTCTCTCAAAGATATAAGATCTCTGAAACTCTATTAAACTTATTTTAGAATTCCTTACATCCATGTAGAGTCTCCATTTTTCCCATACAATATGCTCCTTTTTCTTACTATATTGCTTACTTTTACATTTATTAGAAAAAAAATGTCGACTTCACCTTCAATGTCTTTAGGGGATTCGACATTTTCACATAAAATATTAACATCAATAGCTTCTTCATCCGTCAAATCATCCGGATCTGGAGGGACAATGACGAATTGGTTCATCATTAGCTTCTGTTGAGGACGATTCTGAAATATCATCATCATCTAGCCCATGAAAATACTCCAATGTCTCTTCCAATGTCAAAAATCGCTTTTTTCTAGAGACAAACTTATCCGAAATGTAAACAATACCAATTTACTGCATAAAAAACTAGGCAGCAGTAATAAAACACATTGGAAATAAGTAATACAAATTGGACTGATGTTGCGTTCTCGCAACATTTTTAAAAATATGAATTGAGAAACATAAAAAGAAAAAAAATTTGATTTACCTGTTGGAGCCATTTTGTTCTTTAGTCTCTAGTAAACTCGGAACAAGCATCAAATCGGAAATTTAACATGTGCTGCTATCTAAGGTTATTATTTGAAATTAGCAATTTTTTTCCCTTTCAAAACACCAGAAAAAAACAATTTTTTGCAAGTGCTAAAACCGGGCAAATGTGGAAACAAAAATTTATTTTGATAAATTAAAGTATAGAGAATAAAATAAAAATACTACTTCGGACGTACAAAACTTAGAACATGTCTTTAAAAAATGCAGAAATTAAAGTTGCGTTTTAGCAACGCCAATCTTAAATGGGTTAATCTAATGAATGTTCTCAAAGATTGTCTCTTGATTTCCATGGCGATAGGAAGATTGTTGGTATATTTCTGCATGGCCAAGTTCGGAGTTATTTTGACTGCTCCCCTAATGATGCGGAGAGCTTTATTTAGGATATATTTTCTGTCAGGAAAAATATTGTATACTGTCTATGAAATTTATTTCAAAGAGAAAAAATAGCACCTACATATATTTATATATAAAAATTTATTTAATCAAAATTTTTATCTTTTCTTGCAGTACAGCTAAAACCCATTTGCTTAAAAGTTTAAAATTTATTGAAACAAATACAGAGAAAAAAACATTTATATTAGAACTCATTGGGCTTTTAATTTTCTATTATAATTGCTTTGAGAGTCTCCATTAGTTTGTTTGAACTCTGGTGTTCTTGCGACAGAACCATATGTTTCACTTTGGAAGTAAAGCAAAAAGTTTAGAAGGATTTATGCAATTTTCCCAAACTTATTAAACATAATGCATGCATTACTGTTAAACGTCTATTTGAATAAACACCTCCATTATGCTTAAATTTTACATCAAATTAATCCCAAAAAATTTAATTAAATAATTGCACTATTTTTTTTGTCATATGCTATATTAAGAACTACACTTTTTATAACGTTACCTTAAAATAAAAAAAAATATATTACTAACCTAATATATAAAGTTAAAATTCTAAGATCCAACTTCGTATACACAAAACATAAAAAAGTAGTAAACAATTATGTACATAGGCCTCCAAAAAATTTCTTCCCGACTTTGAATACATCACGACATATCTGAATTGCAAAGTACGCTTTCGGACGGTAAACCTGCACACTCTGTGATTGAGATTAGCATAAAATTGTTTTTAAAGTAAAATATGTTTACTACGTACCAGGAATCATTTATGTCTGAAACACGAGAAAGAATAACTAGCCGAAAAATAAGCTTGTTACAATAACATGAAATATTGCTAAGAAAGAAAAAAAACTAAAATGTGGTATCGTATAACATTTTTTAAAAATAAAATTACGTCCTCGTGTAATTGATTATGATAAATTCAAATTACTTCTGTATGAATAAACAGTCTCTTACAAAAAAATTGAAAAAAGATACATTTTTTTATTCCTCACTGTTTAACGATTTTTCATATATATATATATATATATATATAGTGATATTTTTACGTCTTACAATATTATGCGATGTTTAACCGTAGAAATTAATAACTATTAGAATTCATTCGCTGTTAATTATGTTAGGAAAAAGGAGCCAAAATATAATTTTTTTTAATATTTATAAATGCGATTTCTTTTATAAATGTGCAAAAATGCCACAATAAAATCATGTATTTTTCACTTTTTAGTACTTTTCTGATGTTAAAAATGTTGTTGAATGTAAATTATATTTTTTTCAGTATTCAATGGTATATGGACATTTTGTAATTAATTACAGGTGTTCTCTGTCTAGCAACAGAGACAATTTCATTATCTCCCTCGGGTGAATAACTATTGTGTACAGATGATTAAAATTACTTTTCTGGTTTCCTATTGGTTCATTTTTTTAGTGAGTTGATGAGGTTGCTGCCAATGAGTTCAGAGTTCAGAGGGAAGAGTTAGGAAGTAGTAATCTGGTCAGGTAGAGATGTGAGTAGACCAATACTGTTTTTTGGTGAATACATCCAAAATATAACAGTCAAGCAGTAATGTGAACACTTGAACTTTTTTCATCTCACAAAGGGGTGAATATATTTTGAAGATTTGTCCTTTACCAATATGTAGTCTTAAACATATTAAATGAACAAAAATACATAGATATCGGTGAAATACATTAATATCGGTGTTAACAGTAAAAGCTTAATTTTTATTAGTTCTATCACTCACACTTCCATTACCAAAACAAATTTAGTGTATGCACTTGTGCTTAGAAAACTTAAAAATCGGAACGGGAAATTATGATCAAGGGAACGGTTGTTAAATCTACGTAACTAGTATCAAGTTCTAGTTTAAGAGAAATAAGTAACACAGATTACATAACTGTTATTCATGAAATAAACATTATTATATAAAGTATATCTGGAGGTTTTGTTGGTACAAATCTATTTCTAAGGTAATTTTGATTTTGTAAGGTTCTAAGGAAAATAAAAATACACACACATATATATATATATATATATATATATATATATATATATATATATATGATTTGGAATACCCCACACACACCCCCGAAGGTTACAGTTCCGGCACCTCTATTTCTGGAATTCGACCACTGTATATATATATATATATATATATGTGTGTGTGTGCGTGTGTGTGTGTGTGTGCGTGTGTGTGTGTGTGTCTGAATACAGGTTTTCATTAGTACGGTAATTGTGTAACGGATTTTATTTTAATGTCAAAAGTGACGTGTATATAAATATATGTGGATTTTTTGTTTTTTACTAATCAAGACTGAAAGGGAATTTTTGTCAACATTCATTCGTAGGCTTTAAGTGAAAATCTTAAGAAATGCAAGATAAAAAAAATGCTGTCAATAAATATTTTTTTACTAACTAGAAGCAGATACAACCTTAATTAGAGTAAATTTTAAAAATCATTTATTTCTCTTTTAAGAAAATATTTTAATTTAACCTTTCCTTTTTTTATTCTCTATAAATATTCGAAGCATGAAAGATTGATTATTAAATTTTGGGGTTGATATTCCACTTGTGCAAATTGCAGTATGATTTTTCTTTTACCTTTGAAAAACCAGCTTAATGATTCATTCTACTGAAGGCTCTGAAAGGCGAATTATAACAGATACAGTGTACTTTTTACCGTTGTAATTTACAACGAAATAGAATGTTATTATTCACTGTGAAAAATGGAAGCGGAAAACGGAAGTTGGATTAATCGTTTTAAAAATTATATATATATTATTTAAAAGATATTATTATTTTTAGATTGCCATTCTATTAACAAAAATATTTATACTAATTATGAAAATTGGTAGTACAGATTTGTGTTGGGAAAAAACATATTTTTATAAATTATATTGTTAAATACCTCGGTTATTTCTGAAAGTAATTGAATGAATAGAGAAAAAAAAACAGAAACTTTTCTATGATCCTTTATTTTTGTTTTATATTTAAAAATCTACAAGATAGATGATTAGTTACCGATTAGTAATATTTTAAAATAAATAATATTCAAAGAAAAGCTTGCTTCTCTGTTAAGAAATATTTACCTATATAGATTCCTATCATTACAAAAACGTAATTGTAAAAGGTTAATTAATTGTTATCGTACGTTTGCTTATAATTTTTTTTTCTTTTGAAAATGGTTTTACAGATATGTCAGTTTATATATATATATATATATATATATATATATATATATATATATATATATATATATATGTCATGTCCGTACCTCACGCCGCGGAGGAGAGGCATAGCACTTATCGGAGGAGTAGCCGGCAGGAGGGAGTGATGCAGTTGGGCGAAGTGTTGATCATACCGTAAAGCGCTGCACACAACTTGGAGAGAAACACACATGGAGCCATAGATGAAATACACAACTTCGAGGATTTGTTTTATTTATTTGAAAGCCTTGGCTGCAGCGGCCACATGACTTGGCCTGACGAGGCGCGGATTACCTTATAAGACAGAAGCGGACCGCATGTCCGACAGCAACGAGAGTTAGACCCCTAGAGACAGCAATCTTCTTTTCATTCACATAGTAAATAAGTGGTTTGCGATATTGACGCCAGAGGGCCTAAAACTTCTTAATATTTCAATTGGGCGACTTTAGATTCGTGGAGTTCACGTGTCCACTTAAGTTTATCGGGGACTTTTCTGCTAGATCCCTCGCTTACTAGAACCGCGACCTCTTGACCTGAGTGTAGGATAAGTGGCCATAAAATTCTTGCAAAGTGTGGTTTTTGACGTTACAGAACCTATAAATTTAGAGTGATTCGAGGACTCTTCAAGATTTTTGACACTATACTGACATTCGGAATCTCATAACTTCTAACACACATATCTGGGGATGTTATTGAGTTCAGCTACTTCACATGCCTATATAATGATCTGCAGGGATAATATAATTTATCTTATTTTACTGTTAGGTTCCAATTTTGGAAAAAGGGGTCGTGCTTTATTAACAGGGTAATTTTAAATACGCTTTATATAATGGTGGGCCGTTATTATCACATATATATATATATATATATATATATATATATATATATATATATATAATTGTAATACATTTATGTATATGTATGCTTACACAAGAGTTTTATTTTAATGTACATTATAATTAATTAATTATTAATGATTTTTTTTTGTGGCAAAGCATGATCTAGTATGTATACCAGCATTATCATAATATTTATGAATGTGAAATCATAGTTTAAACTTCTTCGAAAAAACACTCTTATATATTATATTAGTTAATTGACCTACGCGTAGCTAGAAAGAAAACGACCCATTGTTTACCAAATTATGTAATATATGAAGGTAGAAAATAAACATTTTTAGAGTTTTATAATGAAGTTAATTATCTTTCTTCAAATTGATTTATGTCTTTTTATTAAAGACTTTATTCTGAGTAAACATAGCTGATTGTAACAGAAAATTTGAAAGCATTGCTGTTTCAAAACATAGCACATCTGCTAAAATATTGAATTTCGTAATAAGGTTAAAGAGTACCTTTATTTCGATAATACATCAAACGAACTGTGATTTTTTTAGAGTATTCTATGTTGTAATTTTCCATTTTTCAAAACAGAAATTTATTTCTGACATTTATTATTTTAACCGTTGATTACGTGTATGTATAATAAGCATTTCAGGAACTTTACCTTTCAAAATTTCTAGTTTTGTAAAAATACAAACAAGATATTGCGAATGTTATTTCATTTATTATTACATTCACCTAAACCTTCCAGAAGTATTACACAAGGATAATGAGACACAAGGAAATATGTTATAAATTAATATCAACTTTGTTACTGATTTCCAATTTTTTTTGGCTTTCTTTCCTTCTCTCAGAAACTTTTTTTAAACTAATTTTATCTTGGTACGAAAATTCTCCGGAATACGCTGTTATAGGTATATTTAAACTCATTTTATAATGTAAATTCACATGTTAAATGATGTGAGGCTCGATGAATGTGCTCTGCGGGAAATTACAGGGACATTTCTTAGAAAACGATGTCTAGTGTATATCTTTATTCAACCCTAACAGAGAATGATGTATGTTTACTGAGTATGCTTACCGAGCGCCCTTGAAAGACAAACTGACTCCAAAATTTGTCCGTAATTACTTAAAATAGATCCATTAATTGGAGAACATCGAAGGTAAATACCTAAATCAGTGATGTTTGAGACGTTTATCATTGATGTCTCTATTTATTTAAAGTTTCGTCTTAAATGGCCATTAAACCAAGAAACTTATAAAACATACGACAAACGTCGTATGATATTAAAAAATATACGTTCTAGAACCAGATCTCAAACACATGTGCCTTTGTAAGAATTCAGGCGAGCGTAAATTTACAACAGTTAAACGGTGTTACTAGTTGCGCAGGCACTTTATGATTTAAGATATAAGGTTTGCCTCGGCACCTTATCAGTAAAATACATAGCGGCGATTTTATGTATCACGTTAGTCCTGTTTCGACCAGAAAGTAAGCAGGCTAATGAAGCAAGGTTTGAATTGGATCTATACACGTTTGGGACATGTTTAGAGGTAGGCACGGATTATCCTTCAATACTGATGAACGTGGCACTGGAACTGGGAAAAATCAATTTACATATACTTATCCTAACCGGAAGCATTCATGCAGATGAAGGAAAGACATAAAATATGTCAGAAGAGATACCAGTTCCAGTAATTTGTAATCATCTAAACGACAACGATTCCTATGCACCCGTGACCCTACTGAATCATACTAAATAGCATTCATTGTCTCACAGGAAAATAATCTTTTTTTTTTTTTTTAAGTATCCGGATAGGTTCCAACTGCGTCTTAATGTTAGTTCTTGGGGTATCTCACAGTTCAAAAGACATTAGTAACAGGAGTTCTAAGTGCTTTTACCTACAAAAGAGAAATCTTCCTTGATGCTAGTTTCGATCGAGCTAATGCTGCGAATAGAATCATGGGATCAATGGGGGAGGATTTTAAGGCATCGGGCAATCAAACAGTAATCTGACTTTTGAAGAAGAGCACGAGGTTTCCTTAATTTGTTGATGTAACATTACTGATGTTTCACTGCAGTAAGTAATCGTAGAAGAAAAGTTTTTCGGTATTTCTAGAGACATCTGTATTTGTTGTCGCATGAGGGGTGGAACCGAATCGTCACAAATTGCTGCTTGCCAGAATCAGTAATAAAACGTGATATGTTACCTACTAAAAAATATTTTCAGGATGTCCATTCTAGTTGTATTATGGTCATATCCCAAACCGAAATATGTGAAGTTTCTTATTCAGACTTTCGCATATCCCGTGCTTTTAATGGGATTCTGAACTTAAACAAAACTTTGAAAGCCTGCTGTTGACTGATTCACACTCATATTATCTAAATCGATCAACGGATGTAGAGTTGAGTGATCCTAAAAATATTTCCGAATGCACAGAATAGGTAAGAATTTCATGACCAATATGAATGGTTTTCTTTAAAACCTGTTTGATTTTAATCTTGAGTCACAAAGTTTTAAGGCTGTCTGTTTGGAAATCGACTTACGAACCAGAATTGTAAAAAAAAAAAAACGTATTGTGTTCAACATATCTTTTCTTAGAGTGGCAGAGCATTATATAGGAGCTTGAATGCTAGATGTGCTGATACAGGAGATCTGCATAATCTATACTTTACCCCTCGATATTTTCTGATTAGGACAATTCAAAATATTTTCAAACATAGTTTTGCAAAGAATACTTCGTTGTACGTCAAAATTGAAAACATTAAACCAAAGGTCTCGCTTCTAAATATCAGTAAATATAGTCCAATCGTTTATTCTTTATAATTAAAAAAATGTTTTAATGCCCAATAATAAGGATTTTATTTTGGGTAAAAACGACATCCGCAGAGATCTGTTTATTATGAGTTGATTGGTTGTATGGGGTTTGACAGTGCAAGGTCCAGAGAGAACATGCTGCGCCAAATACATGGTAAAACCTAAAATACAACACACAAGAATAAAAGTTTATGAACGTAGCCAAACGAAATTTCATAGTTTAAAACATAGCATATAACAAGAGTATAAAGGATGTGAAAACCGATATTTACAGATGATGGTGGACTTAATGGAAACCCCCGAGGGAATAATAGATAACAAGGTAGAAGATGTGCAAAAACGACAAGTACAGCCTGATACAAAAGATAAAAGGTAAATAAAAAATTAAGTATCATAGTAAAAACCAGTAAAACGCAGAAAGTTAAAAATACCAGGATGGGGAGATTCCCCTAAAATATCTTTAAGACTTTGCAAAATGCTATTTAAAAATATTAAATACTAGCGACCCGTCCCGACTTTGTCCGGGTTGAACAAAATATTATACCAATAAATTTCCAGTTGATAGCCAATAAATTGTAAATCTTTGTTTACCTTAATAATAACCTAAATAATACCTTAAATTAATTTTATGTTAGTTAATAATTAAAATAAAATTTTTAAAAGAAAAAGGCGTGCCGGAGAACGGCTAGGTTCGAACCGCTAGCGTCAGAACAGAAGCCCACTGCGATAGCACCACGATGAGGATCGTTGAAATCTTCGGGACAAAAAGTGGTAGAAGACAGTAGCGGAAACAATGGAGATTGTTAGGATTAAGCCCCTAACTTTATTTCTACTGATCAGATATACATAATATATAGCCTATGTCCATCTGGAATAATGTACCTTTCAAATAGTGAAAGAATTTTTCAAATAGGTACAGTGGTTCTGAAGATTACCCTCCACGTACAAAATCGCTCTCTCTTTATATATAAGTACAGATAAAAGTTTAAACCTAACGCAGCTTCTTAAAATGTGGCAAATGGTAAGAGGTTCGCAATGCATGCTGGTAGTAGGATTCTCATTTAAAAGTAGGTGCATGTGTGTAACACGTGAGTGTCCAATAAGTACACGCTTCCACAAAACATCTTTCTTACGATTTGGCGATGGAGGCCAAAGGGAGATGAACGGTTTAATTTCTCGGAGTTTATTACTGATCCGGAGATTCTATTGGTCTTGCCATTTGCTTCGAATTATCCTCTTGACAGCCTCTGTGATGTCAGTGATTGGTAAAGGTTGAATAAGAAATTCGGACGCATTTTTCGCTGCTGCATCGGCAATTTGTTCCCCGCAATACCTGCATAAGCAGTTTATTCGCAGATAAATCTCAGGAAGTTATCATTCGGCAGTTTATTCTCTGACCCAGAGTTCTCATAACTAAGTACCATGAATTACATCGGAAGATGCCAACAAGAGGTTTACGCTGATAATGTATCATTATAATGCATAATATTGGTAAGTATATGGATCATTATGATTGTAGATCACTTTGAGTGTTGAATTAGTATTTCTTTGAAAGGTTAAATCGCACATACGTTTTCATAGCGAAAGAATGTTTGGTTTAGGTTCTCAATTGTCGACTATATTTCGCGTACAGAACATAGTTGAATAAGAAATACATAAATAGTAAACTTATTTCCTCAACCATTTACATCTTTGTTTTGCTAATCTATAAATGATTCCTTAAGTTCAAAAAATCACAATAATTTCAAACATATTTTTAAGGGATATACTGACTTGTTTAATTTCTTTCAGAGTAAATATTTTCGTCTTTCGGAATATCACAGTGTTTCAGCTTCCTACACAAAAAGCAAAACGGCTCGGTCGATAATTTGAATTCGTAGCTCTATGCTAAACTTGACGTTTAAATTGTGTTTACTTTATTCAAGATAAACAACCAGACCTTCGTGAAATACGACACTTCGAAAAAGAATTCAAAACACGGTTATTATGAAAAATCTCACAGGAACTGAAATGCGATGATATATGAGTTATTTCTTTTCCTTTCTGATTAAATATTTTATCATAGCCGTACATTATTGGTGACAGAAAACTTGATTGTCCAATTTCCCATTTTATTGCATTTTCCAGGACACAAATATAGTTTTTTCAAATATCCTTTAATATCGCGTTCGTGCTTTATTGGATTTCGCGGTGTACATGTTTCGTTTATCTAGTTTTAAGCTATTAAAAATAAAAAAAGTAAACTGAGAGAAATTTCAATAAAAGAGTGCACTTTTATTCTTTTTGGAAACCTTTATATTTGTTTTTATCTAAGTGTCCCTAGATATATCACATTTAACTGATAATATGGAGGTATTGCACAAGTTTAATTATCGTTTTACGGTATATTAAGTAAAATATTACTGTATGATGCTATTTAAACAAATCATAATTCTAATGTAATTTATGTTAAATGTTGTTAATTAACTGTAAGACTGCATAAATAAATTTTTCCAGCATAAATTATTTTTATATTCGTGAAAGATATGTGTTTATATATATATATATATATATATATATATATATATATATATATATATATATATATATATATATATATATATATATATATATATATATATATATTTTTATATATATATATATATATATTTATATATATATATATATATATATATATATATATATATATATATATATATATATATATATATATATATATATATATATATATATATATATATATATATATATATATATATATATATATATATATATATATATATATATACAGTGCTAGATTTCTAAAAATAGAGGTGCCGGAACGGTAACCTTCCGGGAGAGTACAAACAGAGTAATTTGTGATTAAATAAATGTTCTTAACTATCGTAATCTTATTTTCCTAAAGAGAGGTACCGGAACGCCGTTCCGGCGCATTCCGCCTCAAATCTAGCCCTGTATATATATATATATATATATATATATATATATATATATATATATATATATATATATATATATATATATATATATATATATATATATATATATATATGAAATGATAAATCTGGGGTGGGTATGGTCCCTCAAGTAGGAAGATTCAAAATTACTGAGAAGAGTAGTCGTGACTGTTTCAGCAAAATGAGTGGTTGGCATATTCATGCAGACACGCTGGAGAGAAATGGACACTTCCAGAATGATGGAGGACTCAGCTATATTCCTAAAGGTTTTTATTTGCAAAATAGTCTCTCGCTAGACATCCGTGCATCAAACATCTCTACAGATCGCTTATTTCGGGAAAATTCCCGGCAGCGCAACGTCGCGACGCTATTGACGGAGAGCTCAAACTCACGTCATGTTGGGTTTCTAGTACGAACACAAAAGGGTGAATGAAACTAAAAGCTCTCGCCCGCGTACGATTAAATTGAACTCCCAATTGGTCAAAATTGACACCTGACTTTAACACGTCATATGGGGTGATCTTTTCGAACGTCGTGGAAGGTTCTTCGTCACATAACCTATAGGCGCGTGGCTTGTTTAAGGGGAAACTAATAGATTACTTTGGTTGGATATAGGTCAAATTCAGAAATGAGGGACGGTGTTCTGATGCGATAAGATGAAAGAATTTTGAATAGACGTGTTAATGATAACGAAAAGGTTTAAAATTTATTTCGTATATATATATATATATATATATATATATATATACATACTAGCCGCTGCGCGACCAACATGGTCGCTTTTAGCTTTATATTTTCTTTTGCAAAACAACTCAACTGAAAGTAACAAATGTAAGGAATATTACCATTATCTGTCATCATAAATATACGTTGTTAAGAGGTATTCTCTATAAGGCTGATTCTTAAACATCGTGATTAAAAAATGCGAACTTTCATTACTTCAGAACAGAGTTAATGATAAGACTAAGATACCCAACACCAGTCATTTTTAAAAACACATCCATCGCTGTATGTATTATTTTTGTTTAAAATTAAGATATCGACACTTTATCATTACATCAAATAAGAAATTGTTGGAGAAAATTTTTTTTCAATTAAAAAATGGAGTAAAAATTCAGCATGTATTTAAATATAGTGTGGATTACATCACTCTGTGTATGTACTATTGTTCACAATTCATTAACTTAATCATATCAAATAATAAATTGTTGGAAAAATTTTTCACATATAAAAATTGTGTAAATTTACATTACGCACTGAAATAAGTGTAGAAAATTAACTATTACTGGTCTCGGCGACGATTAAGTCTAACCTCGCGATCCTTTATGCTCTCTTTCTAGCCTTTCACAATGAATTATTTCTTCTTCGCTTTCTTGAGACTGTTCCCAAATTTCACTTGATCGTGCAGCTCGCTTTCGAGTATTCCTGATTTTAGTGCCTAAATCCATGTTGACACGCGGTTGAATATTGCGAACGGCTGGTAATGTTTACATCTGGTAGTTACAGCCGTTGCCATTAGGAGTGTTGAAATATCGTCAATTTTTGTGCCGCATAGCTACGCGTTTTATATATAGATAGATATATATACAGGGTGGGCAAAATGTCCGTAGAAACTTTAAAAATTCATAAAAACCGAAAAAATAACCAAAATAAAGAAGTTTGCTGGGTTAGCATCGATAGGTCATGGGAATTTTTTTTGAGACAGGAAAAAAATAACTAAAAAAACAGCCGACAGGTGGCGCTGACGTACACAGGTGAAAAAGAAGATACGCAAATAACGAAAAGAATGCTTCTAAATCGTTTATTACAGCAGTAGGTGTTCCACATGACCCCCATCACAGGGGTTAATACATTGCAGACGAGTCGGAATTTACGCACGGCAATGGTCTGATTCCTGGTCTAATTCCTGGTTCACGTAAAACAACTTCACCAGTAAAGCTTTATTCTTCGCACTCAGCATCCTTGTTCAAATACACGGCTTAAAACAGTGAACTGATTGTGGATTAGGAGCGCACGTTTTCATAACCGTCTCATTTGCATATTTCCACCTAATTCGCTCGTATCAGCGCCATCTATCAGCTGATTTTTGAGGTTTTTTTCCTGTCAAAAAAATTCCCATGACCTAGCGAAGCTAACCGTTCAAATCTTTTTTTATTTTGGTTATTTTTCTGGTTTTTATGAATTTTTAAAGTTTCTTAGGACTTTTTGTCCACCCGGTATATACAAGTGCGCCCATAAAGTAACCGGAATTTTTTTTTTTTTTTTTTTATAAATAAGAAAAATATTACTCACCTTCAAATAAATTTATCTCCTTCAAAATTATCGCCAAAGGAGTCGATACAATTTTTCCAGCGTTTCTTCAAGTCATCGAAACACTGTTTATAGGCGTTGGAACTAACCGTTCGCAAAATATGCGTAACATTTGATTTAATATCCGAGACGTCTTCAAATCTCTGTCCGTTTATGGCCATCTTAAACTTCGGAAAAAGGAAAAAAAAAATCAGCTGGCGATAAGTAACAACTCAGCAACTTTCAGGCATGCTTGGGATAAGCAAAGAAAACGGTAGATTAATTTTAATTGAAAATCTGAAAATGAAAAAAGTTTGTGCTCGATTTGTGCCTCGGATTTTGACAGATCAGCAAAAAGAAGACAGAAAAGCTTGCTGTGAAGATTTGCGGACAACTGCCCAACAGGATAACAATTTCTTAAAGGGTATTATAGCAGGAGATGAGGCTTTCTGTCTACAGTACGACCCAGAAACAAAAAGACAAAGTGCACAGTGGAAAGGACAGTCTTCTCCCATACAAAAAAAGCACGGATGTCAAAATCAAAGACTAAGGTGATAGAGATTGCATTTTTTGATTATAAAGGACTTATTCACCACGAATTTGTTCCTGAAAATCGAACAATTAATCAATATTTTGACAAGGAAATGCTTTTTTGATTAAGAAACAGAATAAGGTGAGTTAGGAAGGAACTGTTTGATTCTGGGCAATGGTTTCTTTTACGCGATAATGCTAGCCCCGTACAGCAATTTCTGTACAACAATATCTTGTTGAGCATTCAATTACAGTGATAAATTACCCACCATATTCTCCTGACTTATCGCCTGCTGATTTTTTCCTTTTTCCGAAGCTTAAGATGGCCATGAAAGGACAGAGATTTGAAAACGGATATTAAATGAAATGTTACGCGAATTTTGTGAACGGTTAGTTCCAACGCCTATAAACAGTGTTTCGATGACTTGATGAAACGTTGAAAAAATTGTATAGACTCTTTTGGTGATTATTTTGAAGGGGATAAATTTATTTGAAGGTGAGAAATATTTTTCTTATGTATAAAAAATTGTCCGATTACTTTATGGGCGCACCTTGTATATATATATATATATATATATATATATATATATATATATATATATATATATATATATATATATATATATATATATATATATATATATATATATATATATATATATATATATATATATATGTATATATATATGCATACATACATACATATATATATATTTATTTATATGTTAGATAGAAAGAAAGATAGATAGATAATTTTTTTATTATTCCTCTACTCTTAGATTCTTTGCATTTTGTTAAGGGATCAATGAACACTGACGCCATTACCAATATATTTGTAGCGGCAAAACAAACATATCGTGAATTAAATGAATGGTTAGAGAATACCTGGGGCGAGGGGACTTCATGATTGATATCGGCCTTCCTATTCGGTAAGAATGAGAATTTCTTTGCATTATTTCAAATCCTATAGTAGAAGCATTACATAGAATAGTGGAAAAGTGAAAAAATGTAAAGGACGTATAAAAACATAGTGATGGTATTCCATAGCACACGGTAAAGTATTATTAATAGTATGATTTATTAATCAAAGGAATGTTCAGGGTTACGAATTCTAAAGTAATTTTCCATTGTGATAAAAGAAAAAAAAATTGGAGTGGAGCTTGGAAGGTGGGAAAAAGAAAAATTCTGGTCCAAATTCATGGTAGAAGATTTGGGTATTTATTTATTCCATTGTTTAGATCGCTTCAACATTGGTTCTAGTCCTTTCTGCAGACTCTGTGACAGGTCATGAACTGTGAACTTTTGTTTCGTTGCCCTGCAATGACTAAACGTTCTCTTGTGGACCATTACTGGGAGGCCTAGAGGCTTCTAGATTCATAGACTATTTTCTGCAGCTTTTGTTTTTATTTTTGTGTTTCTTGTGTTGTACTTTCTCTTGTAGTTGTCTTTTACTCTATGCCATTGGAAAGGAAAAAAAAATATCACATCATTCTTAATCTTTACAAGCCAAAACTTAAAAGCCCTTTCTAAGGTATACATAAGATTTTGTTCACAGGAATCCAACTTTTGAGTGAATAAATTAAAGAAGCTGCTTCAGATATGCTAATTTCGGCATACGCACTTGGTATAAATACCATGCAGCTTGATTAAATAGAGACGTTGTAAAAAGTTGATAGATAAGCGAAGTAAGGGAGCTACGAGGTAAGCATCTCCAGGTGTTAACCGGCGCTTGTGCTTAGGGGGCCCAAAGTTTACGTGGCAGAACTGCTGGTTTGACTCTCTAGTTTGTGAGTATTGCATAGTGTATTTTATTGAATGCTAATATATATTCCTTACAAGTAGTACGTATGCTTATTGCTGTAAAAGCAAATTCTATATGTGCAACGAATTCAATAAACATTGTTTCACGTATAAAACTGTGTTTCTATCAAATTCATTTAGAGTGCCACTTCAAATTATATACACCCAAGTGCGGGTAGAAGTGAGCTATTCTCTATACCTTTCAAACCCCGGCAAGGTGATGGCCGAATGGCGCTGGCGTTCGGCTCAGATCCTATGGGTTAGAGTCCCCCTCTTGGCATGGATGTTTTTAATTATTCGAAATCAGCTTTAAACTGTAGGTCCCCGTCTAATAGGACCTCGTGTAGCAAAAAAATTGACTACGGAGCTCCAATCCAACCAACCTCTGACAGCCCTTTTAAACAGTGTAGTCAGGGAAGCCCACATCAAAAGAGAAATTACCGAGTTGAGTTTTAAGAGGGATGGAATATTTCAAAGAACAGAAAAGTAGCACACGGCCCGTTTAGATACTAAGTGATGGATTCAGAGTTAAATTTTGGGGCATGTAGAGGAGGAGAGGGCCATTGTTATCATATTGTGAGAGGAAATATACTTAGTCTAAGAAATTAATATTGTATTTTTTAAACAGGATAAACCTTTATCAGTAATGGGGTGACTACATTTTTTGACCAAATATAAGAGGTGTTAATTTGCAGTTTTCTGAGATTGCTCTGAGGATTAAAAGAAAACAAATAGAACAAAAGCTGAATATTTCAGGCAACAACGGTGAGTAGAGAAAGTATGAGGAGGAGGTAAGGAAATAATAAAGAAACAAAGAATGGTCTTCAGAGCGCCATTAGTAGGTAAAGAGCTCAAAGTTTTAGAAGCCAATATACTAAGGAAAGACAAATAATTAAAACATAAACCTTTATTCAGAGTAAAGTGAACAAAGAGTCCATGCACTTCACAGTAGCAAACAAATGGGAGAGATCACGCTTACAAATGAAAAGAACAAAAGGTCCAAAATCATATACCGTAACCACCGCTTATAGTGATCAGTGGTTATAAGAATCAACCGTTTATAAGAATCGATATCGCAAAAACAAAAACAAATGTATTATTTCCAAGTTAATATTTTCTCTTTA
Organism: Dolomedes plantarius; assembly: GCA_907164885.2. Taxonomy (NCBI): domain Eukaryota; kingdom Metazoa; phylum Arthropoda; class Arachnida; order Araneae; family Dolomedidae; genus Dolomedes; species Dolomedes plantarius. The sequence continues at coordinate 121,308,017 of OU015500.1, read as the reverse complement.
AAGAATCAATCCACCGGTTTTAAGAATCAGTTTACACTCTTCGCTTTCCTTTCATTTTTCAAAAAAAGCTACTTAAACCCTCAAAAGGTACAAAGTTCTTTCTTTATTCTTTTTAAAAGAAAGAGTGATAAGATGGGATGGAATACAGTCGTAAATTGCATCCCTTTCTTTGTTAGACAGTTTCCCCTTAAACGCTTTAGCTAAAAACTGTCTTATTAGCTTAACCCAGGGGTATCCTAACCGTGCGGATCCGATTTCACTTTTCTCCACTGACAAACAAAGACAGGGACTCTTTTTTTCTCACCTCCCACATCCTGGTTGCGGTTTCCTGAACGCTGAAACACATAAATCTTCGGGGAAGTGTCCACTATCACTTAGGAAAACGTGACATTACTAGATTCAGCACGTTATCAAACCGTGAAACGTAAGCTAGATAGTGAATCTTGGTCGGAGACTATTGGTATTGAAAGAGGCATAATTTTTAATTTAAATAAGTTTACTAGGTTCTTCAATTTGTAGACCAGGATCATGTGGATATATTTCTTAATTCTTAGACTGCGAAACTCTTTTCCGGACTATTTCATCTATTCTGCAAATCTTAGATCCCGTACAAAAATTCCCTGACTCGCATTGTGCAGTTGCACAAGAAGCACATAAACAAGAAATCTTATTGATGGTGAATTTAATTTTACTGATTATTGTACTCGAGGGATTAAAAGTCCTTAAGAGCCATAAAATTGAAAAATTCATTGATTGTGATTTTTTCATTTGTTTCTACCACGCATGAAATAGAATTCGGGTGTGTGATCTATATATATAAAACAGTTCCGTAACTGACTCATTCATTCACTGACTGACTGACTGACTGACATACAACGCAAGACCAAACCGCTGGACCTAAAGGGCTGAAATTTTGCATGGCGATTCTTCTAATAGTGTAGGGGTGCACTAAGAAAGATTTTTCAAAAATTCTTCTTAGATTTTTTAAATTAAATTTTTTAAGCTGTTTTTTAAACTTTTTTTACGTTTGCATTTAAAATAATACATTGAGGGTTATAAAATTTATATCACGAGAAAGATCATAAAAATTCCTTCAAAATGAAATTTTTTTCGAATTTTTCCTCCATTTCCTGATTTTTGGTGATTTTTTAAAGATTAATCTTTAGAATTTAATTTATTAAATGCTGATCACGTGATTTCTTTTTCTGGTATTTTCAATAAATTTATCGTCACGTGCGTAACAACTAAATTGACAAAAAAAAAATATTTTTTTCTCTTTCTAATGCAGCAGACGATTGGATATTATCCACAAAAAATGCATATCCCTTACGATTTTTTTATAAATATATATATAGATAGATAGATATATATTTTACATCAATTGTATACATTGATCATCGCATTTATTATAAATATATATATTTATTTTTTGGCATAAATTGCATACGTTGACCGTTATATTTAATTTGAATGTACTCCGTAGCGAAGCGCGGGTTTTCAGCTAGTATTTCTATGTAATAACAGAAGACGAAAGAAATGAGATAATGAGAGCGAAACATTTAATGTGTTTACTATAAAATCTAACAGTAACTCTAATGGTACCAATTGTGTTCTACGTAAAAACAAAACAATCAAGCCTCGAAGTTACGTAAATTAACGTTAAAGTGTACAATTCCCATAATTTTGAATTAGTATGCATCAGATTAGCTTACCATATTATGTGCTTATTTCTTGAAACATTATAACGGAATAATGAAACAAAATAACTACACTTAAATGTACGTTATGTTGAGGCTAATACAAAATAATTTTCATAATTTCGCGTTAATGGGAAATAGCGTTAAGTTAAAGCAACGTTATTTTACATTAACGCTCAGTATCTTTAGCGAAGTTACGCAAATAACTGCGTTTTCTTTCCTTTAATTATGAGACGTTATCGTATGTACTTATTTGGTTAATACATATACGATTATGTTTAGTAAAATACAAAGCATTCGATTTTCGAGCATATGTTGATGAATAACAAAATGAAAATTTATGGCATAAGAACTTTTTATTGACTTATTTCATTGTTCCTGGGATTATACAGAAATGCAAGAATAAGATCAATGTTTACTTAAAAATACAAACAAGACGCTCAATTTGAAGATATTTATTTTCTAAAATTCTAGCCGAGAGTAGCAATGCAACGTAGGAAAACAAATAAACAAGATGCATCTCCGCATTTTTAGGAAGTAAGGTTACGCTTTTGAAAATATGTTTAGAAGGTTTTTGGAAACTGCAAAATTCTGAAACTCCATGAGAGTAATACTTTTTTTTTTGTATTTTGGGCCTCTTAAAAATATAAATAGGAAAGTATAATACTGTATAATGTTGTAATATATATATATATATATATATATATGGCATGTTTCGTATCCATTTCGTTATTAATTAAAGACAATCGTGGACCGAATGATTAGATGAGATGACAGAGATCGCTAAAATTCGTTTATTTTCATTATAAAACTACCAGAGCTCCAACATAATTATGCAAGCCACTCCATCCAGGTTCTCTCTCAAGACATACGTCCTCTCTCCATCAGATCTCGGTGCCGACTTACTAGATTTTTCTTTGTTAAACTCCCGCCCAATCTTTTCGCTGAGTCTTTATCGAATGTTCTCCAAAGTCCTCTTATGTAATCTCCTTGCGTAACTTGTTTCCCCCGAAAAATAACTCTCTTCTGAAAGCTACCCGTCTAGTGGCGACCCCTATTGATAGTTTTTGCTATTAACAACCCTTCTTCTTCTTATGCTGAACTTTCGTGAGTTAAGAATTTTTGACTGCCAATTCCCCTTTTTCCCAAACAAAAGCCCCCCTATATTTTAGTTTTACGTTTTTCCTTACAACTCCCCCCCTCCTGTCCCCTGAAGGCGTGCACACAAAGAGGAGCCCACTCTCTGCAGTAAATCTCCAGAAGAGAAAACTAAAATTATTCAAAACCTAACTGACAAAAAGCTGAATAGGGCTGCAGTACCTATGCAACAACATTAAATATTAACCCTAACTATTGAAACTTACTCTAATTCCAACTTGAGTCAACCCACTTAAAATAACTAAATTAAATTAACATTTACGATTAGAATAGGGAGATCATTTTCCTGAAGGCGTGCACACAAAGAGTAGCTAATTCTGTGCAGAACGTCTCCAGAACGCCTAAAATTAACTTAATTAATCATCAACTGCAAATTGCTGTGCTGGGCGGATCCTTCCCCACACAACAAACTCAGATAAACCCAACTAATTTATTCTTAATTACGACTTGATTCAACCACATTAAAATTAACTAAATTTCCCTAAATATTTGACATCTAATTAAAAAAAAACTAAAATTATTATTCTTATTTACTAAATTCGTGCACCTAACCCCATGGAGCTGAGAAAAATACAAGTTACATGATTGTCTCCATTCGAGACAGAAGTTGCATTGAATCACTTAAAATATTATGACAACAATAACACAGCAGTAATTATTAAAATATCACAATTAATTGTAAACGAATATTATATCAACATTATTAATGGAACACTAAAATTAAATTTAATAAACACAAAATATAACTTGAACTTGTAAGAAAATGGTAATGAAAATTTTCTGTGAACACCCACACTATTCTTCTTAGCTCAAGAAAAACACTTTGTGCCGAAGCACCTTGTGTCCACTACATAAAAAAAGTCCTGACTTTTAAATGCCATAAAAGTTCAGAGTTCTTGAAATACATATAGTTATTATAGAAAATTGGGGTGTCACAGAAATTCATACAAAATAAATTTTATTTTTACTCTATTACCAAAATTCCATTACCAAACTCTATTACTCTATTACCAAAACCCTTCCTCAGATGTCTGTTATGGTGGTCACACTCCACAACAACAATGGGAATTTTATTAAGAGCTTTCAGCGTATCATCGGCGATACCTGATTCCTCCGAAACTTCAAATTTGACACAAAACAAATCAATAGTAATCTTATTACATTCTAAACTTTTTCGCTTTCACCATGATGTACAAAATATTATATCTCTGAGTCTTATAGAATAAAGAAGCATGTTTTTACACTCATGCTTGTCTGAAAATTTTACAGGGAGACCTCCAAAAATAGCTAGCAAGACCAGTGGTAACCAAGAATACACAAGAAATGAATACTAAATATTTAATACAGAAACACAATAAACAATTTAAAAGGATCAATTTTAAGTGATTTATACTCAAAAATACACAATATTTATCAATATGAAAAAGACAATTAAACCCCGGAGAGGTCGCGCGGGGCACAGAGTCACCCCACTCGTAGAAAATCTACAAACCTGACGGGAAATTTCTATAGTTAATCAATCACTCTTTTAGTATCATCCTGTCTGACCCTCCCCTTGGAATGTTTATTGTTATTTTGCACGTGCAATTCCTTTGTCTGCGAGAAGCAATTGTTTCTTGGAATCCATGTGATAACGGGGTGACTCAGTCTCCCCGTGCGACCGTTATTGCTTCGAAATTTTTCCCTATAAGCAGTTTAACTTCGTTCTCTGGAGTGTTTTAGTTGTTTTCTACGTTATTTGATAGATAATGGCGTAGAAACGCAAATTTACGGAGTATGAAAGAGAGATGGAATGTTTGAGAACACTGTTGGATGAAGTTGAGTCTTCTGAAGAAGAAATTGATCAAGGTAGCGGAAATGAACCTGATGAAGAAATATACAGTTTTCATGACAGCGAAAGTGAATTTGAGCAGAATGATGAAGACGACGAAAATAATGATTTAGAAGAAAGCATTTTTGTCAGCAAAAATAAGACAGTCTGGCAGAAAGAAAAACCGAATCAAAAAGTGAAAACGTGTTCTCAAAATATAATAACTCATTTACCAGGAGTAAAAGAAATTGCACGCAATATAACAGATCCTCTAGAAAGTTGGGAATTATTTTTTAGTACTAAAATCATACGATCCATAGTAGAGTGGACAAATATTTATATTTCAAAAATATCGGTAAATTACACCAGAGATCGGGAGGCCAAGAGGACAAATGAGGTGAAAATCAGAGCCCTTTTTGGACTTTTATATCTGTGCGACTTGCATAAATCATCGCATACAAATGCACAAGATTTGTGGTCTACTGATGGATCAGGCATTGAAATTTTAAGGAACACGTCATACAGAAGATTTATTTTTCTTCTCAGATGCCTGTTGTTAGACAATATGACCGATCGTGAAGCTCGGAAAAAAGTGGACAAACTGGCGGCTGTGAGAGAATTTTTTGCCGATTTCAATGAAAATTGTCAAAAGACATATAGTATTGGTGAATATGTTACTATCGAAGAAAAAATTAGAGAAGTTTCGGGGGCGGTGTTCTTTCCGTCAATATATACCCAACAAACCAGCGAAGTATGGATTCAAAATCTTTGCCTTAGTAGATTCTAGGACATTTTACAGCTATAGTATGGAGATATACGCAGGACAACAGCCGGAGGGTCCCTTCAGAAATGAAAATTCGCCATTTGAAATTACTAAACGCCTGTGCACTCCTTGTTTGGATCAGGCAGAAACATAACAATGGATAATTGGTATCCGAGTTATCCTCTAGCGAAAGAACTTTTATCAAAGAAGATAACAATTGTAGGAACCCTGAAGAGAAACAAGGCTGAAATTCCCATCGAGTTCGTTGAAACAAAAACTAGGAAAGTTTGTTCTTCTATATTTGGATTAAAAAAGAACACGACACTAGTATCATATGTGCCTAAGAAATCAAAATGTGTAGTTTTATTATCTACTATGCATCAATGACGCCATTGATGAAAGTGATGATAAGAAGAAACCAGAAATAATTAAATTTTATAATGCAACAAAGTGGGGTGTAGACAAAGTTTATGAAATGTCATCATTATATTCAACAGCTCGAAAAACCAACAGATGGCCGATGGTCGTTTTTTATTGCCTGTTGAACGTCGCTACAATAAATGCCCGAGTTGCCTTAATGTCATCAAAGACCCCTCCCTTACAATATAGAAACAGGAGAAAATTCCTAAAAATGTTGGCATTATTTCTTATACAGCCACACATAGAGATGAGAAAAAATATGCCAATGCTTCCTAAAGTGTTTCGTGAAAATATCAATGGAGCCACTTCTAGTGGATCAGAGGAACGCACATAAAAAAAAAAACCAAAACCCGATAAAGGCCTATGTGCTATATGTCCAAAGTCCAAGGACAATAAAACTACAATTTCTTGCATAAACATAGGAAAAACAAAACAACATAACAAATGAATTTTACATGTAAAATTCATTTTTCCTATGTTTACCAGAAGTGTATGTAAATTCCCACTCCCTGATAAACGGTATGTAATTCTTTTGAATAGAATTGTACTTTAAATAGAAAAAAAAGTTTCCTTAACTAAAGAAGTATAGTTTATTAATGCTATATTGCAATTATAGTGTATAATCAAATGTTTTTTTATATATTTATAGCACATGTTTTAATAAATCTGATTGGGGTGACTCAGTCACCCCGCGCGATCTCAATGTCAGTGTTGGGTGAGCGAATTCTGCCTGGTAAATCATTGAGGTATGAAATTAACTTTCATTAAAACACTTTCCTATACATTTTAATACCATAAACTTGTCATATTCATTCAAACACCAATTTAAATACTCTTACTCAAGTATGAAGAAAACAAGTTAGAACTCATGTCTTGTTCTGCTCAAATCACAAGTTGATAAAATATGTTAACATACTCACATTTTATTCAAATCTCACAATTCTACCAATTTCAAAATTAAAAACTTCATACCTTACATCTCGATCAATACAAACTCAAATCCCTACCTCACAAAACATTACTTATCAAAAAAACTTATATTAATACACTAAAAAACACTTATAAAATTATATCCAAAATTTATTTACCAATGTTTATCACTAATTTTCTGCAACCTAGCTTCCCCCCCTGACTTTGAAAGAAAAACAAGGTTGATTGGGGTGATCAATTCCCCAGAAAACAATTTTCAAAATGTACTTAATCAATTTAACAACATTAAAATTTAAATTTCTTATTACAACTAATTTAAAATCGTGTCAGAAAATTTTATTTAATTTTCAATTGTGACCACAGTTTTTAAAATTTTGCACATAATAGTTTCTAATAGAAAGTTTAAGCAAGATAATTTAAATTTTTCAAACCCCAAACACTTCGAATATTTCAACAATTTCAATTTCAACTGCATCAATTAATTTCAGTCTGATATAATCATTAAAACAATATCATTAAAAACTCTATTACATTTCAAAAATTATTTTGTTACCTTTTTCATTTTTTAATTTTGAATCCAAACTACTCACCTTGAAATTTTTATCCTAATTTATCTTATTTTAAATTTTACCTAGTTTATTTTAATTTTTTGTACACACAAAAATTTTTCTTCTTAAAAGTTCGTTTATTCCGGTGTTCTGTCACCATGCCAGCCCCGGAGAAGCAATGTATTGTCTTTTTCTCTTTCTAAATGTCCCGGAAATTTTGAAGGGAGTTCGCACAAAAAATAATTTCGAATCATAAAACACCGTCGCTGCAAATTTCACATATCCAGTTCGGCACAAAATCTTCCGTTCGTGGAGAAAGCACATTCATGAAAAACGTAACACGGCACAACTTCTTCCTGAAGACGCGTAAAACGACCATGCTGAAAAAAGCTCCGAAGGTAAATCGAGACCTTAACCTTTTCCTTACGGGGTGGGATAGCATGTATCCCAAGAATACGGAACCAAGAATGTATATATATATATACCGGGTGCGTCATAAATTCGTGCAAACTTAAAAAATTCATAATAAAAGAAATAATGATCGGAAAATTTTCTGTTTGCGCCAATATGATCAGAGGGATTTTGGATTTTTTTCCATGTAAAGAAAATAAAGTTTCCAAAAGTAACCGAAAGAGGGCGCTCACACGTCATACTGAGACGTTTTATGCAATTCAGGTAAACACAGACAGAAAACCAAACATATCACAATAACATGAGACTGTGCATTTATTTTAATGTAATAGATGTTCAACATTACCACCAGCACAAGGTAATAGGCAAGTGAGGCGCGTCACTACGCCCATTACAGCGGAGTGTAGCATGTCACCATCGATGGCAGTGACTGTCTGTCGAATGGCATTTTTCAGTTCCACCAAAGTGGTCGGGGAAACCCGGCACACGCGAGACTTTAACTATCCCCCCAACCAAAAATCCGCCGGGTTCAAGTCTGGTGATCGTGAGGGCCACTGAACCTTACAACCTCGACTTATCACTCGGTCTTCAGTGAAAGATTCCAACAGGAACGTCTTGCAATCACATAAAATGAGGGGCGGCGAAACATCTTGCATGAAGGTGACAACAGGTAACGCATATCTTTCCTGCAATGCAGGCTTAACGTGGTCACGCAAAAGCGTAAGATACCGTGCAGCAGTGACTGTACAGGTTTTGCACCCGAATACAGGACAAGGCTCTTCAAAAAAGAAAGGGCCCAGAATAAAAGACGCGGTGAAACCGCACCAAGCAGTCACACGAGGAGAATGTAGTGGCTGGTTCAGATACTCACGAGGGTTTGAAGTCGCCCAGATACGACTGTTTTGCGTATTAACGTCACCATGCAGTAAAAAGTGGGCTTCATCCGTCCACATGACATTCAGCAACCATTGTGGGTTACTTTCCATTTGTGCCAGAGCTCATGTAGCAAAGATTTGTCTTGCATCTGTATCTGCCGGTAATAACTGGTGAAGTGTGTAAGGTATACACAAGATTCGATTCACAAGAATCGAACTTTTGAGTGAATTAAAGAAGCTGCTTTAGATATGCTAATTTCGGCTTACGGGCTTAGTATAAATACCACGCAGCGTGATTAATAAAAAAGGGGAGGTTGTTAAGGTTAAAAAGGTGTTATCCTGCGCTAGTGCTTAGCGGGCCAGAAGTTTACATGGCAGTACTGCTGGTTTGACTTACTGTTCGTGAGTATAGAAAATATATTGTTCTTGAAAGCTGTATTTATATTCCGTACAAGTAGTACGCATGCTTATTGCTGAAAAAGCCAATTATATGTGCAATGAATTCAATAAACATTCTTTCATGTATAAACTGGGTTTGCATCAAATTCAAATAGAGTGCCACTTCAAATTATATACACCCAAGTCTGGGTAGAAGTGAGCATAGAAACTCTATAAGTGCCTGGATTTTGTACGGCTACAGATTCAACATTCCGTGCAGAATACGTCGAATCGACGATTCCGGAATCCCCGATCTTCTCCCAGCTTCACGAGAACTGCTACTTCCCGTTGATGTCTCGGTTGCCAAATTTTCCATGGGACTTTGTACAACATGGACGCGGTCCGCGCTCAAGGATGGTCTGCCAACTCGTGAACGATCCTCCAAACTCCCCGCTTCCTCAAACCGTCGTACTAAATTCAGTATCCCATTCAATGAAATAGGCCTTTTTCGCGCTTTCAGTCCTTTCTCCGTGCGAAACTTTCGCAATGCAACAGTTGGGGATAAACCATTCTTGTAGAAAAGTTTAACAACCAACGCTCGATCTGGTAAAAAAAAAACATGCTGCCAGCTTCGAATAACGGATCCATTTCCAACCAGGTGGTTTATTGATAGCCTGATTTGCATAAAACGTCTCAGTACGACGTGTGAGTGCCCTCTTTCGGTTACTTTTGGAAACTTTTATTTTTTTTACATGGAAACAAATCCAAAATCCCTTTGATCGTATTGGCGAAAACAGAAAAATTTTCCGAGCATTATTTCTTTTATTATGAATTTTGAAGTTTGCACGAATTTATGACGCACCCGGTATATACTTATATGTATATACATATATATGTGTATAAATATATATATATATATATATATATATATATATAATATATATATATATATATATATATATATATATATATATATATATGTATATATATATATATATATATATATATATATATATATATATATATATATATATATATATATATATATATACATATATATATATATATATATATATATATATATATATATATATATATATATATATATATATATATATATATATGTATATAAACCTTTAATGGCCGTTCTTACAAGGGGTATGAAATTTCCTCTTCTAAAGAGGGAATCGGAAAAATGGGCCCCGTAAGCTAAAGGTTAAGAGATTTCGGTTTCTTAATTTTCTTTATCAACAGCCAAAAAACAATATAATCCGAACAGTCCTCAAAATTGCAACTGGTGAAGTCACTGTCGCGAGATGGGGCGAACATGGGAAACAATCTTCTGGAATTTTTTTTTCTTCGTTTTTTAGGAAATCCTGGGGTTTCGACCGACAAATGTAGCCTTACCGGACGGTTCGTGTAACGCTTCTAGTCCACGTCATTTTAAAATCCAGTTCTTAGTACTAGTCTGGGAAAATGCAGTCTGGACTCCTGACTTCTGGAACTCTCTTTGTAGGTGCAGTCGTCATGGCTAAGCAAGGCAAGACACATCAAAGTTCTACAAATTCTTTTATTTACCAATAAAAACGTCTCTAGCTCCATCGTTCGTATTAATATTCTATCCAATGCTTAACTTGCTACGCTATTCCGATCAGTTAATTACTTTCACTCCCGCACAACGCAATCGCACGACGCGACGCAGCTAAGAACGGCTTTACAGTTCCACTTTCCTACATGCTTCTGAAGCTATTCCTTTGTTTAAAACCCACATAAAACTTTTCTACAAAGTTCTCGAACATCGCTGTGACGCCAGCTTCCGGCGATGACGCTATAATTCCCCCACTGTTCACCTAGTCCAATTCTATTAATAGCTTCAATGCCATTCATTTCGATACTTCCTTGTTCATTTTAGCGCTATCAAGTGCGATTAATCTGGCGTTTAATGTTTTAATTTCATTATTCTCTAGAAAAAAACCCGTTGTGGACCCCTTAAGGTTTAACTTCTTAATAAATCTCTGACATATATATATATATATATATATATATATATATATATATATATATATACAGCGGCTTACTTCGGTTATAAGCAACAAAGGTGGAATTTGCATTTCCCATCGAAATTACAGCAAGTTGTTGCAAAATACACACTTGTACAAAAATGACCATCTCTGAAAAGACAGGACTGATAGGCTTCTTAAAGTAAGCGGTTCCTTGAAAAGTGATAAAAAATGAAATATAACATGCGAAACCCGCAAGTGATTTATTAATTTTCGGGTCTTTTTTTTAACATAATGTGAAAAATAATTAAATATTATTTCTTATTCCCTGAGGCTGATTATATCATTTACACATCATTTAAACCTCATATTCATTATCTCTCAATACCATCTCATACTCTGACAAAAAGTCTCATTATTCTGGTCAACAATATTCTTGCATCGTGTTTTAAAGTTGATATAAAGACTTAAACAACTGTAGTCACGAAATTAAGCTGTTGATTACCATAGTTCGAACGATTCTCGATTACCTCAAGGTCTATTAAAAATTTAGATCTGCGTCTTTTCATAACTATCCCAGGAAATAATGGATTACCGTCTATTGTCCTTTGGAAGGATTTTGGTAGGGATCCCGAAAAAGGACAAAAGAGGAATTTCAAAGAGGATTATAAGCATACATTGGTCTACTATCATTACATCAGTGATTAATGTATTTTATGGAAATTATATATCTCAAATAATTTAATGAACTAAGGAATTTGGATAAAGGAGGATATTTACTCAATTTAAATAAATAAAGGAATTAAATAAAGAAAATACAATTTTTCTGGGCAGAATTTCTGCATATACTGCTAGAGAATTAAGAGAACCTTCATATGCAAACTGGATTCATTTTAACATCCATTGTTACAAACATAAGTACTCTTTTAAAGAAGTGTTAACATTTCCTTCGGCAAATATAGATCCATTGTTATTAAATGTTATTAAGCGTCTTTGTCAAGTACATATAAGTAGGATTTTATTGTTAAATGCAATAAATACACTTAAAGATCTATTAAAGTTTCATTTGGAAAATATTTGATTCATTTGCCTAATTCATTATTACTAATTTATTTAAAATCTTGATGCAATAATGGAAAATAAACCATCAAACAATTGTACAAAATGCATGATTAAATGTTTATTCGCATTTTTTAAAATGTCTTTGTAAAAAGAAAATACACTCATTTAAGTAAAATCAATTATAAAATGGTGTTTTAAAATTTAATTGACACCCTGATGATCTTGACATTTAATTTGCACCGATAAATATAAAACAAAACTTGAGGAAAATGTTAAAAATGTAGCAAACTTGCGGCAAACTAAAATTCTTGAAAAAATGACAAATCCGCGATATAAAATTACCATTCTGATACTTTAATTTATTGATAATCCTTTTAGAACTCATTTGCCCTATTTTAGGAGAACTGATATGGCCATATTTCATTTTACACATATAAAGTATACGTGATTTACTTACTAACCAGTTTTTCTGGGAGAATTATTAGTGCAAATTTTCGAAATTACGTTGTAAATCTATACATCTAGGATATGTCGCCATAAATTTCAACTAATTACAACGATTTACGGTGCTATTAGAAAATAGCGTAATCCGAACTGATGACAAACGGGTTTTAGTGGAAAAAAGATAGTAATTCGAAACCACATTAAATAATTTTTGATGGAAGTAATCTCGAAGTACTTTACTGCGGTATCCAATATGATACGGTGCAAACGTCATTAGTTGCATTCGAATTACCGTGTCTTTTATTTTTTTTTTGTCTTCATAATTTTGTTAGGCTAGTTTGGATAAAAAATTATTTCATAATATTTTATGGCAGAATCACTATCCTACAATCCACTACAATAATGATTCTAGCATAACATTAAAATACGATCATCGTTTAATACATTCAATTCACCTTCCTTTGACTACCGTGCCGATAGAAGGTATGTATATTTAGTAATACCTTGATGAATATGATAAAAAAATCTTCCGATTTCAGTTATTGACATTTAAATTTTACATTATATTTTTTAATTACTTATAATTTACGCCTGGTTTTGTTGGCCTGTGGTTTAAATTCCAAATATCTTTCGTTCAAAACATATGTAATTTGGAGGATAATTTTAAAGTACACCTGTTGTATATAACTATTCAGAAGCATTAACCAGTAACATATAATGCAAATTTGTGGCCCAAATAGACACTTATTAAACATGCAATAAAACACATAAAACTTATTTCTAAGTTGTGAAATACTACTATATCACTGATGTCAAATTCCCTTACATTCTGAAATCTATATATAGAAGTTGCTAAGACTTCTTTTTGGGCAGTCTGTGAGAGAAAACTACTTCATCCAGTTACTTCATTTGATCTAAACGAAAGATTCCAATCTGAAGATTTGTCAAATTTGGTTTTTGTATCCGCAGTTTCTATTAATTAGTGATAATTTACAATTAAAAATTGATTTCTGCGCATGCTCAGTGGCATGTTTAAATCTGGATTTAGAAACTCACTGTTTCTTCGCATGCTCAGTGACATGTTTTAATGATAAACACGTTTATTCCAAGGAGTTTCTGTAGCTCTCTCTCTGCCATTTTTATTTTTATGATAATTATGTTTGTGAAATTTAAGATTAAACCTGAGGGAAATTGTTAATTTCGTGCTGTTTAATTAGCGAGAATTTACAATTAAAAAATTGCAATCTGCGCATGCTCAGTGACATTTTTAAATATGGTTTTAGATATTCACAAAGCACGAGGCAGCTTAAACGCATTAATTTGTTTCTGCGTATTATTATGATTTTCAATATTTAGCGATGATGTGAGGAGTATAATTTGCGTATTAGTACATTTATTTACTATTTAGCCGTCATGTTTTGACGGCTACCAACTAGTACAATATAAACATAATAAATATGCACTCCAGTATCTTGTAAAAGAATTAAGAATCTAAGGAAGATTGAGCGAAATTAAAAATATAACGCAAAAGAGCAATTAAATTTGTAGGGATCATTTCATATCTTCTTGTTTAGAGATAGGAAATTGAAATACATAATTCCATATACACTCCGAAAAGTACGTCAATGTATTTATCCCTTGAAAAGTTAAATTTTTTATTAATTAGTTTGTAGTTCCCTTAATTTTTATTTTACATTTAATTTCAATTGTTATTTAACATACATGACGGTTTGAAATTTAGATAAATACTTGAAACAGAAACACACAACTTTTTAATATCTATAATAAAAATGATTGTGTCTCACGCAGTTCCGAAATAATTAAAAGCTACACATCACACCATATAGCATTAGGTGCAATTTTGTATATATATATATATATATATATATATATATATAATATATATATATATATATATATATATATATATATATATATATATATATATATATATATAATAATATATAATATATATATATCTATATATATATATATATATATATATATATATATATAATATATATATATATATATATATACATATGCAGAAATTATAAATAAAATAATTACATTGCTACACGAGAAATATTACGATAAAAATCATCTCTATAGATTTATGCACTTTCAAGTGATAAAAATATTTCAAATTTTTACACCTCAATTTTATGTTTTACATATGTTATCAACTGAAATGTAAGAGCTATCAAACTTCCTATAAAACATTTTATGTTGAATAAAACTGTTAGGAAAAAGTATAATTTGTCCTCTTCTCTTCCATTAAACGCTCAATTTAATAAAACTTAGTTGTCCCTTTCCATAACTGCACTTGCTAATAAAAATAAGAACTACTAGTCTATTATAAAAAAAAAGTTCTGCATCATTTTCCGTACATTATTCCTATTCTGGGCATGCTTCCAATTTATGTGATAGTTTCTCAATGACATGGCCAGCTGTCGAGTTTTATGGTATTACTTCTTTTATGTGTTTGATAAAGATTTCGCTTCTGGCTCGCTAATCAAACATACCTTCTCTTCCTTCGAAAATTTAAAGCTTTATATTACTTTATGTTGAAAACTCGTCGTAAATGTTGGATAAATTTAATAGATTCTTAAATTTATTCTGTTAAATAAATAAATAAATAAATAAATATATATATATATATATATATATATATATATATATATATATATATATATATATATATATATATATATATATATATATATATATATATATATGTATATATATATATATATATAATATATATATATATATATATATATATATATATATATATATATATATATATATATATATATATATAGATATATATATATATATATATATATATATATACAGTGCAGGATTTCTAAAATAGTGTTGCCGAACGGTAACCTTCCGGTGGGTGTGGGGGTATTCAAATTACTGGCCTGAAAAAAAGAAATCGTTGGCTATACAAAAACTTGAACATTTTATTTAATTCCAAATTTTATTTTGCAGTACAAAAAAAGTACAAAAAAAGTTGATGAATTTAAATACCTTGGCACTATAATTCATGACAAAAATAAACAAAGAACAGAAATTGATAACATAATCAAAATGGCTAACATATGCTTCTTTGGCCTGAAAAGACAATTGAGATCTAATCTCGCGAAACTAAATTAAGAATTTATAAGACACAAATACTATCCGTCTTACTTTACGCAAGTGAAACATGGACCTTGAGCATAGACAGGCAGCGCTCACTGGACATGTTTGAGAGAAAAATCATCAGGGCTATCTTTGGCCCAGTGCAGGAAGAAGAACGTTGGTGAACCAGATATAATTTTGAACTGTATAGGCTTTATAGGCAATCACAAATAACACAAGTCTTCCGTAGTAATAGATTAAGATGGCTTGGCCAGGTTTGCAGAAGCTCGGAAGATAATCCCTCTAAGATCTTGACATTTAAAAAAGCCTGAGGGACCCCGAGCTAGAGGTAGACCATCGAATAGATGTTTAAAGGACATTGAAAAAGACTTAAAAACTTTTAAAATTAAAAATTGGAGGGGAGTCTTCACAAATAGAAGACGCTGGAAGGAGCTCGTGGTTGTGGCAGACAGGGCCTGTATGGAGCTCTTGTGCTTGTGCTTGTGAAGAAGAAGAAGATAAATACAAAAATGTGTTGTAGAAAAGTAATAAAAGCAGTAAAAAAGCACTGTTTCGTGAATGTTTAAGTTTTGTGCCCATCCTAAAAGATTGTACAAAACTTCAACATGTTTTCATCATACTTCTTGTCTCTTGACCTCTCCTTACTCTTGACGGCTAATGCTGAATGGTGTCCAGACAGAAGCCAAGAGTCAACATACTTAGTTGGGTTAAAGAGCCGAAGAGGGGGTCCATTGATCTTTACAAACAACAGTCCAGAAACTGTTGCAATATTCAGTGATGATCTCAATGGTGTGATAATGAAGTTCATCTGTGAGAAACCTCTTTCACATTCACTCGACGATATGTCTATCTAATTAATTGACTGTTTCAACGGGTTGAGACTTTCCGGGAACACTCTGAAGTGGAGATACTCTCGGAATGCTGTAATTAGTTGCATTTCATTGAGTTTGAACTTCGAGGCACGTTCCGCATTTCATTTTCCCCAAACGTTATTGGGACATTTTGTGTCCATTTTTTTCATCCATTACTTTGATGGTGTCAGCAAGCTCAAAGTATTTTTCACTGAGCAGTCTTGTTCACTGAGCAGTTCTTTGGTGAAGCATGATACACAACATACAGTTTGTCGATGAATGATTTAAATCTATCAACTCCTGAAACTGACTGAACTACATCACACACTGAAAGCTCAAGTCTGTGATTAGCACAGTGCCAAACAATAACAGAAGGGAATTTTACACAAAATAAATCTCCAACACCTTTGTTTTTACCAATAATAGTATCAGAGCCATCACATGTTAAGCTTGTTATTTTTTACTTAAAAACGTGTTAGTTATTCCATTACAGTGAAGGTAATTAATCAAGAGTCAAATACCGCCTTAGCAGTAAAACCATCAAGTTCTACTAAATCTAAAAAGACGTTGGTAGAACCACACATACCAGTTTTAGGGAAAGAACAACGAACATAAACAATGAAACTTGACTTGTTACTAAGTGAAGTATTCAGAAATTACGGCGATCCCAGCTTTCGCTTATACGCCTTGATCAAACTGACAACCGTAAGCTACGTAGCAATACTAGTACTCGCAGCCGAGGGTTAATTTCCCAGGTTCGGTTCCATTTTGCATTCATATAGGGCCCGAGGATGCCGGATATACACTACAGATCTGCAATCCACTCAAGGCACCCCAAGCCCCCTGTTACTAAGGGAAGTTGACTCATCAATTATCAGGCCAAATTTCGTGTCATTCTTCATTATTTATTAACAAATGTTTTCTTCATTCTTTACTTATGCGTAAAGGAATGTTAGTACAGGCTTTGTATGAATGTAAAATGCGACCCATGTCAACCCAATTAAGATCTTGCAAGTCAATTTCTGTTTCAAAATTGTGAAAGGACTGATTTTCTTTAACAATCTTATATGCACTACGAAATATATTTTCAGTAGCTTGTTTTTCGTAAGCACGCTACTTCAAAACAACTTTCTCCAATACATAATTTTTACCTTCACATAAAATTTTGACAGCTGCTCTATGATCATCACTTTCTTTCCGTTCATACATTTTTTTTCCTTAACGAAGTTTGCTTTAGACACTTACCTTACCGTAGACACTTACCTCACCATTTGCCCAAGCTTTTGAAAATTGCATATCTGCTTTCTTATGGACAGATAAAACCCCAACCTTTTCACAAGCACTGCGTCCTAACGTTCCATTTTTAACAAACAACCAGTCATACTTTTGGCAAAACTCGTTTTTTCTGCGAGTTAGTCCAGCAACCTGGCAAGACATTGTCTCACTCAACAGTGTAGCTTTTATTTAGGGTATTCTACATTACAGTCAAGCTCTTCAGAAGCCATTATTTTGCTTGCAGTGTTAGAGGACGGTTACGAAATTTAGGCTTTTCATTTCGCCTTCATCGTCATTAACCAATTTGTCATCACTGGTATCGCCACAACTAATGCTGTGCTTGGGTCTTTTACTGCCACCTGAAAGTGAGAAAAATTCGGTTAACTTTTTGCTCATTTGACCTCACAATCTATCGCACTCACACAGACTTGACACTGCTCAAGCGCAACTAACCTCAACAACATAACATGGAAGAAGGGTAGCTGCCTCGGGGAGGTCGATTCTTGAAATGAGGGGACGGGGCTAATCAATACCTCATTTGCAAACCTCTTGAAAAGTCAGTGCAGTTCGCAAAAATGAGTCAGACTACCGTCCAGTCAGCCGGCCATGCCACAATACCACACGCTTCAGTGAAATAGTCGTAGTTCGCTGTACCCAATAGTAACGATCAACAAACTTTCTAGCCTCACATCATAATCGATCGTTACGATCTGCCAATGGTTCTTTTAACGTGAAGTGTAAATAGTAGTAGGTCAGGCTTACTCACTAACAACAGAGTAATCTGTGATTAAATAAATGTCTTTAACTATCGTAATTTTTTTCCCTAAAGAGAGGTACCGGAACGCCTTTCCGACGTGTTCCGCCTCAAATCTAGCCCTGTATATATATATATATATATATAGAGTAAAGCTTTTTTGAATTTTCGGATGATTTTAAAGTGCATTAATTCCAAGGTAATTTTTACTGTTATTTTATGGTGGACTGGTGAGTGGCAGAGATCGTATTTATTTTAAGTTTAGAAATTAGTGGACGTTTTAATTCAGTATATTATATTAAAATGGAATATAAAAGAATCAAATGTTAAATGAATAGGATTAGGAAGGGAATATGCACGTCTGAATGCGAATAGTTAACCAAATCTCTTACTGTATCTTTCAGAGGGGGTAACAACGTTGTACTAAATTGTAAGCGAAATTTAAAAATATCCATGTTCAGCAGACCCAACATAATTCTGTAATATTCCAGCTTGTACAATTTTTGCGTTAGACAAATTTTCACATTATGACTATTTAAATTAGGAATAAGTCATAGAATAATTTTCATGAACAAAAAAATTTTAGAAGCATTTTTATGGCTATGTATAAATTCTTATGTATGTCATTAAAAATGTAATTATATTTCACTCGGAAAAGTTACGCATACAAGTTCATTCGAAACAATAAGGATATACTTTATCTTGCCTTGATGCAT
The DNA here is from genome assembly GCA_907164885.2 of Dolomedes plantarius. Taxonomy (NCBI): domain Eukaryota; kingdom Metazoa; phylum Arthropoda; class Arachnida; order Araneae; family Dolomedidae; genus Dolomedes; species Dolomedes plantarius. The sequence continues at coordinate 121,288,775 of OU015500.1, read as the reverse complement.
GAGATGAATTTAAAAGTTCCAACAACTATTTAAGGCTACTGTGAACTATCCCTATTGGATTTTAACACCTCAATATTTACCTATGGGGAAAATTATTCTACTATTTACAGCTACATAATCCTGATAAGAAATAAAAATGGCATTTCAGGTAGTCTGGACTTTCTACACCTTGCAACACGAGTCAGTTTATAAATTTCGTCCATGAAAGGAACTTATGAGCGTTTAAAACACACTATACCAGATATTTTCCCCGAACAGTTTAATTTCAGTATATTATATACATTAAAAAAATGCCCTAATGTGTAGAATTTCTCTCTTATCACAGAGTACAGTTTTAAAAAAATATTTCAATCAAGTCGGCAATCCTTGGACACATTTCTCTACACGTTAACGTTGAGATAAGCGAATGCAATAAGGTTAGTACAACAGGATCCTTAATAATTAAAGACTTGGATCAAGAGGAAGATACGACATTCATTGAAATGTCTTAGTGTATGAGCACGATACATGGAGTATGAACTGATACATGGTGTATGAGCACGATAAACAGGGATAAAACGACACATGGACTATGAACATTATCGAACTGATAGGGTTTAAAATGTAATTTATTATTCCTTTAGTAACATATCATATTCTAATGCAACATAATTTGTATAACATTAAATAAATACAGATAAATATTTAAATAAAAGCTCTTTTTTTAAGAAAAAAGTAATATGATTACACGCACGAATAAAAAATTAAAATATAGAAATTCAGTACTGCTTACAAAGATAAATAAACATATCTCATTCTATTAATTAGCAAAAAATAACTTATTTAATCTTTTAACTAAAAAGGTAAACTCAATGTAAGTTTGAACGCATATAATTCAATAAAGGAAAATTGAGATAAATCTAAAATACACTGACAAATTTGCCTTTAAAATTCCTGTTGGCATACTATTAACCATATTGGCATTGTATTTTTCTCATAAGTATCACTAAACAATTTCAAGTAATCAAAACATGATTACTATTAAAATTTTCTAATGACTACTTGATCCCTAGAGATAACATAATAAGCTTCAGGGAGAATATGAACGTTTATACAAAAATAAACGTTTGTTTGCATATTAATTTTTGATAGATCCATGGAAAGTGAAATTTAAAATTTATGCACATAAATTTTAATTGTAGAAATTCAATACTTCTTACAAAAATAAAATGGACATTCTACACTCTATAAATTAGCATAAATTAAATTATTTATTCTTTGAGAAAAAAAAAATTAAATTCAATGTAAGTTCGAAAGGTAAAATCTTATAAGTGAATTAATCTTAGATACACTGGAAAATTTTTCTTTTAATATTTATATTACAACACTATTCACCAGGTTTGCATTTTTTTGTTCTCATAAGAATAAAATAACCATTTCAAGTAATTAAAACATGATTAGTATCAGAACTTTCTAATGAATCCTTGATAAGTCCCTAGAGATATATAAGCAAACTTCAAGTCTGAATATGAAGATTTAAACTAATATAAACGTTTGTTTGTACATTAAATACTGTTATAACAATATAAAATAAACGTTAATTTTTTTTTCTTTTACTCATAGAAAACTGAAATATAGATATTCATTATTGCTTACAAAAATTAAATTAGCATACTTTACTCTATTAATTAGCATGATATAACTTATTTAATACTTTAACAAAAAAAGTAAACTCAACGTAAAATTATACGAATATATCTAATTATGGAATAAATCTTAAATATTCAGCCAAATTTTCATTTAAAAATGTCTAGTAGCATACTATTCACCATACTCATATTTATTGTCTCATAAGAATCAATCATCCATTTCAAGTCATTAAAACATACTCTTACTTTTAAACGTTATTAATAAATGATTCCTGTGATAAGTCCCTATAGACAACATAAACATGTTTCACTTCAGTGTATATATAATATATATATATATATATTATATATATACGAGCTGAATACCCGTGCTTCGCTACGGTGTACATTTTAGGATAATTACAATGAAAAGTAATGAAATTGCATTTTGAGGATTTCCTTATAAAAAATATTTTTGGTTTCTTCATTGGGTGGAAATAATATTACAGGCTCGTCTGCGAACTTACGCGTGAGCAAGCTATGTAAAACTGACCGTGGGAGAGAAAAAAAATTTCTGTTAAATCTACGCCAGCGAATTTTAAAGTTTGGCCTTGAGACTTACTTATCGTCATGTTAAAGCCATGACGTAAGTTGCCATGGTAAAGCCATGGTAAAGTATTTTTTGTCAGTTTATTTCGTTGTTATACATGTGACGCAAAATTAATTTAAATTGTCACAAAAGGAAAAGAAATCTCTTGATCAGCATTTAATAAATTAAATTCTAAAAATTGATCGTTAAAAATTCACCAAAATTCAGAAAATAGAGGTAAAGATTCGAAAGAGATTTCTTTAAAGGAAATTTTATGCTCTGTTCATGATATAAAGTTTAAAACCCTCAGATTATTATTTAAATGCAAACTTAAAAAAAAAGTTACAAAAACAGCCTTAAAAATTAATGTAAAAAATCTAAAAATAATGTTTAAAAACTCTTTCTTAGTACACCTCTACACTATAGGAAGAAGCACCATGCAAAATTGCAGCCCGTTAGGTTGAGCTGTTTAGTCTGTATGTTACCTGTCAGTCAGTCACGTAACGGTTTTGTATATATAGTCCTAGCTGAAAACCAGCACTTCGCTACGGAGTATTCAAATTAAATACAACGGTCAATGTATAAAAATTAATGCCAATATATATATATAGATATATATATATATATCATAAATACGACGATCAATGTATACGATTGATGTAAAAAAAATATATGTATATGTATTTATTAAAAATTATAAGGGATATTTTATAGGCAAAATAATGTAGAAGAAATATTCAAATTAATGTAATAGGACATGCTAAAGAATATAGTACAGTTAATATAGTACAGTTGAATACATCAATATGAGGAACATAATATCTTTATTTTATTTTAATATTTTTTTGGATAATGTCCAATCGTCTGCCGCATTAGTAAGAAAATTTTTTTTTTGTATATTTAGTTGTTATGCACGTGACGATAAATTTACCAGAAAAAGAAATCACGTGATCAGAATTTAATAAAGTAAATTCTAAAAATTAATATTTAAAAATTCACCAAAAATCAGAAAATTGAGGTACAGATTCGAAAAAGATTTTATTTTGAAGGAATTTTTGTTATCTTTCTCGTGATTTAAATTTTATAACACTCAATTAGTATTTTAAATGCAAACTTAAAAAAGTTAGTAACAGTTTAAAAATTTAACTTGAAAAAATCTAAGAAGGATTTTTCAAAAATCTTTCTTAGTGCACCCCACACTATAAGAGAATCCGCCATGCAAAATTCAGACCCTTGTAGGTCAAGCGTTTGGGTGGTGTGCGTTGTATGTCAGTCAGTCAGTCAGTCAAGTTCCGGAACTGTTTTTTACTATATAGATATTTGGAGATGGTAGATAGGATGAGTTAAGGACAGACGTGTGTATTCTTTAAAGTTTGTGAATTAATGAAAGAGTTGAAATCGGTATAATATAATCCCAAAATAATTTGAAAGAATCGAAGAATGCACGAAATAAATTTCAAACTAAACGTTTTAACTAAAACAACCTTTAAACTAAAATAAACATTTGTTTGGCACTTTAAAAGCCGTTGTAACCGATGTAAAAGGAACGTGACAAATATTTCTTAGAAAGTATAAAAATAAAAATTAAATAAATGTATGAAACGCAGAACGACTGTTCAATAATGGATGGCTAGGGCTCAAGTTTTTGTCAAACTTCTTTCCACATCTAGTATAAAGTCCTTAAAATTTTATATTAAATTTTAATACCTCCGTAAATGTTCCAAAAGGGGAAAAGTGTGATTTTGTTTACTTGAGAGGAGAATCATAAAGTAAGTTTATTTTGCGTACCATTCTCTTTTCTTGATTATTAACTTACTGGCTTTTAAAACATTCATGCCTCGTGTAGAAATTTCCTAAACGTGACCGTGTTATAAATACTTTGCTTAATTTTGTGATATGAAAATGTAAAACATTTTAACGACTTTCCCCGGCAAAACTTCTTTTGTTATTTGCAGACATAACTGTAGTGTCGCGCGTAATTTCTTCTCTGTTTTAAACACTCTTTTTTTGCAATAAAAGGATTTCTCAGAACTGAGGCAATAAGGATTTTATATGCAGCCATGAGAGTTGAAAAGAACATTTTAGTTTCTTCAACATCAAATGTTTATATGGTTCCGCGTAAAAGCGAACAGAAGATATGTGATATATCAATTAGAATTAAAGTTTGTTAGCTGTTGGTACTTTGTTTGTATAAAAAGCAAACGTTTGTTCAAAGTTTTAGATTTTAAAACATTTATAATGCCTGTTAATTCTAAATCGTCATATATATACGCTTGATGTACACCACATAATAGTTCATCTATATGTGGGATTTTTTTCTTCTTTTTATGAAAATAATTAGTTTATAAACTGAGTATTTTGTATTTATAAAGATAGATAGATTATAAAGATAGATGAAAATACTTGTCTGTATCTTAATTCGTTTAAAAAAGGAGAACTAGGGCTCTTTATCTGTTGACATATTATTCAATTCTGAAATATAATTGTATAAGGTTTGTTAAAATTGAAACAAGGATCACATAATAGAAGCGGTATTTTAAAGCTGTTGTTAGTTCCAATTGGCTATCTTTTGGTGGCTTTGAAATTTCTGTAAGAGTTCCGGACAGGCGACAACGTGGGTATTCTAACACAGTGCAAGTTGAAATAACACAATCAGTACCCTTGCTACGTTATTTTCACCAGTGTATGACTTTTTCTCTTTAGAAGCAAAGTGATGTTTAGTGACATTATAACGAGGAATTTCGTTATAGTCCTTGTGGTTCAATTTTTTCACATTAAATGTTACTTAAAGAAATTAAGAATAAATTATTTGCTAAGTTTCCGAATTGTAATTGGGTTGCTTAAGCTATTAGCAGGTTTGTCTTGAAAAATTGAATGGTTTAATTTTTACTAGTTCCCCAGTACTTGGAAGGTCTCGGAATCTTATCTCGTGACATGTTCAGCAGTTTCGTTTTACCTCAACTCCAGCAGCGACAATGCCTTGAGTTATTACTATTATGCAGGATGGTACCCCTCCATATAATGGACTCTGTGTGCAGAGGTTTTTGCGACAACATTTTACGGATGACAGGATGATTAGCCGATCGTTTCCTACTCCTTGTCTAGCCCTTTATCCCGATCTCACTCCGTGTGATTTTTGGTTATGGGGCCATTTAAAGAACGTTGTTTATAGGGGGCATGTTACAACTTTGGCTGACCTGAAGGACCGCATAACATTTTATGTTCGACATATTACTGTTCAACAGATTACAGCTGCAGTCCGCTGTTGAACATGCTGTTCATCGCCTGCAGATTTTGCATACTAATGAGGGAGCCCACATTGACACATTTTCTTTACATCGCTAGACAGTGTGCAACAAATAAATTTTGCTTGCATTGGAATTTGTAAGTTGTTTAAATTATTCCCAAGCAATGCGCCCACTAGCGAACATTTTTTTAATTTTTTTAATTTCTTGACTTTTTTTTTCGTAATCTCTCAGTGCATCCTTTGAATTGTCTGTCTGGAAAATTTCAGCTCAATCCGCCTTTTACAGAGGACTCTGAATAGGAAAAGTTTAATTATGACACTTTGGTATATATATATATATATATATATATATATATATATATATATATATATATATATATATATATATAATATATATATATATAGATATATATATAATAAATATATAGTATATATATATATATATATATAATATATATATATTATATATATATATATATATATATATAATATATATATATATATATATATATATATATATATATATATATATATATATCTGTATGTATAAAGTTAAGTATATTCGTGTGGTGGCAAAGCGAATGAACATAATGATGAGTTAGTTCATCAATCAAAGGTAGTTTCCCATAATAGAAAATCTAGAGAAAACAGAATAGAAGTTTTATTCTCGGTACTAAATTTCAATGCAGCAAAAATTATACGGATGAATAAAAAAGGCTATTGTTCTGTTTCTTTTTTTGTTCCTTTTTTATTAACTCTCCTTCTATTTGACTTTTTTATTTTATTAATATTTTTTCCGTATTTTGGATATCTCATTATTTTTTCCTCTTAATTTAGTAACTTTATTTATTTTACTGAAAAGAACCCGTGAGTAACTGAGAAAACACATTATTTTCTTTGCTTGATTAATTAAACTCAGATACAAAGAACTGAAATTTAATTCTACGGTCAAGTGGTGAATTTATTTTTTCACAAAAATTTTTTTGTATATTCCTGTAATTGTATGCCTCGTACGTAGTTCATTTACCACAGTCTAAAAATGCATATTAGATAGAAATGAGCATATTAAAACACTAATCAATGAAAAAAAAGCTTTGAAATATTTTAGTATGATATATTAGTATGTTTGAAATAGAGTGGATTGGTTTTGGGTTGGAGTGCTACGGTCAACGTTTTGCTACCCGAGGGCTAATTAGACCGGGACCTACAGTTTAAAGCCTATTCCGAATGTCTACAAACATTCACGCCAACAGTGTGACTCGAATCCACATCATCTGCACCAAACGCTAGGGCCATAGCCATTCGGTCACCACCTGGCTATTGAAATTGCAGTGAAATACAGTGAAACTTCTCTAAAAGGCCCGTTTTGTTCAGAACCGATTAAATTCTTCATAAAGTCAATGGAAGAAACCTCTTTTTGACGGCCACCCCTCAAAAAGGCCACCTTTTCGGAACCATTACTAACCAAAATAAGAAGTTTCACTGAATTTTATTATTCATAATTTTGGTTTCAATCATCGACCTGCGTTTGTTTCCGATGCCTGCTTTAGAAAAAATGTTCCCATGATGTAACTTTCAATAAGTTACATCATGGGAACATTTATAGCAATTTTTGCTGCTACATTAAAATTCCCATCCTTGGAATCCAACAATGTTGTATTATTTGCCTTGTACATTAAACATTCGCTTATTTAGGCATGCGGCAGAATTAAAAATATCATTATACGAATGAATAAAAATATCATACGAATGAATAAAAAATGTCATTGTATTAGCTATTCATCAATTAACTACACATCAGATCAGGACTTATTATCCCTTTGGGCATAACTATAAATACAACAAGTTCAATTTCTTAACTTTAGTCATGATTTTTTTTATTCCAATGACGGAAGATGTTTAAAAATTATTTGGAAACGTAATTTTCCTTAAAAAAGAATAATTATCTTACCTGAGAAATAATGTGAAATATAATCCAGAACCTACAAATGATATTGTTTTCTCTTCAATGCGGAGAAAATGCCTTATAAAAGGTACAAAAAACTGTTTATAGAGATAGTCACTCTCAGCAAAGGGTTTTTTAATGAGATGCAGTTAAATGTATTGACCCACGTGGAATTAGGTCGTGTTTATAAAGAATCCGCCATCGTCCGCGTAAAACACTTTTAACCAATCATATCCCAATCATTCACTCATTTAACCAATCATCGCCAACGGAATCTTTAACGCTGACGCTGACGGATTCGACAAGCCCTAAGGACTTTTTCCTGTTGCTTGCCAGTGTTGCGTTGCGTTAGTTTATTGGCTCCCAGATTGTTGAAATGGCTTGTGATTGGTTTAATATATCACGTCGTCAATGAATTGAAAAATTACTTGACACAAAGTTAGACGGTAAAACGCTTATCAAAAGCTTGATACACAATTATATATACTTATTACAAATATTGGACAGCTTTACCTATATCTTTGACAACAAAGAGACCTCGGGTGCATAGGACAGACATTAGTTCTTTGAGAAGATGAGGAAATTCGTCTTTCGGCACATTCTGCTCCTTCGGGTAGAGTTTCCCAGATAGTCAATACTCCTTTATTTCCAGGAATATTTTAGAGGACGGAAAAAGGCAACATCCGGCGACTGGAGGAGGTGGGTCGACTCTATGGGTTATTTTGTGACAGTGTCAATGTGTCACAAAGTAACCCATCACCTTTCGATATTTAGGTTATGTTCTTATAGCTCTCGGAAATATCACTACACGTTATATTGCTCAATAATCTAACCAACACATTGACAATAATTTCCTGTGGTAATTGGTTGTATAAGGTGTTAGCTTTCAGCACACAAAGTTTCCGATGTTTGTGTCAATAGCTTGACAACAGGTTTGAACAATATACTGGCCAGCGAAGACAAATGGCACGCAGAAGCTTCGGACACTGGCAATCAGTTGTCTGTTCGGACACTGGTCACAAGCTGTTGGTGCTGATTTTTGCCCTCTCGGTATCACGGGATCGTTGACAGATCCGAAATAAGAAAAAAATTACTATGTATCCCTGCAGTCACAAAGTCTTACTGTATATAAATTAGAGTGGGCCGAAAAAAACTTTATTTCGATTTTCGATGATGTGTAGTGCGGAAAAGTTGCCAACGGTGGGACTAAGTTGACACAAAACAATTGAGAATTTTAGGAAAACTTCTTGATTTGCAGCAAATGTCTTAAAGTTTTGATAAATAGCTGATTTTGGAACTTTTTTAGCAACATTTTTTACTATGTTGAATTTAATTTAATTTGGAAGTATTTGCTTATATAGTCATGTTTAATGTGCAAAATGCCTAAATAATCTCTGATTATGTATTATTGAATTTCTATGTGCCTTCTAAATTATACGATTTTTATAGCCTTTTCGCTTATGAGTGGGTAAAATTTGTAAAATTTGTTTGAATTTTCCGCCGGTTTCTCTCTTTGTATTTTTATGTTCCCTGCTCTTCCTTCACTTGTTCTTTCCGATGCGTCCATGTGTCATATTTTTGGATGGCGGACCGCAAGGCCGGAAACGCATGTCCGGCACGCAAGTCCGGAAGAGAAGGAGGGGTTGAGCGGGGATTTGATGGTGTTTGTTTTCAGTTTCTGGATGATACCAAGTGAGATACAGGCGGAAGAAGACTTTGAAGGAAAAAATAATTAAAAACACATTATTTGGTAGAAAAGATAAAACGATCTCCATAGAGAAAAAGGGGAACAAGTGAAATTTTCGGGGAAAAGGCGAATGCCATATCACTGTGTTGTCGAAACCTGGTTCGGAATATTCGCGGCACTTGACACCTCGTTCCGATCACAGCGAAGACTTACCGAAATCATTACATAATGTTTTAAGCAAGAACAAAATGGATATTGATTTACTGATAGCAATCGATTATGATGGCATCGCTGTTAATATACGGAAAAGCAACGGTGTCATTGTCTGTCTTGAGGACAAATTAAGAAACGAACTGCAACATTTGGTTTGCATTCTTCATACGAACGAGATCCCACTTAGACATCTACTGTCTGAATTTGACGGAGGAACCACGGGACCTAAGACGTTTTCGGTCCAATTGGAGATAGACAAATATGGTGTGAAAATCTACGTGCTGTTTCGTTCCAGCCTATTCCTGTAGCAGGAACATCATAAATGCAAAACACTGATGATTTGAGCACAGATCAAAAGTATTTATTTGATATATTTATGCAGTGGTTTAAACTGCACAGTACTCTAGATGACAATAAAACAAAGAGTCAGGGCCAGTTGTGCAATCGAGATGAATCACGACTTCTTGCTGAATTTTGCGCTTGTACTTCAGTACTTCGAATCCTAACGAAGCTCTGAAATATCTCATTGCAGTACGTGATAATTGTTTATGCACCAATATGGTTTGGCATAAGGAATCGGCCAGGTTGGGCAGACGGACCTAGCAATGTGTGACAGATTATTCAACTCTCAATTGTTCTCCCGGATAAGCTGAAGAATACAGTGCACTCAGTGGTTCAAAGAAATGGATACTATACCCATCCCGAGAATTTACTGGTGAAATGACAACTAACTATAATCAATATATTATAAGATTAGCATGGAAAAGAATCAAAAGATTCTGCAATTCAAAGAAGAAAAGACAACAAATTACGAGAGTTTCAGGTTTCAAAGCTGGACTTTAAGGCCACGGAGTACTATGACTGCATCGACAGAGAGTCTCTATCGAAATAAGCAGCATCCAATCATTAAAAGCGTTTCATCAGAAGAAATTCAAGAAAACATAAATTGAAGATCCCTGTTAAATGAATCATTAGTCTGCTTCCCAAGTCACTCCCAGGCTCTGGAGAGAACCGTTAAAATTGTGACGGAAGCTGCAACAATGATATGTGGGACTGAAGGTAGAGAGGCCATCATCAAAGCAAAGTTGCAACATTCAGTACAACAATACAACATTCAGTAGGCTGGCGGGACTCGCGGAATAGTTTTGGTCCCGAACGCAAAACAAGCTAAAAGCTGTACATTTTAAAAGCACATGCCAATCCAAATAATACATAATCAGAGCTTGTTTACGTATTTGGATCAATCAATATGACTATACAAGTAATTACAATGAAAATGAATTAAATTTAGCATCTTGAAAAATCTTGCATATGATAATACGTCTGATGCAGGAAATTTATGACCGTTTTCAATACTCGAGGACACAAATCGGAATAAAACTTGGTTAAAACACATGTACAAAAGAAGGAGAACTAATAAATATGTTTTCCCACTAGAAGTTATACGAAATAAAAAAAAATAAATAAAAAAAAAAAAATCCAAAGTCAACGTTTTATCAACACTTTGCTATAATTTGCGGTTAATCAAGCAGTTGTCCTAAAAATATAATTTTTTTTGTGTCAACTTAGTGTCACCATTGCCACTTTGACAACCCATCATCGAAAATCGAAATAAAGTTTTCTTCGGCCCATCCTAATATATATATATATATATATATATATATATATATATATATATATATATATATATATTGTTGTATCAGATAATATTTGTGACTAACGGATTACAAATATAAGAAACAACCACTTAGTACTGTAACGAAGTTCACTTCACAAACAGCTTATTTGACACAATACACGCAAGCATGGTAACATCCCTCACAGTTCCCACAAAGCAGCCGAGCGCCCACTGGGAAATGATTGAATGAGTACCCTAGGAGCCGAGTTAGGAATATTTTTATAGACTTAGTGACCTTATCGATCATAAGAGATAGCACAAAGGATTCCAAAAAAATATAAAATATTCCGAATTTCCCTCCTCGCTATTTTTAGTTTCCCTATGAAACGTTACAATTATCGCAATAGGATTTTTTTTAATTAAAAACATTTCTTCCTTCAGTACGTTTTAATTTTTTTAACATCTTTGCATTCTGACAAAGGTCAATTCTCTTACTTTAAAATTTTATAATAAATTAAGCAGTAGCTTTATAAATAATTCTTTTGCATTTTTTTAACTTTATCCTTTAAATTTTTAAAATACTTAATCTCTCAATCATTTACTACTTGTTATTAATTTTTAATTTTTTTTAATTCCACATTTTCTTTTTAAATTTTTTTACTTAACTTTAAAATTTTAATTACTGACCACTTGTACCTTGAAATACCTACCATGCAACAGGAGATAAACTCGACAAGACCCAATAATTCCACTTCAAAAACTCCAGTTTCCTCAACACCCAAAAAAGCCCCAAACTTTTTGCCAAACTTGGTAGCAAAGCTTACCAAAATTCTTTCGAACATAACTAAAAAGCGTCTAATATTAAAATATAATTTTCAATAATTGTAATAAAACTGTGGTCAACACAAAATAACATTTATAAGCCCCAATAATAGTATTAACAACACTATAAAACTTGAACTGACATTTCGCAGCTTTATGACACCCGACGTTCAGAGTATATAATTTATAGAAATATGATAGAGATAAAACCCATAACTGAAACTATTCAAAAGTGGGAAACGTATATTTGGAACAAGAATCAATCTATTCGAGAGATATTTTTTAAAAAGAAAAAAAAATTACACTACAAATTCATGAAAAGGTAATCTATGAAGCAACAGCACCCTAGGCAGTCATTTCAGCGAGCATAATCCCCATATCTCACAAAATAAATAAATATGGAATGAAAAATATACATGTAATTCAAGAAAGCCGAATAAAGATGTGAAAGCAATATCAGATACATTCACACTTATAGAAAAGGATTTAGTAGAAATATTTTGTAAAGGCTTCGTATAACTTCTAGTGGGAAAACATATTTATTAGTTCTCCTTCTTTGTACATGTGTTTTAACCAAGTTTTATTCCGATTTGCGTCCTCGAGTATTGAAAACGGTCATAAATTTCCTGCATCAGACGTATTATCATATGCATGAAATTAAGAGGAAGAAAATTAGCACGGCAAATTTAAATATCTACACACGACAAGCAGTTTTATGCCCTACGGAATTCATACTTTATATATACTTTTTTCCTTGTGTATTGCATGTTGAGAGACCTTTCCTAAGCATTTTGATATCTTTTGAGTAATTTCTAATTCGTGTAAAATGAGACAGCTGTAACATTTTATCTATGCTAAAACTTCATTAGTCGTCTATTGCAGTTTGCGAAATAGAAACTATCTTAAAATATTATTATTAATTTTGCTAAAAACTAAAATATTTCCATAAATACTGTTAAAAATTTCAGAAGAATTACAAAAGTATTTTAGTAAACTTGTTATTAATCTTATGATATAACATGCATAAAATGCCTCAATCATATTTCAAGACGGTTAAAATAGCCTTCACACGTTTTTTCGTCTTTAATGTCATTCACCAAAAGAATTACGCAGGGTCTTCATTGGAGAAGCCGCAGCTTATCTCACCAAGATTTCAGCATTGAAATGACGCTTATGGCAGACCATGGCCTCAGTCACACTCGAAACCTCATATCCCCAGCTGTTGAGATCCCGTGGAAAGCCCTTAAGGTCATAAGCGGTTATTGTCGTTCTTCTGTCATAGTATGGGGACTGAGTGAGGGTTTAATTCGACAACATCACGGAGTTGCCTTTTCGTGAGAGAGGTGGGACAACATCTATCATAGTTTACAAGGACACTGTACTGGAGCCCATTGTAAAGAATTTGAATAGCAATTTGTTCCATGAAGCTTCCAACAGGATTCTGCGCCTGGCAACCAGGTCAAATTCACTCAGAAGTGGCGGATTCTGACGAATGTGGCCAACTTCATCTCGCCAACAGACTGACCTTCTTGGAGCCTGGATCTCAATACTGACATTTTTTTTGCATTCGAAGGCCGTGTTTAAACGGAAGATTTTTAATGCTTTATATATTTTTAAGTTTGAGGGAATGCTTGCCCTCATTGTTCTGCTCATACAATTTTGAAAGTCCTATCTTGGAGTCTTCCGTGACCGAAAGAAATGTCTCGAATCAAATTTCATAATTTTTGAAACCAATAATAGAACCTAGTATTGAGTAACGTTTTTTATAATACTTTTGTAACTTTAAGTTGGCCTATTTGGAAGTTTAAACGTACGAAATGCAAGCATTGACTCATCGCTATCGGCAAACTGCGTCATATGGATAGATGCTCAACCAGAAACTCAAACAGGTTAAACCTAGCGGCGAACTGTTGTCAGGTATGGTCTGTGATTGACAGACGAGTACCGTGAATACCCAATGAGATTACGTCACGATGAGAACGATGTAGTGTATTGGCGACTAGAACTCGATGCGCTAGGATATCTGGTTATGTTCTGGGCTATGCTGTTCGTATTTTGAGTTTCTTTGGTAGTTGATGATGCTATTGTATAGTAATATCTACTACTGTAGATTTGCTGATTTAGTTTCTGTTCTTCCTTTCATAACATTAAAACTTATTTTTAATAAATTCCATGTTGAACAGTATCTTTTAGTATCAGTTAACCACCATTATACAATTCACAATTAAGAGTTCTTAAGAAGACATCAAGCCAAGTCACTGTCGTAGTACCTCTGCTATAAATACTCAGTATGAGAGCATTTTCATTCTTAATAGGCCCTTTGGTTGATCCATAAAATATGTGTATGCCTGATTTTCAAGAAGCCGGGGATAAGTAATATCTTTCTATAAGTCGCAGAAATGGGTGTTTACACATTTGAAGATTAAAAAAATGTTGAGGTCTTTTAAATACTCTGTGTTACCTGATTTATTAGATAACATAAAATATCAAAACCAAATGAAGATAAAATGTATGTGCGATTTCAAGTTTGCGAGCATCTTTTGCTTACAAAAATACTTTTGGTTAGAATCCTAAAATATGACAAGTACGATGGTATTTCAATTGAATATATACAGCTGTTCTATTATGATTTTTTTTCTGTTATAATACATGTACTAAAAAAATTAAACAGAAAACTGATTTTAAAGTAGCATATACTTAAAATGTATTTCAATGTACTGCTAAGTTTAGTAATGATTTGAAAATATACGTATTAATTGAATAAAAGAAACAAATATTCTATTTAAAATTTTAGCAATTATCGGTACTGTATATTTAAGGTGTTTAACTTATTTAATTAATAAGATTGCCAATACTGCCATCTTTACAGAAATTAAATTATTGAATATCTTCACTAAATATATTCGGTGAATATTAATATTTTTTAAGCTTTCAATGGGTGGTAATAAAATGTTTATAATATTTATTCTATATACTTAAGGAGTTAGATTTGAATGAATAGTTTAAGTAGGACATTATTCAAAAGAAGTAATTACTCTAATGATCTATTCTTATAATTACATCAAAACACATACAGAAACCCCTTTTTGTATAATTACCCCAAATGAAATAAATTAATTTCCAATAAGAATTTAAGTACATGATTTTAATGCAATAATATAAATGAATATCCTCAAAAGTACCCCAAATTTAACAGATTTGAAAAAAAAATTAGCATGGGAGAAATTTTACGGAAGGATGACTTCTTGATTTATTGATATTTAACTATTCAACTTATTATTTTCATTACTGCGAAATGTGATTGATTTTTTGAATCGAATAATTTAATGAGTTAACTACTTTGTAAGAGAGTATTTATATTTTGATAAACTGATATACTAGGAATTCATTTATCGTTTTTTGCTACTAACTTTACGAGATTGGGCTTGCAATCTTCGTTTCATTGATAAAATCAATAGCATTAATAAAAGACATAACTCCATTTTGTACTATTCGAAATAAATATATAATTTAATTACATGTATTTCGAACACGGACAATTTTTACTCCAATTCATTGAGATTCATTGGATTTTGTACATATATACGTAAGTTATTTAAATTTGAATTAACTTTTAAGCTTTTAGAAGTCTACTTATAATATTATTAATAATATAAATATCAATTAGTTATTCATTAAAAGTCTTGTGATAAATGAAATATTTAATGCTAGGACATGAAACACATAATATATATATATATATATATATATATATATATATATATATATATTCATTTTAAACGGTTTCATTAGCCCATTCATTTCTGGTAAAGAGAGAATTAATTTGCTTAATTTTAGTTAAATGAAGGAAACAATTTATACATAAAAATAAAACTTACTAAAATATTAATAAATTGCCTAATCGGGAACATAAGAAATTTAATCAGTTTACACAACTACCTGATTAGTTTTTCGAACATGCTGAAAAGAAATGAATTTAAAGCGGTGCACAAGAGGCTTATATAATACCATAATATCAAAGATATTCCCCCAGATTTTGAAAAAAAAAATCGACAGGATTGTATTAATGTACTTTATACATTTAGATATTTATAAACGTTGCATCGAATTTTTATAAAATGACAAAGAGTAAACAAGTCATCTGCAAGCCATTAGCAAAGAGATTTGATACGTTTTTCATATGATTCTAATATTTATTGCATTTTAAAAGAAAAATAAAAAAAATATTTAACAAACATTAGGATGTATTTTATATTCTTCCGGTTATAAACATATTAAATTGAATTTCTTCTGGTAAATACATTAAATTCAATTAAAATTTGCTGAACTGACTTTAAAGAAATATTGGAAAGAGTTTATATACACAGTGCGTCAAATAAGTTTTAAGACTCGTCCCAGAGCGGAGATTGTAAAGGCGCTGTTAGTGTAAATCCGCATGCGTCATAACGTCCATCGTCTACTGGCACACTGCTAACAAGTTGTGCGCATTTCGTTAAGTAGTTGAGAGAAGTCGAGCGTTTATTGCAGAAGTGAATTTTTTTCATGTTGATTTTTTAAGATGGAGCAAAGAGCTGAAATTAAATTTAACGCTAAACTTGGTAAAAGTGCTTCGGAAACATACCAACTCATGAAACAAGTTTACGGTGACTGTTGTTTAAGTAGATCAAATGTTTTTGTGTGGCACAAACGTCTTTTGGACGGAAGAGTTACGGTAGAAGATGATCAGCGTAGTGCAAGACCAATTTCATCTAGGACACCTGAAGTTACTGAGAAAGTACGAAATTTCATAACAAACGATCGCTGTGGATCACTGAGAATGATGGAAGACTCTTTAAACATCATCAAAGATACAATTCGAACCATCCTGCATGAAGATTTGTATAAAACAAAAGTGTGTGCTAACTTTGTTCCACACACTTTAACCCCTGAACAAATAGCAATGAGAAGTGCACATTGCGGAGACATTATTTCAACCGCTGAAAACGATCCAAACTTCTTGAAGTCCATTGTTACAGGTGATGAAACCTAGTGTTTCCAATATGATCCTGAAACAAAGCGAAAATGTGCGGAATGGAAGTCACCAAATTCACCGCAAGCCAAAAAAACAAGAAAAGTTCCATCTAAAATCAAAGCAGTGCTCATTACATTCTTCGATAGTAAAGGTATTATCCACAAAGAATTTGTTCCAACTGGACAAACAATTACAGGTCAACACTACTTAGCTGTTTTAAAGCGTTTGATGGCCAGAATTTGTCGCATTCGTCCAGACTATAGGACTGAAAGCAGTTGGTGTTTGTTACACGACAATGCACCCAGTCATACCTCGCTTATTGTTCGTTGATTTTTGGCAAAAAATAATGTCTGTGTGTTGAACCATCCACCGTATTCACCTGATTTAGCAACCTGTGACTACTCCTTATTCCCAAAACTTAAAATGAAGTTAAAAGGGTGTTATTTTGAGGATATTTCGACCATACAAGAAGCTTCGACGCGTGCTTTGCAGGCCATTCCACAAAGTGATTTACAACAGGCGTTCGATTCATTAATAAATCGCTGTATAAAGTGCAATGAAGCCGGAGGGTCCTATTTTGAATAAAAAACCAAAACAGGTATTAATTTCTTGTTTCCATTTCTTTTTACAGACCCAGTCTTAAAACTTATTTGACGCACTGTGTGTATATATATATATACATATATATAACAGTAACTGACTCACTGACTGACATACAACACACAGACCAAACCGCTGGATCTAAATGGCTGAAATTATGCATGGCGATTCTTCTTATGGTGTAGGGGTGCACTAAGAAAGGTTTTTGAAAAATTCTTCTTAGATTTTTTTAAAATTAAATTTTTAAGCTGTTTTTGTAACTTTTTTTAAGTTTGCATTTAAAATAATAATTTGAGGGTTATAAAATTTATATCACGAGAAAGACCATAAAAATACCTGTAAAATGAAATCTTTTTCGAACCTTTACCTCGATTTTCTGATTTTTGGTGATTTTTTAAAGATTAATTTTTAGAATTTAATTTATCAAATGTCGATCACGTGATTTCTTTTTCGAATACTTTCAATAAATTTTTCGTCACGTGCATAACAACGAAATAAACTGACAAAATTATTCAAATACGGTAAAAGATAAAATTTAACCGCTAGACTAACTGAGATGAGAGTCTTTTAAGAATTTAATTCCAATTAGTATATGAATATTGTATATATATATATATATATATATATATATATATATATATAGATATATATATATATATATTATATATATATATATATATATGTATATATATATATATATATATATATATATATATATATGTATATAGATATATATATATATATATATATATATATATATATATATATATATATATATATATATATATATATATATATATATATATGCGCGTGTGTGTGTATGCAAATTATTTAGCTTTATTAAACTAGTATATAGAGAATATTCTAATCTGGTGTGACTTCTACATAAATAAAAACCACCACATACTTAAAAATATTAATTTAATATGAACATATTATTTGCATTCATTTTTATTGTAACAAAGTTTGAAAGTAGATATTTAAAAAAATATTTTTTTAAACGTAACATAATAACATAAATAGAAAAGAAAGGACAGAGTATAATTTCTTTCTCGTCAACAAAGTACTGGTCCATTTCCTTTTCAAAACAAAAGTTTCTCCTTTATTAAAGTTAGCAACCTATACTGCCATATAATGTTTCTCAGACAGAGTTTTTTATATCTCTCAAAAGAATTTCGGATTCTGTTTAATGTATATACATGCATTTTGTCATGCCTCTGGAATAAAAGTTAGTATGCAGAACCAGAAAAATTCAGCAGAACTGCAACATTTCCACCTCATTGAAATGAAAAAAAGGGGACAGGAATAAAATGCGTTTTGAAATGTATATGCAGAAGTATAAAAGAGATGTATTCAATTTTTATATTCGAATCACACTGGAATAGCTTTTCACAGTATATATTTTATTATTTCGTATGATGCTTCGACTTCATGTAAATAAAAAGAAGCATAAAATATAGAAATACCGCTTTTAACGTTTTACGTGACTTTTAACAGTATCTATATCGGTAAACACGTATATGTATTTTTTTATGGATATAAGCCCAATTTAGAAATATAAGTAGGACCTGATACTTTAAAAACAATCTAAAATTATATGAAAAATTTCACTTATTAAACATATATATATATATATATATATATATATATATATATATATATATATATAGTGGAATCTCGATCGATCGTTCTCCGAATCATCGTTTTCCCGTATGTGTCGTTTATATCACGCAGTCCCTATGATCATATTGAATTGTTATGGTCCTGCATTTATCATTCAACTTAGTCGGTCCCTTGGAAAATGATAGATCGAGATTCCACTGTGTATATATATATATATATATATATATATATATATATATATATATATATATAGTATATAAAGAGAGACAGGGGTGGTGGAGATTTAATTAACATGGAAACCAGTTAGCAGGATTTATTTGACTGACAATATATCTCATGAGTTTGTCAACTGCATGTATATCCTTTTAAATATGACAAGTTTTGAAAAATTGTTACTACAGTTAAAAGGCTATTATATGCTAATGCATATCAGGGTTCGCGAGATGTGAAATATATTATTTGACAATTTAATTATCTCATAAGCAATGTACTAAAGTTATTTTATTTTATAAGATAACATTTTGTGTTAGGCTAATTTAGTTAAGTTATGTTTCTCTTTAAAATTTGGTGTGGCCCCCTAGCTGAAGTTAATACTTTAAAGGACATTTGTCTTTAGGATTATATTTCTCTAACGAAAAAAATGTGTTCGACTTTTGCAAAAAAATTCGTTTAATAAACCCATCTGGAATAAAAAGTATATTCTAGATTTTATTCAAATCGCTGTCTCTGAAGAATTTTTATTTAGTTATAGAAAATCCGTTTAAAAAAAATAAAGAATAGAAATTTGTAGTAGGATATGTAGATTCTTTTGTTCTTTGATTTACATTTCTGGAGCCCCATCAAACTGGTGAAATATAATACAAAATTTTGGGTTTAGGAGTTTAATTTACCTAGCCTTGCATCCCTCAAGCGTGTGTAAGGGGTGGTGATTATATTCAAACGACATAGAAACATTTCTTTTATGTTTTTATCGTATAATTCTATTACTTCATTGTGTACATTTAACAATATACGGTAATCCGTGTTCATTATATACCATAACTTTGCCGAAAACGAGAAACAGAAATTTAAATTTAAAAACAAATTCGAATATCTGTTCCATTTCAGTCTCCGTTTCAAAAATATTTCACTTTCTTTTAAAGGTAAAGTCATTGACGTTGTTTTAATGTTTTGCGGATGTGTTCGTAAACCCTCTCCATTACACAGGGTGCAGCAAAATGGACTTCAACATTTTATTGGGTAGAGAGAATATGAACGAAATGATTGACAGAATAAAAAGCTTTATAATTTCGAAAAGTACTTACAGTCTAGATATTTTTTTCTATTAGACTTTAAAAATAATATCACTCAGGGGGAGCCAGTTATTTCCGATGCACTGTCGAAACCGTTCTTTGAAGTTTTCCATCACGTTGTTGCTCATCTAGGGAGGGGAGAGGGGGGTGGGCGATGGTAACTTCCTCTCGAATAGCGAACGGGACCAGTGGCGTAGAGAGGAGGCGGCAAGGAGATTTATCATGCCCCGGGTACCACCATAGGACCATAGGACCATAGGAACGTGTGGTTAACTGTGTTACCTAGGCCATCGCCTTCTAACACAGATATTTCATGAGATTGACAAGGGAGAGCGAAAGTTCCACCGAAGTGAGAAAAGGAATGTTCGTTTTTTAATATCTTCAGAAGCGTAAATTGCAACACAAAAGTGAAGCAGAGAGTTTTTTGGTCATAGCATTGGTGGGTGAAATGAAGAGTTCTCATTGGACGTCTCCAGGATTTTCGTTATGCTTCTCCGGTGGGGGCGGAGTCAATAGCTGTCTGTAAGCTGGTTTTCAATTGGCAAGTAGAGAGAGAAAGAAAGGTGATTGGATAGAGAGATAAGGTTCAGACTCCATGAGTTCTAAAACTAGGAAATCGAACAACTCCAAAAGGATTTACTCAGAGACAAATAATAAGTGCTAGAAGGAAGTTTAAGGATAGTAAAATAGATTTTTATTTTATTTTATAAAATTTTTCATTGTTTTCTGCCTTGTCCAAGGCGGGCGCCACTCTAAGAGTTGGCGCACATATAGGGTCGCCAGATAGGGCGTAAATATAGGGTCTCTTATATTGCTATATGTTTTTAAGGGGGGTAGGGCGCCAAAACGGTATCGTGCACCGGGCGCCAGCTATGCTTGCTACGTCACTGGACGGGACGGTCTCGTTACACATTTGTAGTTGTCCTAATGTTCCGCGGATGACCCCTCGGTTTCTTTGGCGAGGGATATATCTACTTACTTTCACGTTTGAAACCCATTGGAGGATTGTTTTAGAATCAGAAACGACATCATTTGCAGAGAGCCCGAATCACGTCCTAAAAGCTCTCTTTATGGCGGTTACAGAATCGTTGTTTATACAGAAATCCTCGATAACGAAACCGCGATGTTCTCCGGTCCAACTCGTGGTGTCTGCTGACAACAAGAAAAACCAGTCAAACTGTTGCCACCTCCCGCTCCACCATATCACTCCCACTTACTTACCAGTGGTCTTCAGAAATGTGGGAGTCAATTCTACCGCACCCTGTGGAGTCCATTTGAATCTTGCATGAGTAAATGTGCTCATGGATAAAGATTTACTTTAATTTATTTCAGGGGAAGTTTTGTATAGATTCTGGGCCATTACAAGTGATCGCAATTAGTGTAAAATATTTTCTTTTAGTTTTATAAAATTTAGATAAGGGACCTACCATACGTATTTTCAAGCTCTCACTATTATGTTTAGCTATAGAGCATACTTTGTATGCTACTATAAGCATTATTCATAAGACTCGAGCAGAATATGTTTAAATTGGGCATGACCCTGAAAAAAAGAGGACATACACATATTTATTAAACTAATGTACTAATATGATCTCTTAATATTACCTACACACTCGCGGTCAACACTGGGGTAATTACTAATGTACCAAAAGAAACTGGGACCTATCTAATACACTGCTGGCCACTGTAAATGCAACACCCTGAAGGAAACATGCAAATAACATGAAATTTACAACATGCATTAGCGGAGGTGAGATATGCAAATGATTAGAATTTCAGCGCAGACGCACATCACACGTGCCTGTGGCGCCACTTCAAAGCGCTATTTAAGGCTTGGAGATTTCGACGATTTCAAGTTCGGCAATTGTGTTTTTCTTGTGGTTTTTTCAAAAAAACGATCAATTATGCCTCGTCGAAATCAGCAACCATCTTTTGATCAAGTATCCGAGTTCGACAGAGGAAGGATAGTGGCCTACCGAGATTGTGGATTATCTTTCAGGGAAATCGGTAGTCGTGTTGGACGAAACCAAACAACTGTAATGCGGATATGTGATCGTTGGATGCAGGAGGGTACGACGGACCGGCGTGTTCGATCGCATCCACCTCAGCGCACCACTTCACGTGATGACAGGCAAATTGTGCGCATGGCAGTGACGGATCGCTCAGTCACATCACGAACCATAGCACAACACATGCAGTCTGTAACGCATCATCCAGTGTCTGCGCGTACCATTCAACGCCGTTTACAGCAGAGTGGTCTGTCCGCAAGACGTCCATTGCTTTGTCTACCCTTGACGCAGAACCACAGACGTCTCCGCCGCCAATGGTGCGATGACAGAAGGATGTGGACGGCAGAATGGAATGAAATTGTCTTTACTGATGAGTCACGCTTCTGTCTGCAACTCCACGATGGTCGCATTCGAGTCTGGAGACACCGTGAAGAGAGGATGCTGAACAGCTGCGTTATGCACCGCCACACTGGTCCTGCACCGGTATTATGGTATGGGGCGGTATTGGATATCACTCTCGCACACCTCTAGTACGCATTGCCGGTACTTTAAACAGCCAGCGCTACATCTCCGAGGTGTTGGAGCCAGTTGTCCTTCCTTACCTTCAGGGCTTGCCCACAGCCATATTTCAACAGGATAATGCGCGACCACACGTGGCACGCATTGTCAAACGGTTCTTCGTCAATCGGCAGATTGAATTGCTTCCCTGGCCGCCTCGCTCTCCGGATCTTTCGCCGATAGTTAACATGTGGTCCATGGTTGCTCTACGATTGACCCAGATTCCATCCCCATCTGCTACAGCAGATCGACTTTGGCAACGTGTGGAAGCTGCTTGGTCTGTTGTACCCAATAACTCATCCAAAGTCTCTTGAATCAATGCCGAGGCGTGTGGCAGCGGTGATCTCCAACAATTGCGGCTTCTCTAGCTACTGATTTTGGCAGGAACCACACTTCACAGAAGTCTATAAATTTAATCATTTGATACTTGGTCAACATGTTATCTACAAAATGAATTTTGTTGTGATATCTCTTGTCTTTCTTGGTGTTGCAATTTGGGTGGCCAGCAGTGTACGTCATTGGGCATCGCCTGTTAAAGCCGAAATCATGCAGTGAATGATGCATAGTCCTCTCGATGATGTTAATATGTACCCCAACATTGTACTGTGATGTTATTTGCGCCATTGTTACACTCCTTTCGCTGAATATGATTGTCGACAAAAGACGCCGAGAACGGTCATCAAAAGTCGCTCGACGGCAACACTATTGCTTTAAGTTCGATGTTCTACCAAAATCCTTCTATTCCAGGAACACCTTTGAAACAGCCGAAGTTGAAATCTAAACTCTGCCTGTATCTTCAAAATACCATGATCCATCGCACAAGCACCAACTATCATTGCTTTGTGAAATTCACCTAAATCATAATCGTCTGCCGTGTTTCCTCTACAATTAACTATTTATGCATCCAGAAATATTTGTCGCTTTATATAAGCGGCTTACAGTTGAAAGCATTTACGAGAAAGTGAGTATTGCTACATATTCCGAAAGGGATCGATCGTCCCATTTATTCTGGAACTTTAGTGTATATAAAATTAACATATGAAATAAATTGAACAATTATTATGTGTGTTTGATTTTTTTTCTCGGTTTCAGAGCAACTCATCATTTTATTTTCTCTAACAAATTACTTTTCCCAACAAACAAACTTTTGAAAGAAGAAAGCACCTACAGAGAAAATTAGATTCATACATAGCATATTTGGCATTTCTCTCAGTCAAGTATGCCGAGATATAATCCTTATTTTCACATGCATTCGAAATAATTTTAGATATTTAATAGTCATCTATATATTAAACTGCATGCAAAATGCGATTGAAAGGACGATCTTTAATGTTACGTTATATGTAGTCATTAACAGATTTCAGTCCAAAAATCTGCATATATGATTTTTATCCCACGTTTTAAAAACATGTCAAATAAACACCCGTATAAAATAATTTGTACATTAAAATACTCTTTCAGTTCCTGTCACTCAGAAATTTGTTTTCATAAATTACGTTTCCTAGGATTAATAAATGGGAAGTATAGGGTAGCAGTGCATAAATATTTACAAAATTTTATCTATAGATTTAATACTCCGTATTCAGTGCATTTTATGCAATGCATCATATTTAACAAACACATGCATCACATATTTGTATTTAAAAATGTTCTTTCAGTGTTTGTTATCAGGATGTTTCAGAATGTATGTATTAAGTATACCACACACTGAGAAAGCGAGTGTCTGATACCAGCTACGTTCAATAAATGCCAGAGAACGCGGATTGAAATCATAAGTTTCAGACATTTGGCTCTCCATATTTGCGAAGTTACCCAACACACTACAAAAATGCTGCACGCTTTACTACAGCGACACGAGATAGCGAAAAAAGGGCACTATCATGTCGAATGCTTGACAGATGAAAGCACTGGTGTATAACTGGTTTTTCAACGCAGGTTGTGTCAGACATACGTGTTTGACACACGCGCTTTCTGAGTGTGCGGTAGGCCTAACCCTTTCGCGACGGCTGTTGCGATCACGCGCATGCTGAGGCCGGAAGTGCTTCCCGTGAGCGCTCCCTACAGGTCGGCAGTCTTTTAAGCGCTAAGCCTAATTTTACGAAAAATTTCAAAATAGTAACATTTTTGAACAAATCTATATATTTAAGCTATATATGGGTTGCATACACATTCATTTATAATTTCTCTATAAACAAAATTTTTGTTTTAGAGATCAAAATATTTTTTACAGTATTTACTTAACTATCGGTGTAAATCGGACATCTCTCAGCATCAGGGTCTGATTGTACCTCAAAACTAAACGGCGAACCCGTATGTTATAATCCCAGACCAAATGAAAAAAAAAATTACTCGTAAATATAGAACACGTGCAAAGTTTACATGCCCTAACCGCTGACAGCCTGCCGGAATAAATGGCTCTCTCCATTTGTTTACAAAAAACTACGGCCTGCATGTGAGTCATTTCTCTCTATATTTCAAAATCAGGGTCACAACTATGTGTATTCCAAATTTCTTGGACATAGGATGCCATCTAGTGCCCCGAAAATTAACAAATAAAACGTTCTGATCTACTGTCACGTGTACGCGACAGTCGGGAGCAGAAGTCTGAGTTTGTTATTAGAAACAGAAAATTATATAATTTCGTTACAATCTTAAGTTATGTATTACCTAAATTTTTTTGAATTTATATCTAATTGTTAATAATCAATATTTTTATTATTATATGCGATAGATTTTGTCGGGATATTCAATGCTCATTCCCCGTTTGTCGCCAAAGGCTGCGATAGAGCTCATCCGCCGCCTAGGTTGGCTTTCTAATGTCTGCATTTCGCCTCTTGTCTCTCTGGCGTGCGAATGTGTTTACAAGCGGGACCAGTTCCGTAGGCGCTACTCGTTTTCAATCTTTTACTTAACGTATATAGTTGCTGCTATAAATGAAGCTTGATGTTACAACTCTGCTAGTCATGTTTGCAAATAACCTAACAGATTTAAAGCATTAGACTGAAGTCAAGGAATAAATAAATAAATATTGTTCTTTAAATAACGTTATTTTTCTTTTTCACATTGAGAGATGCATATAATAACTGCTTCCTATCTTATTTCAAGAAAGATCTGAAACTTTAATGTCTAAATGAAAAAGTAAAAGAGTTCACCACCAAATGGTGAATAAACAAGAGACTACTGCAACCTCCTAATTTCAGATACGAACTGGAATTAAAAAATATATATTCATCTTTGAAATGAAAACAAAGTATATCGCAAAGATCAGACAGAAAAACTAAGTAGATTTTTAAAAAAAGACAGCGGTAATACAATTTTCATTTTATCATACTAGTTAGGAGAAAATTCCCGAATTGATTTTCCTTCATACATGTATAAATTCATTTTATTAGCTTTTGAAATCAGCGAATCTTCTTTCACATTATTTCCTCCTAAATGGTTACAGAAACATGAATAATCATCGTGTAGTATTGATATTTTTAAGCTTTTAACCAAATAATTATTAGTGTGTTAAAGCCTATAGATTTTACATTGGTAATCAAGTCCCAGTATTACCGTCTTATGTTCATTGCAGTAAATATTAACTGTCATCATATTTTTTTCAAAATTAATGATGTAAATTTATTTGTTTAAAAATAAATTACATTTCGTGGAATGATAAAAAATTATTTTCAGATGATTTTTTTTCCTACAATATCCAGTAACTTTTATCTGTACGGCAAACTTCGACGTTTTTTCGTTGCAGACAAATCACTAAAAACAATGTTTCGATACGTAAGAAGCATAACATATAATTATGTATTCATGTTTTAACCCTTTGAGGGGCCTAAATCTAGACTTT
>OU015500.1:121197113-121257113 GCA_907164885.2 Dolomedes plantarius | reverse complement strand
ACCAGGGCCTACGGTACCCATCTCCGCTTTCGTAACCGTGGGCTTGTGGTGCCATACAGCATATGTCTTAGTTAGGTGGTCAACGTGACGTGGGACCCCCAGAGTTTAGTGCCCAAGGATACTTGGTCCTCATTTTATCGACCCACTGAAGCGATGAAAGGCTAAGTCGACCTTGCCCAGTCACAGTGTTGAACCCTGGACATGTGGGATGGCAGCTTGACGTTTTTAGCCCCCCCCCCCCCACACACACACACACACACACATATATATATATATATATATATATATATATATATATATATATATATATATATATATACATACTAGTGGTTAGCCCGTCAAAAATGACGTGTTACTTTAATTTTTATCAATTTACATCTGCAAAGTCGATATTATTTGTATACTTAAGAGATTCTCTAATTTCTTTTATTTAAATTATACACATTTTAATTATTTAAAATTTAAAATAATAATCGGAGAGTGATAAAATTTATATCACGAGAAAGATCATAAAAATTCCTTTAAAACGAAATCCTTTCCTAATCTTTACCTCTATTTTCTGATTTTTGGTGAATTTTTAAACATTGATTTTTAGAATTTAATTTATTGAATGCTGATCACATGGTTTCTTTCTTTTTGATACTTTAAATTAATTTATTGTTACATATATAACAACGATATAAATTGACAAAATAAATACTTTTTTTTTCTTTTTAATGCGGCAGACGATTGGACATTATCCAATTCTTCTAAATTATTTTGTCTATAAAAATATCCGGTACGATTTTTATATATATTTTTTTGCATTAATTGCATACATTGTCCATTGTATTTAATTTGAATGTACTCCGTAGCGAAGTACGGGTTTTTACATATCACTACGCATAAGAACAGAATGCAGAATGGTGCTGTCTTCTTTGATATTCTTAAAGCTTTTGATACTGTCTGGCACAGTGGCCTTATCTATAAACTCATTAAATTTAAAATGCCAGCTGCCCTAATTAAACTTATACAATCCTATCTTTCGGACAGAACTTTTGCTGTATGCTATTCTGGTACCACTTTCGACCTACGCCCTGTTAATGCGGGAGTTCCTCAAGGTTCTAAACTCGGACCGGCCTTATTTAACTTATTTATAAATGATATCCCCACCACCCCGAACACTTCGCTTGCACTCTATGCTGATGACACAGCCATTCACGCTAAAAACCATAATGTCAGATATATGCATACTTACCTCCAACGTCACATTAACATTCTTGAGCGCTGGTTTGATAAATGGCGTATTAAATTAAATCCCAGTGAAACAAAAGCTATCTTTCTTTCATACAATAGGATTCCCCTATCCCCGGTTAACGTTTATGATCAGCCCATCCACTTTGAAAGGGAAGTGAAATATTTGGGTATCTTCATGGATAGTAAGCTTACTTGGAAGAAAAATATTAATAATAATATCTGCAAATTTTTTAAAGCTAGAAAAGATATCGCCCACCACCTGTTCCAGAAGGAGATGAGTATAGAAAATAAACTTCTGCTTTACAAAACAGTACTTCGACCTATACTTCCTTATGCAGTATATGTATGGGGTCAGCGGCTAACAGTCATGTCCAGGAATTGCAATGCACACAAAATGAAACGTTACGGCTAATCACTAAAGCCAATAGATATAAACTAACTACTCCCTCCACAAAGATCTAAGTATTGTACCCATTCGCCTGACTATAACTAATGTCTCCACTAAATTTTATAATTGTCTTTACTCCACCCCTAATGAAGAAATTGCCAATCTTCCGGATTATGACAATAGAGAATTTAATCGTAGACCTAGAGAGACTCTAGTTCTTCACACTGGGATTACTCCCAACTCTTCTTTCCCCTAATTTAAAATTTCTTTTTTCTTTCTTTTTGTCATTCCGTTTTCCTGTAATTCTTTCGAGACCTCTTTTTCCCCCCTCCCCATTTTTCCTAATTATATGCAGTCACATCCTCTTACGCTTTTTTAAAAAAGGTAGAGTGTCGTCTCGTTGGTGTATTATGCCTCTACGAATCCTCATGGTCAAATTGTCAGCCGTCCTCCTTGATAATATCTTGTTCTAAGCTCCTGGATCCTGTTTCGTCAACCAATCACATTTTGCTCTCGGCCTGTAGTTAAGCTTGATCTTTTTTTAACCTTTGTAATACAAATTCATCATGCTTCCTTTTTCGGACTGTTTTCAAGCACGGGTTGCTTGATTGCTCTCCCCCATCCTGGGTTTGATCCCAGCATTTAATATCTTTGCTGCTCGCGGTCCTCTGTGGCTCGTCTTCGACTTTTGGGAGTTTAATATTTATATTTTGCTTTTTATTTTATGTTATATTGGAAAAACTTTTTTTGACAAGTCTTGCTGATTTAATTTTGTGTTAACTTTAACTTACTAAATTCTAACATTTTTGTTTTTATTTTTGTAACTTCTTTAATTTATTTTGTTACGATTTTTTTCTTCTTTAACTTGATTGATTTCTTCTTGGATCATGCGTGAAAAGCTTCAGTGCTTCCCATATCCATACCGAGGGTAAAGGGCTTGCTTAGCCCTATTTGGAACCTCACGAAAATTTTTTGTCCATGTCCATATCCATGTCACTACGCATGCGTCGAGGTTGCAACTTTTCGAAAATACTAAATTTGACATTATTATAATATCTGGTTAAAATATATATATTATATAGTTAAAATATAAATAAAGATATTAAAAAAGTAATATAATGAAAAACTGTTTTACTGTGAAAAAGATTCTCTGGTTCAATTTTTCTTAAATTAACGACGATGAATGAATCACGGTGAATGAATGACTATCTCGTGTTTACATTTTCAAGTTCTGAGTATATAAAATGAATACTTCTTATTAATTTAAATGATACACTATGATAACTAGAAAGGTGGCGGAAAAGAGATAATTTTCTAATGAATATAAATATCACACTGAAAATGCGTTACAATGAAAGGATATTTTATGTTGAGAACAGTTTTAAACGTTGGCGAACTGTTTTGAAATTGTCATAACCGTTTATTACAGCCATCTAAAATTCGAAATAAAGGTGCTTTGTGTCTATATTAAGTTGTTCCTAATAAATTATTTGGCTTTATATAGCAAATAATCTTTTTTAATGTTACATTTTACTTGCTAAGCCTAAGGGCCTGTTCACATAGGAGTCCGTTGCGTTGCGTTAAGGAAAAGATGACGTTGAGACGAAAATAAACCAATCATATGCCTCCAAACGATTAGCAATGAAATTTTTAACGCCTATGATTGGTTTATTTTCGTCTCAACGTCATCTTTTCCTTAACGCAACGCAACGGACTCCTATGTGAACAGGCCCTAACTCATAAAACAAAATGGATGCCATAGGCTGATATAGGACAATGTCTCGCAGCATGTCATATCTCAACTCTTGCAGATTTTACTTCTTGTTTGGCGAGGAGTGGCGAAAAATTGCATAATTTAACATGGCGTTCAATGAGCATTCTTACAGCTTGTTGAAAAAAATTCTCCCAGATTACGCAAAGTCTTTAGATACGGTATCTAAACAAATGTATATCACTAAATTAAACATTCAGGTACAGCCCGGAAAGGTTTATTCTGTATGTGACCGGTATTTTTGACAGAGGAAGACTGGAGTTACGATACAAGACGCTGGCCTGAAGTAACTTATCCTGATATCTATACATATCTCAACATAATAATAATCATTCTCAACGAAAGAATGATTATATTCTCTTAAACCTTGCGAAATATTAAAATAGTGTTATAATACCTGTTAAATACAACTAATACGAGGAATTTTATAAATAAACTTAAATTATTTAACTCAAAATGAAAGTATCGTCCAAAAACACATGCAAACGCATAGAAACTGCTTCTGTTTTCTGCCATCCGAGAATGACGTCATCTATAGCAGACGAAAACTGATGTAGCCACTGACGTTGCAACGTTTCGCCTTATTGTCGCGTGATAACTGACAAGACGGTTAAATACACAGACATGGAGTATAGAAATTTTATTGGAAGTAATGAAGTGCTATCGGAGTGATAGAACAAAGCAAGACTGCCTCTCAACTGGAATGTAGCAACTTATATATCCTAACAGAAGATTCAAATTAATGCAATTTACTTGTACTGGAATATTCTGGAAATTTCCAGAAAGGAGATTTAAATTAAATAAATAAAACGCAGCCCGCGACGTTCGAACTAAGGACCGAGCGCTTCGAAGGCAACTTCACTACCTCACAGCCAAAGGTTTTCTCTCAAGAAATGGAAAATGTGTCAATATATTTATGAAGCGGTCGCTGCGGAAGCGTTCCAGATAGAGGGACAGAACTAGGCTATTATTAAGATAGATATATACAGTGAAATTTTTTTAAAAATGTACTCAAATTACCCTAAAATACTGGTCTTCAAAACATTTTCATAAGCAGTATATGTGAATATATTACCTAAAATGACAATTTTTAACTGTTGAATTTTAGCGCTAATACCAATATGTTATGAAAACTCATGACATAAGGTCTGAGATTAAATGCTTAAATTTAAGGCGTCGTTTAATCTATAACACTTTCAGCATTTTAAAGTGTTACAGAAATGTATTGAAGATATTGTCTTTCATATAAGAAATATGCTAAAAGATAAAACAAGAAAATATTTCATTTAGATTATCTAGATACAAACAACCTGCAAGTCCTATATCACTTAATTCATATTTACTATAATATTTATAGAATAAAAGGAGATGTATAATTTTGAGGACTGGTGTATTAATAATTTATTGTTTTTCCGCTGCAATATGTAATTAAGATGTGAACATCAACGACAATAATTAAAGTGAACGATTTCCTTTAACGGACTTACTCTCTTGAAACCTTCAGAAACATTGTTTAAAATTTTATGAATTAATTTATTTGATACGAGGCTTTGCGTTAATAAAAGTTGTTCTTCATAAGGTAGATAGAATAGCAAGCAACATAAGGAACTGAACGTATGGAAAATTACAAATGATGCAAAGAAGCCTCAGGTAGAATACTGTGTCTTTGTTGTTATGATTATTATTATTAAATAAATGGAAAATTATGGATTTAAAAGGTCTCTAAGTATTTTTTAACATACTGAAACTCTAGTAATAATTTTATCATTATTTATGTATTAAAAATATTAGAACTACGCTAATTTTAATATCGGCAGTGGTATAGTATAATGAACTTTTTCATGGTGAACTTTTTCAAGTATAGGGCAGGACAGAATGGACTTCCACATTTCTGAAGCTGGAGTGGTTGGGGGTAAGGCGGTACAGGAAACGGCAACATTTTGAACGGATTTTCTAGTTGTCAGTAGACACCATGAGTTGGTCCAGTGAACATCGCGATTTCCCTATCAAGGCGTTCTTTAATAACAACGATTCCGCAAGAGCGACACAGAGGACATTTATGTCTTTATGCAACTAATGTCGTTCCTGATAGAAAAACTATCCTGCGCTGGGTTTCAAAGGGGTGATACTAAAATTAGCTACTAAAACGATACTAAAATTAGCTTAGTTCTAATATTTTTAATACATAAATAATGAGAAAGTTACTACTAGAGTTTAAGTATGTTAAAAAAATTCTTAGATGCCCTTTAAATCCGTAATAAAATAGAAATTTCCCACTTGTTTAAAGTAAATAATCATAACAACAAAGAAACAGTTGATATTCTACCCGAGGCTTCGGTGCAAGTGGGTCTGCATTAACAAGAAAACCAAATGGTCGTCCTTTGAACATTAGAACACCTGAAGTTGCTCCACGAGTCCGTAAGTCTGCTTTTTGTGGAGAAATTGCCGCTATTTCTCTAGGGGTAACCAGCAGTGTAATGGAAAACTTTTGAGGAAGGCTTTGGCAGTGCATCGCTAATAACGGACACCACCTGAACGATATGTTGTAGTTGTTTCCAATCCCCTTGGTGTAGGAAAGACTACACCAAGTCCATAGGATCTAGGTCCTAAAATGCTAGGTCCTTTGCGAAGGGTAGTAAGCAGCTTCAATTTAAGGGGGTCCAGGACACAAAATTATTCGAATTTTCGAAAACAAAAATTATTGCATTAAAAATTTTTGTGTTCGTTTGCGCTTAAAATGACGTTTAATGTTTCTATCTTAATTAGAAAAAGAGACATTTTTATTTTTTTTCAACATTCTAATAGTAGCCAATAGTTATTTAAACCTGTAACTCCGTTTTTCTGCATAATGGCTTTTTTACCCCTTTCTTGTCTTTAAATTGTTATAAGTCAAGAACCGTAAAAGATAAATGATTGAAACTTGTAACATGTCTTTTTCAACTATTTTACTTTAATTTTGATTCAGCAAATTTGAAAAAAATATTTACTTTAGAAAATATGATTTTTTTAAAAAAAGTTACATAATTTTTTTCGTAATCTTTAATCTAAAAATTTTTAATTTTTTTAAAAAATAATATTTTAAAAAGTGGTGAATCAAAATTAAAATTTATATATTTCTGTTTAATTAAAGGAAAAAAAAATTTAAATTCGACAAATAATATTTCGAGTTATAACGATTTTAAATTACTCCACTTTTAATAAAAATTTTAAATTTTAAAATTTTTTAAAAACTTTTTGAGAAGTTTTATGGTATGATTTTGTTTACAAATTATATGGTGAACCATCTGAAAAAAATTCAAAATTTTAACTCAATAAATAAAATTTTTTTTCAAAATGTGTCCTGGACCCCCTTAAGGCGAGGTACCGCTAGGGCTGAAGTTTGACTCGACCTCAAAGAACATCGATCCCATAATTTTGAACCGAGTCAAATGACGAAACCAGAACACTTGACCTCGCACCTTCAGAGGTAAATATGAAACTTGGAGGACATTGTAGCCACGCCCTATTTTTCGTGTCCCGTCCATCATTAGTGAACACGACGGGGGATTTGCAGCGACGAGCATCGAACCAGGGCCTTAGCGATATTATTTTCAAAACCGAATAGGAAAAAAATTGTTAGTACTTTTTGAAAATATTAAGCTTTTTTTGAAAATTGTGTCATTCCTTTTTTTTAAATTTTCCTCTGAAATTTGGCAGTCCTCTCTACCGTCTCTTGTATATGCAGGGCCATGAACAAAAACCTATATTTTGGCTTATGATTTAGCTGTTCTAATTCCGCGAAAGAACCCTTTTGAAATTTGCTTTGAGTCACTGCATTCATTTTAATATTTCAAAGTTTCATAAAGTAGTACAATTCATTTCATAAATTAAACTTTTATTTTTGCAAGTACCGTTTGCAAACCTTGATGTTTTAAAAAATAATATTTTTTGGATTTAAAAGATAATGCAAATTATTCTAATATTAATTATGATGTGATTCAGAGTGCAATCCATGGATCAGGGCCCGTAGATGGGAGAGAATTATTTCCCTAATTTCTAGAAACTGGATTCGCGTTCCAGCAAACATAATAGGACTAATCTGGGAATCTAATTAAAATTTTCGCATACCTGGAAAAGTATTTGTGAGCAAATACTCAGGACATACTAGGGATGGAATGTTCGTACAGATTGTGCTTTTGGCAGCCGTTTTTCATGCAAATAAATGCAATGTAAAATTTTTATATACCATTGAAATACATTTTCTCAGTTGAAAATTGTCGTCAGTACAATGTATACTTATTAACAACCGTGAACTTCTTTTATTGAATTTTTTTTTTCTTTTTCCTTTCCATAACCAAATTTTAACGTTTTTATAGTGCAATGTGCATACATATTCATATATATATATGTATATATATATATATATATATATATATATATATATATATATATATATATATATATATATATATATATATATATATATATATATATATATATATATATATAAAGTGGAACCTCGATTTATCGTTTTCAAGGGACCGATTGAAAAGTACGATAAGTGCGGGAAAACAATAGATGCGGAAACATAACAAAGCAATATGAACGTTAGGACTGGATAAAATGAACGACACATACGGAAAAACGATGGATCTGAAAACGATCGATCGAGATTCCACTGTATATATATATATATATATATATATATATATATATATATATATATATATGTATGTATGTATATATATATATATATATATATATATATATATATATATATATATATATATATATATATATATATATATATATATGGGATTTTGCTTATGCTATTCTCTGCGTTTATGCCTTAGTTATGTATAGGTATATTTTTGTGTTGCAAATTGTACTGGTTATCATTTAATTACCTTTTCTTTGACATACTTAATATTGATCACTCTGTGTTTTTTAGATTATTCAAGGGTTGAATTTTTATTCATTGTGTTTGTAACAATTCCTTAAAAAATACTAAGGAGTGTTTGATAATATTTTTCTAAATAAAGTTTATTATTGCGATTTAGATGTGTTCGAGGGCTAAATTTTTCATTCATTATGTTATTAACAATTCTTTTAAAAGATAATGAGTGCTTAGATATTTGTTTTCATATGTATATTCTTGTGTAGTACTTTGTGTTGTTATTGTTCAATTAACCTTTGTATTGTATACTTCTTTAATATTGGTTGGACTTTAATTTTTTTTTATGTCATTCAAAGGATAATTTCATTATAGTTACCAAATTCTTCAATAAATTAGTGTTTTAGTAATATGTTTGTATAAGTTTTAATTTTGTGTAGAATGTGTAGTGATTGAACTGATAATCTTTTATTAGATTTTCTTTGATATATTAATTAATGATGATTAGGCTTTAACTGTTTTAATTATTCCATTGTGGATTTCATTATATTAGTCTCAATTCTTTGGAAAATGAGTGTTTTGATACTTTTTATATAAGCTTTATTTGAGTGTACTTTTAACTTGTGTTGCTATTTATAGCCGTGAGGACCCGGCTTTTTGTCAGGATCGGCCGAGACTGTGGGCTTTGCTTATGCCATTCTCCGCTTATGCCATAGTTATGTTCTCTGTTGCTATGTGTAGCCCAGAGACGCACCAAACCCTTATAATGTCCCTGCGACATTCCTTGGGGGGACAGTCGAGGGAGAGGGTTGAATGATCCCGACTCTTGGAGTCGATTCAAAAAGAGTGGTATGTTCGGAAGATGCTCCGTGCACAAGGGAGAGGGGTCAGACCTCGATTGAGAGAGGTTGTGTGCTTGGTACTCCGTGCGTAGGCACGAGGGATCTGTGTATTTGACGGGGCCGAAAGGCTGCCCGATATTGTGTTGTTGACGAGAAGAGAGCATTGCAGCTGGACTATCCCGTAAACTCTTATATTGTACCGGAGACAGTAAAAGTAGGCTCTCCAGCATCTCGTAATTGCTACCTTCATTAATAAAGTTTTGTTGAATTTTATAAAGTCTGGTCGATTTCTAACTCAAGTGTGTTCCTCTTAGACACCCCACTAGACCACAGCCACGTAGACAAGAAAGTCTATATATATATATATATATATATATATATATATATATATATATATATATATATATATATATATATGTCTGTTCTGAAAGTAGTAGGACTGGTTTTTTCCTGAGCGAACGGGCTGCCGAGAGGCGGTCTGCTCACGCAGGATCGGTGAAGGGGGATATTGGGAACGCTTGGAAAAATCGGCAGTCGGCTCTCGGCCGTTGAAGTGAGCAGGTCGCTTGTACTGTGAACCCCTGTCGAATCTCCTCGTCACGGAGAATCATGGAGCGTTTACTGCAGAATCGATATGCAATCAAATTTTGTGTAAAGCTGGGTAAAACGGACAAAGAGAATAAAGGCATGATTAAGGAGGCCTACGGTGATGCTGCCATGGGTAGATCGGGTGTTTTTGAGTGGCACAAGCTGTTACGAGAAGGTAGGGGAAGAGTGGAAGACGACGACCGCTCCGGACGCCCTTCGACCAGCAACACCAACTAAAATGTGTCGCGAGTGAAAATTTTAATGAACAGTGATCGTAGGATGAGTATCAGAATGATTGCTGATGACTTGAGCATTCCTCAAACCCAAGTTTTTGAGATCGCGACAGAACACTGAGCCATGAGTAAATTGTGCGCGAAGTTGGTGCCGCGAGTGTTGTCAGAGGAGCAAAAGGCCAACCGGAAATCGATCTGCCAGGATCTTCTCCATCCTGTGAATGAGGACCCCGACTTTTTGGACAATGTAGTGACCAGTGACGAGACGTGGGTGTTTGAATACGACCCAGAGAGCAAGCGGCAGAGCTCAGAATGGCACATCCCTTCTTCCCTACGCCCCAAGAAAGCACGTATGAGCAAATCCAAGCAAACGTCCATGCTCATTTGCTTTTTTGATCGACATGGAGTCACCCACAAAGAGTTTGTACCACCAGGACAAACAGTTAATGCAGTTTTTTACGTGGTAGTCCTCACAAGACTGCGAAAACGCATTGTTTGTGTCCGCCCAGCCATCGCCAACAATTGGCGGCTGCACCATGACAACGTGCCGAGCCACACAGCGTTCCGCGTAGTGGAGTATCTTGCCCAGCACAAGGTGGCAACGCTGCCTCAGCCCCCTTACAGCCCCGACAGACCTTTTTTCTATTCCCGAGAATAAAATCGACGCTCAAGGGAAAGTATCACGGGTCGGTAGAGGCGGTTCAACAGGCCGTGACGAGGGAGCTAAACAGCATTCCGGTCCAGGCGTTCCTGGAGGCGTACGAAAACTGGAAAATTCGTTGGCAGCAGTGTGTAGATGCGGAAGGGTGCTACTTTGAAAAATTCTAGTCGTTTGTATATATATATATATATATGT
Source organism: Dolomedes plantarius (assembly GCA_907164885.2). Classification (NCBI taxonomy): domain Eukaryota; kingdom Metazoa; phylum Arthropoda; class Arachnida; order Araneae; family Dolomedidae; genus Dolomedes; species Dolomedes plantarius. The sequence goes on along the minus strand of OU015500.1, from coordinate 121,246,326 downwards.
TGTTATATATATATATGTTTGTTATATATATATGTTTGTTATATATATATATATATATATATATATATATATATATATATATATATATATATATAGATATATAAAGTTTCAAACCGATCAGTTTTTGCCATTTATCCCTATTTTTGTCAAGCATACTTAATGAATCTTAACTTCGTATCTGAATCTTCGTAATGAATCTTTCTTCGTATTAAACTTGAGATTCCATCAACGGTATTTTCTTGCTTTTATTTGGAGTAGAAAAAATACCATTCCGGGAATGTTATCTTCTTTTTTATCTTTTTGTATTACATCTGCTAACCAATAATTGCTTCTTTTAATTAAATTTATGTAAGAGGTGTGAGCTCAGAACACAAAACTTTGTATATTATACACAAAAATATTCCAATTCTCTGTACTGTTACTTTTATTTCATTGGAAATAAATATGATTATACACAAAAATCTTGTTAAATAATGTATTACTATAACGAGATAATGCATTAGTTTAATTGTGAACTTGGAAATGGAATGCGTTTATTAATTTTTACTGTTATTATGTGCTGAGATACATCTAGATTGTATGTCATAGTGCTTAATAATACCTAGATATTTGAAATTCCAACGACGAGGAGAAATATTTAATAAAAAAAGGAATACATAACTATCTCATTTTTTCTCATATATAACTTAAAAAAAATAACTAAATGTAACTGAATGTAAGCAGCTGTTTCGAAAGAATAATTGTCTGAAACGCAGTTTTTCGTAATTTTATGAACGTCCATAACTACTTTTCATATCAGAAACACATTGAAGCTTTTCCATGACGGATTGCAATGGATCCGAAAGAAAATGGCCGCTTTGAAGGGTGGCCGTAGAAAAAGAGGTTTATTTTACATCATGGTTCTATGGAGTCTTTAATCGGTTCTGGGCAAAACATGACCGTTGAAGGTGTTGCCACCGAATAGTGGTGGGCAGCTAGAGAAGTTTCATTGTACCCAGACATGAAAATTCCCAAAAGTTTTGTCTGCACAAATGGCATTCTTCTATTAAATAATTAAAATCATGAAAATCGATTATTGTTTCGCACCAAATTGGAAGAATAGTAAATGCGACCTATAAAAATGTCTATATCTTAGACTGTTTTACAATAATCTCCATTCATATCAATTCGGATATGGGAAGATGAAATCGACATCTAAATTTTTATATCTATCAAATACATTCAGCAGTTTCAAAAATCGTCTTAAATCTTGGTCTCTTTTCCACTACATCATTATTTTGATTCAGTACTCTAGGTAAACATTTTCACGTTTAAAAAAAAAAAAAAAAAATTGTTGGAATTTTGATTTTAATAATGTTGATATAACTGACTCGAAATTTATTCAAACATTCTTAAACCACATCACAATTGGGTAACAGCGACTTGTGCGTTTTAATACTAGTTGTTCCATAATTATTTTGTCATCTCTCAGAAGAGGATTTTTACTTCATGGAGCCATGTGTAAGGCATTTCCAGCTTACATAGTTGTAGTACAAAGCCCATAAGTAAAATATGAGACACATGGTTTTACATGGACATTTTGGGATACATAAATATTTTGTACATAGTTCTGTAAATGGTTATTTTGTACATGGTTATCTTGCATTTTACTATACATATAATAGTTTTAGTTCATAGCTACTTTGCATGAAAACATTATGTATTCAGGTTGGTTTGTATGTAAGAAAAAAAAAATTACATTCTCACAATATAGCAGAATTCTTTAAATGACTACACACTTCGATATGTTTAAGATATTCAGGCTACCGTTAATTTATTTCCTCCATTTCAGCAAGAGAAAACTTGTCAAACTCCGATAGAAGTAACTTTTTTTAAAACAGCGTCCTGATAAAGTCATTATAATTAATTTATAGATTCATTACTCAGCGCTTTTAATGAAGTTTTGACGATATTTGTTAATTAACAGCTTTTAGAATCACCGAGCATTTATCTCAGCTTTTCAAGGAAGAAATGTGAGGTAATTAAAGTTAGAGAATATGCAGTTTCTCTTCCTGTTTCTAGTTAATGTGCTACATCATTTTTAAAATTACTTTTGAAGTTATTCAACATTTCCAAATAATCATTTCGCAACAACCTTTAATTAAAAGGTATTTTTTCATTTTAACTTTGAAGGTAATTTAAAAATTTCAACGCAGTTTTACGTTATTTCCTATTTCTATACTCTTACTATATCTTATTTCTTGAGAGTCACAGCACCCAATTTATTAAAAATGATATTGGGAAGTGCTATTTATTTGACTTCATGAACCATGCCTTATATGCAATGTATTTTATTTACATACATTTACTATATTTTTATGCATATGGGATATAAATGGACATATTTTATGCATATGTGATATAAATTTTTATGTATATATATATATATATATATATATATATGAAACTTATAGTATTTTTTACTTACATCTTCACTAGAGAAATCATACATCTTGTGGCACCCATTACGGAAAATTCCATTTGTAGAATATTTTTCTCTATAAGCGTAAACTGCCTTATACGACGAATAATAAATTTAATGGAGCTATATTTTAGCTATTTACCCTCTTATGGTGTATTCGTGGGGATCACTATAGTAACATGTAGAGTAATTTTTCTTACATTCATAAGAAAGTAATGGTAAAACTTTCCATCGTTTTAAGTTAGTGAAATACGCTTTAGGGTAAATCTATATTAATAAAGAGACAGAAGGGGATGTCGAGATCACGTGACCCCGTAACGCGTCCGGGTGGACCCATCCTCAAAAAAAAATGGCCGACATATATACAGGAATCGGTGTATTTTTTTTCATAAATGTAAAGTACATAAATGTTACATATTTCGAAAGAGCTTCGAAAACTGATAATTTTTTCTGCGTACACTTATTCTGTTAATTCAATAGTTTTAGAGATATTTGGATTCTAATGAAGCGTCATCGCTCTTTGACGATGTAAGCGAAGGGTGACGATGTAAACGAAGGGTGACGATGTAAACGAAGGGTGACGATGTGCAGACGATGCAAGGGTGATTCACAGCGTGATTCTCACTAAAAAATGAATCACTGAAATGAAATGTGTCACCATGTCTATTTTTTTATTTATCAAACATTTTATTTGAAAAACTAAATATTAAAATTCTTTAATAATAATAAATACTTTATTGAAACTAAAGAGATATATACAGATTTTTGGTGGATTTACTGATTTTTATGTGAAGTGATATTTTTTTCGTTCGAGTGTGAGTGAAGTGATTCGATTTGCGAATTTTCATTGAAAATAATCGTAAATGCGTTACTGAAATGTTGACCCCGTATATCTACACATGTCGTAAAATCGCAGTAATTTAACACGATCAAAATTATGACAAAATAATTTTAAAATTTATGATATTATACGATAAATTTTGTAGAAATTTTAATTTTTCAAATTTGTTTTATTTTGATGTATTTTATTGTCCCTGACTCTAGCGAATCGAATAGATTACAGTTTTACCTGTGGTAATTGGCTTAAGATTTCACCTGATAGGTTTCTAAATCCTTCTACTGACTTCAGACTGCTCGAATTTAGTATAAAGTGCATTTTACAATGTTCATTTTGTAAAATGCCCACTCAATAATGTTATTTACACGTTACCTAATTGAAAAAAAAAATGACTCATGACTCGCTGACATTCTCTTTTAAAGGCGTGTCTGAGTGTGCTCGCCCTCAAGATGAATGTGTATATCTGTGCATAAAATTTAAATGACCTCTGAATGTATGTTTTCTATACATTCTTAAACCCTTTGATTGATCTGCGCAAAATTTTGGAGCAGATCAATCAAAGGGCCTACTGAAAAAATTGGTCTACCTAAACGCTCTTACACGTCTCTCCCTTCTACTAATTTCACATCCTTATTACTTTACGAATGCATTTCTTTCTTTTTTTTCTGCTTTCTTTTCTGATCTCCTTCAGAAGGCTTGGTTTCCAAAGGTCAGCTGTCTGGTTTGCTCCAGAAATGGGTCTCTCTCTCTCTTTTTTTTCTTCCTCAGATTTCTTGATTGGTCTTCATTTTATTTGAATCAAGCGAAATGTTTTATGACTTCCTAGAATGTTAAGAATTTATTAAATATTTATATAATACTGCGAATAGTATTTTGAGGATGAGTAAGTTATCGTATTAAATATAAATAATTTTTTGCGTTACCATTTGTATGTTAAGAAAGTTAAGTATTTATAAATGCTATTCTGTTTAATTTTTTATGAGAGTTATAAATTGAATACCAAATTTAAAGTACTTATAAACACAATATTTTCTTTCAAAATTTCTAATATTGAAAACTTAAATGTTAAGCATTTAAAGCCATGCTTCAACATTACACATCTTAAAACTAATATACACATATTTCATTGGTTTCTAGAGAAATATGTAATGCTGCATGTCCTTACGGATTTCATAAGTCAGATATATCACAGAGCCTGAACATAGACAACATCAGACAAATGTAAAAACTCTTTCCATCTTTTATATCACTAATTTTATGGGTATAAATTACCTTATCCGGTTCTGTGGAAACTCGGTATGCAGTCGAACCCCGTTATAGCGAACCCTGTATATAACGAACTTACGGATATAACGAACAAACATTTTGGTTAAACCGTTTTTTATTGTATTTAATGCTAATTTATCCTTTTATATCGAACCTCCTAAATCTTAAGAATCGGCTATAGCGAACTTTTTTTCGGTCGAATACTGATTTAAAAAAAAAAAAAAAACTTTTTAAGAATGTTGAAGAAGCAAAGAATGTGGATGAAGATGAAGATTTACTTATCGCGATGTGGATAGAAAAGCACAAAATTTCATCATTCTCAGATTGTTACATGCAATTTTTCGAAACATGTGAAGTCATTACATGTGAAATTCCGACTGATGAAGATATTGTGGAATAAATTAAAATGAATCATTCTGAAATCGAAGACCCTGCATCTGATGCTGATGAAGAGGAACACATAAATGACGAAATCCTCTTCATCTCAGTTGCTACAGCAGCGATGCGAGTAATTAATAACCCTTTGTCAACACAGACAGTGGAAGAAAGAGTGTTGGAGTCATTTGATGTATTGTAGAAAGAAATTCATAAAATGTTTATGAAATCGGCATCACGTCAGCAGAAGATTACCGATTATTTCTGTATCAAAACAGTGAGCAACAATTAAAGGTAAAATGAATTTATTTCCATTTGTCTTCATTTTAAGTAATTTAATTAGTATTTTGTCAGTTTAATGTTATCGATTTTAGTCAATTTAACTCGCTGATGATCATTTTTAATAGATTTTATCAGTTTTTAATACATCATTATTCAACACACATAGCAACTAATGAGTTATACATTTTGTGAACTCTAACATTGTTCTTAACGGTTCGGATATAACGAACAAAACTTTTGGTCCCTTGAAGTTCGTTATAATGGGGTTCAACTGTACTATAATTCAAGAAAGTAAAAAACAAAAGTATTAGTAAACGGCAAATTCGAATACTTAGAAAACATTTTTTTCTTTTTCCCGGGGTTCAAATCCTGTTTCTTTCTTCTGTCGTCCCTCTGGAAACAGAAGAAACGGTTTTACTACGAGGATTCATGAAGTAGCAAAGCTATATTTACCAACTGTACTCCTTACGATACCACCTTCCGCCAATAAAGACACGGTGGGTCTCTAGAAGACACCCCAATTTATATATCGTTTTATTTAAAATTGCAATTTCAAATATCAATGAAGTTTCAAAGCCCTACAGCAGGAGTCGGCTGATGCCCGCGAAACAATTTTCAAGTACCCGCCGTTCAAATATCTAAATTTTAGGTATTTGAGTTTAGAAATATGATTTTAGGTATAATTTACCATGTTTTCATTAACTCGCTTTCTTGTTTGTGTGTGTGTTTGTCCAGTACAAATCTTGCAATCGATTTTTAACTAACTTCCCGACTAGCTAGACATTTGAAACTTTTAGAATAGCTCAGAACACGATGACAATGCATTATTTTAATACTTTTAGCCATCATTAAGCATAATTGAATTCATTTACAGATAATTTTGTTTTGTAGACTGGTGCAGCCATCTATCGGCCGGGACGGGTACGAAAACTTAAATGCAAGTTAACTTCCAATTAATCCTTATTTTTTTTCAAGTTAATGGGATAATTCATCAAAAAAAATTTTAAAAAGTATTTATTAATACATAGAATTGTCAAATTTTTATGATTCAACAGAAAATTTAAAAACATGGTATATAAAACTTTCTTTTTATCTTGTAATTATTGATTATTTGAGTTTAGATATTTTATTGATACAGATCAATAGAAGAATGGTACTTGAGCATTTTTAAAATTTATTACCACAGGGGAATGAAATCTGTTTAGAATTAGAACAAAAAGCTTGGTTAATTGAGCTAGACTTTCTGACTGATTTACTGTAAAATTGAAGGAACTAAATTTGAAACTGCAGGGTAGAAATTATCATATTGCTTATATGACAAGTACTATAAATGCATTTAAAGCTAAATTGTCGCTCTTAAACTCGCATATGGAGAATTTAAATTACCGCATTTCTCAAATATAAAAATGGTGATAGAAAATATCTACGATGGAAATGCTACCACCTATCAGTTTGCAAAGTATTTCGACTCCTTATTGGAAGAATTTAATACCAGATTTGAGGAATTCTATAAATTGGATGCATTCATGACGTTTTTTCAATTCCTACTCTTAGTTCGCACTCTCTCTATATATATATCTTGTTCAAATTTTCAATCGTTAATAAAAGTACTTTTTATTCATCCACTCAAGTTCAAATACATTTTTTAGACTTGTAGTGGATGAGACCTGATGTTAATACAGTTTTTTCAAATATTAATTCATTAATTAAATTTAATTAATCAATTTTAGTTTTAGACCTAGAGCGTCTCTTGCTCTTGAATAGTAATTTCCCTCTTGTTGCTGTGTAAACGGTAGCACTGCGGTATCGCGGGCTTCTCCCGTCCTGTAGGTTGCGAGATCGAATTCCCAACCTGACAAACTTTTTCTCTCTCTTTCCCCCCCCCCCTCCTAATCTCGCACAGTAGGCAAGGTTCTGCCAGGCAATCCTTTTTTTCAATTCCTATTATTAGTTCTAACTCAAATTTTTCTTTGTTGACCTAAGTAGGAATTGACTTAAATTTTATATATATATATATTACTTGTTATTAATCATTTCTCTCATACAGAGGAGACATGTGACTAACAAAGTCGCAACATATTTTGATATTTCGAAAGCGGAGGACTGAGAATTGGAAATTATAAATATAGGAAATGACATTGAATCAAAATTACATCATAATGAAGAAAAATTCTGGAATTTCGTGAATGGAAATTGCTTCCCATTAAGACAATGTGCTCTGAAATTGAACTCTCTATGCGCGTCGACAAATACTTGTGAATCGTTGGTTTCCATTATGAAATACTTAAAATCAAAGTACCGATCAAGCCTCACTGACACTCATTTAGACCACTGTCTGAAAACTGGGAATTCGAATTCAGTGCTACATTACAACGAGATTTGTTATGTCAAATATTGCATCAATTATCAATTTGTCTTGCATTTAGCATCAGATTGTTTTGTGTCAATTAAAATTTGAATTTATGAATTAAACATTTATATCGCTTTAATATTTTCATGTTTAAATATTAACCCCTCCCTACCTCCTCCTCTTCCTCCAGCGGTGGCCGCCGAACTCCCGCATTTCTCAAATATGCCCTCCTAGTAAAAATGTTTGCCGACTCCAGCCCTAAAGAATGTGTCATAAGAACATAAAAAATTTCTTGGTACAATAAAAATTCTCGATCAAAATGATTACAAAATTAATGAGCAAGTAAGGCTCTATACCTGGTCTTTTTCAGGACCAATAATAGTAAATCTATACTACGATGAGTGTTCAGATAGTAAGGTTACAAAGCCTGCAAGGAAACGTGTACATTTTATTTCATAAAACCAATATAGCCAACTGATAGTACATACATTAGTGTCGAACCCCTTCACTTCCACGGGTTCACTTTGGTTCGTTTGTCAAAACGTTTTCAATGATACACAAGTAAATTTTCACAGCATAAAGTTCAGTACACACCCGTGAATATTCAAAGTTTCAATTATTTCGCAAGCACAAACGCAGCTCTCTACAAACTTATTTACAGTCTTATACAGTCAATTAACTATTTCAGTCATCCCCCAATGACTGTTACCTAACAAAGACCTAGTGCGTCTTCGGGGTCTCAATACACCCACGCACCGTATTCGTCTGCCCGACTCGCTCAAGAGCCAACACCGCAGACTAAAAAAAAGCCACACGCCTTCTCTCGCGTGGGCACAAGCACTATCTCCCACGTCCCCCTGAATTCTGCCGGGGCACCGTCAACAATCTCGAATCCCTTATCGAGCCGGGGTCATTGCCCTACCCCTCTGCTTTCTTGAGAGGAAAGTACAGGGACAAAACAACAGGAGTTTACGCGGCAGACACGACAATTAGGTTATTTTTCGACATAGTCTCCATATCAGTTTAGGCACTTGTCGCTTCGTGGGATGAGTTTGAATATTCCCTTCTGGTAAAAATCCTGTACTTGCGTGCTCAGCCACGTTGTGGCGAAGTGTTTCATCTCCTCATCTGAACCGAAAATTTGGCCCTCAAGGTCCACCTTAAAGTGAAGAAAGAGATGGAAGTCGTTTGGGGCGAGCCCCGGGCTGTAGGAAGGGCGGTCGATGATGTCCCAGCGAAATTTCTTCAACAGCGTGGTGGTCCTCAGCGTGAAGGAAGATTGTCGTGTCTGCTACGTTACCCCTTTTTGTCTTGTCCCTGCTACTCTCTTCTCAAGGAGGCAGGGGGGGGGGTAGGGCAATGACCCCGGCTCGATAAGGGATTCGAGATTGTTGACGGTGTCCCGTGCAGAAGGCAGAGGGTCGTCAGATACTGTGGTGACCCACACGAGAGAAGGCGTGTGGCGTTGAGTCTGCGATTGTTGGCTCTTGAGAGAGTCGGGCAGATCAGAGTAAAGTGCGTGGGTGTATTGAGACCCAGAAGACGCACTAGGCCTTGTTAGATAGCAGTCAGAATCTAGATGATTGACCTAGTTAGATTTTGGTATATAATACTGTAAAATAAGTTTGTAGATAAATTAGTGTTGTGTTTGTGCTTGCAAAGAAAATAAAACTTTGAATATTTACTGGTGTGGTACTGAACTCTGGGACGTTACTTGTGTGAAAATTTACTTGTGTACCATTGCAAACGTCGAATTACGAAACGAACCAAAAGCGAACCCGTAGAAGTGAAGAGGGTTCGACAAAGATGAAAGTCGTGAAGGAAGATGCTGCAAGTAAATTTCAGCCGCGTTTGGCCCACAGAAATAGAATAACTGACCGGATTTCTTCGCGAGACTAGTTTTCCAAACTAGCCGCCATTTCTGTTATCCTTCCACTATCCCTGTAGGTCTCTTCTAATACATGCGGTCGCTAACTCTCCACAGTTAGCGACCGCATGTATTAGAAGTACCGCACACAACTAATTTCTGTATAACAGACGAAGCTCCAGGAATAATGACCTGTAACCTTAGTTTTTGATCACCCCTCGTAGTTACCGTGCAGAATGTGAAGGTGCGGCATGTAAAGGTATTTCCATTCATATCAATCGACGTCTAATTTATATAAGGCAAATTCATTCAGCAGTTTGAGAAAGCTTCTTAAATCGTGGGTTCTTTGCCACTACATAATTTTTTTGATTCAGTACTTTAGGTAAACTTCTTGAAGTTTAAAAAAAATTGCTTGCATTTTGATTTAAATAATGTTGATATAACTGACATGAAATTTAATCAAACATTCTTAAAACATATCACAATTGTGTAACAGTGACTTGCATGTTTTAATACTAGTTGTTCCAGAGTCAGAAGAGAATTTTTACTTGACGGAACCAGGTGTTAGGCATTTTTATTTTACATAGTTTTTGTGTAACAGCTGTTTTTGTGTCAGCCCTTATAGCTTTCTATGACGCTGTTGACAATTGCCGTAACGCAAAATATCTTAATGAAATAAAGGAATATTATCATGCATTCGACAATGTTAAGAATGTATTCTGTGCAATGCAGGGAGGTCACTCATTCTTAAATTGCCTTTGATTTTCAAGTTGTAAGGTTTGCATAAGTTTCGATTCACAATAATCGAACTTTTAAGGGAATAAAGCTAAAGAAGCAGCATAAAATATGCTAATTCCGGCATATGCGTTTGGTATAAATACCAAGCAGCTAGATTAAAGAAACGGAGTGTTGAGGAAGGAGCTAGGAAGGGTCGAAGGAAGTGAGAGGAAGTGAAAGAAGGAGTAGAGCTGAGGAAGCAAAGTATCGAGCCGGAGCTAGGCTTAGAGTCTGGTTTAATTATAGTTGAGTTTTGCGAGCAGCCACTGGGTGCATAGCTATGTTGCTTGAAACCTACAAGAGTTTTTGTTAGGCCCAAAGCTTACGTTGCAGCACTGCTGGTTGACTTTCAAAGTATCTGTGAGTATTGCAAAGTGTATTTTTCTTGAATGAGTAGTTATACAAGTGAATATATTGAATTGTATTTCCCTTGCATGAATGTTCTATACCTCGTAATAGTAGTACGCATTGCTTAAGTTGAAAAGAAAATATATATGTACAAATGCTTGAATAAACATTGTCGTTATGCAAGAACTGTGCTTGAATTAAATTATTTAGAATGCCACTTCAAGATATACCCCCAAGGTAGGGAAGAAGTGCTAATTTTCTATAAAGTATCAAAGTCTATGAATTCATTGGTGCTAAGAAAATAGATGTTCCGGTGATTAAAATCTTTTATCGTGCCACAAACAGAGGTGTATACTTAAATACCACAATATAACTAATAATTACAAGATAAAAAGAACTTTTTATATACCATGTTTTTAAATTTTCTGTTGAATCATATAAACTTGGCAATTATATGTATTAATAAATGCTTTTTAAAAATTTTTTGATGAATTATCCCATCAACTTGAAAGAAAATGATAAAAAACATAATAAAGAGGTATCAAATGCGTAATAAATCGTGTAGCTAGGGAATTGGAAGTTAACTTGCGTTTAACTTTTCGTTCCCGTCCCGGTAGATAGATGGCTACACCATTCTTTAAAACAAGATGAACTGAAAATGATTTCAGTTCTGCTTAAAAATGGCTAAAAAATATCAAAATAATGCATTGTCATCGTGGTCTGAGCTATACTAAAAGTTTCAAATGTCTAGCTAGTCGGGAAGTTAGTTAAAAATCGATTGCAAGATTTGTACTGGACAAACACACAAACAAACAAGAAAGCGAGTAAATAAAAACATGGTAAAAAGTAAATAATTGAACAATATAGTCATTTTTCGTTATATTTGTCTGTTTTCAGTATGATGATTTGTTGCAACTGCGCAATCTTTTATTGAAAAGTTAAAATTTTTTCAACGCTAGGGTAGGTTTTCTGTTATTTTGTTCTGCTGTCTATGCCTTATTTATATGTATTATTTCGAGTTGAAATATTTACATTATTTGTGTTAAGGCTGCTATGTACTAACCCCATTGGATTCGCTCACCTCAATGTTAACCTATGGAGAAAATTTGTCCACGGATTGCCGACTTGGATTCAAAGATTTTTTAAAAAAAAATTGTACTCAGTCATAGAGAAAGAAATTTTACATTTGTGTACGTTTTTCGTTTTTTGTAATGCAATTAATATTTTAAAATTTAAATTTTTCGGGGAAAATCTGGTATAGTGTGTTTTTAACGCTCATAAATTCCTTCGCTGGACGAAATTTATAAAATGAATCCTGTAGCGCTTTGCAGAAAAGTTCAGGCTATCTGACAAAACCAATTTTATTTGATTATCGGCATTATGTACCTGTAAATAGTTGACAAAAATATATTTTAAATAAAAAATTTGGGGGCAGCGCTTAACCCCCCTATATAGAGAGAGAGCCATTACAATCCCTCAAAATGTCAATCCTAAGGGGGTTGGAATTCTCGAACTGTCAACTGGACTCCTCCCACCACAAGACTCTGCAAGAAGAGGAAAAGGGAAATACGATTTTATTCTTAGTACATAGCAGCCTTAATCACCACAATGTAAGATATACCATTTTTAGGTCCCCAAAACCAAGATGTCCACATAATGCAGCGATAAACGTGACCAGCTACGGGATCAATGGCATTTAAATCTGTCACTTGTTATTCCCATTACCGCTTTATTTCAAAGAAATGTGGATGAACGGGTAAAGGTACGAGAACGCGATTTCGGTACCTGAAGTCACCCCCTCATATATGCAATACAACACGCTGTACATTGTACATGTATTATGTACAACTTCAAGGAATACAATTATGTTAACGCTTTCTGTCCTTGTTCTATAGAACTTCCGCATTTGGTATCTGCAGAACACATATTCAATGAGAACACTGCGGGGTTTGTTCGTTGTCAATCGCCACTTATTGTCACAGATTTTTTGTATCTATGTAATGAAAACAGAATTATATATGAATCACGATGTTATATCTCATTAAGTCTGCGTTTCATTACATAAAAATAAACTTGTTGTTACCCGTCAAAACATGACGGCTGGGTAGTAAATAAATGCACTAATACACAAATTATACTCAACACATTCTTACCAAATGTTGAAAATCCTAATATTAAGAAATATTAAGATTTGTGAAATACACTTTAAAAAATTACTATCGCACCTAATAAAAAGAATACATATGGTTAAAATAAAAAGAATACTGGTCATACTAACAATACTGGTTATAATAAAAGAATATGGTTATAATAAATAATTGTAACTACCTTTGAACTATGCTGTTGAACTTTTAGATAGTTAAATATGTGTTTTCTTTTCCTTCAAACCTTTTTTTTTTTGCTAAACAAAATGCAGCAACAGAACAAAAGTTCCACTAAGTGTTTAAAATTAATTGAAATGTAGAAGATAGCTTTATTAAATTTACATTAATCTACTCTTTTATGATTAAGAAAAATATCCTTTTATCTTGTCTTTATTACTTAGAAAAATTTTAAAAAATATATTAAATTTGGTTTATCTACAGAACTATTCAATATTGAAAACACTTTACTCATAAAGTGAAGTTAAACTCGATAAAGAAAGGAATAAAATAAATGAATAGAAAGACCATTTTTACTGTTAAAGTTTAGCATGTAAGTTGAACAATTTAAACAATCATTTTGCGAAAACATGTGTCATAAAATTAAGATTACTTTCGCAAAGCGTAGGTTAATCGATGATAAATTTTAAATTTACAACACATTTCGGGAATGTATCTGCTGATGATAAACCATGAGGTAAAATCAATATTGAAGGGGAAAAACATATTGATTGCGTCGCATATCCTTCAAACTTTTATTCAGGGTAATATTAGCGTTGATTGCATCAAAGTAAATTAACGAAAAAACCCCCAACAGTTTCATTTTTTTAAAAAGCTTATGTCATAGTTTTGGATGTTCCTTATGGAAGAGATAATATTTTGTAGCTTTAAAATTATACTACATTCGCTTGTAAGAAAAAAAAAATTCTCATACTTAATTCATCAGATTTTGGGATTGTAATTTTATACATTTTATGAGTTTTAAACAAAATTTGAATTGATCCTTATAAAAATATAACATTTAGAAAAGATTAATTTCTATTAAAGAACATAAAACATTCATATATTTCAGTAATAAATGATAAAGATTCTGGGGAATCTTGTTAAAAAGTCTGGTAAAGATCTTGTTAAAAGATTCTGGGAAATCTTGTTAAAAAGTCTGGTAAAGATCTTGTTAAAAGATTCTGGAAAATAAAAGGCATTGGTTTAGATTACATTAAAAAGTGTCTTGTTTGAAGATTCTAGGAATTATTATATTTAAAATCTTTTATGGGTTGCATTAGAATCCATAACACTATCGATTCTATAACAAATACTGGTAAATAAATAACCTGGATCAAGTACAACTTTCATTCCGAATTATTTAGAATTTGATAGGGGTCATATATTTTTCCATCATTCCTTTTACTTAATACTCTTACATTTCCATTAATTTTATTTCAGCTGCAACACAAAAAACTAATGGGTTTACAAAATTTGGATGTTTTTAAAATTTTTGACATGAAATAGTTTAGAATTCGACAGGGGTCATATATTTTTCCATCTTTCCTTTTACTTAATACTCTTACATTCCCATTAATTTTATTTCTGCTGCAATACAAAAAATATCTATGGGTTTACAAAATTTGGAGGATTATTTAAATTTTTTAATTGAAATAGTTTAGAATTCGATAGGAGACATGTATTCCCATCATTCCTTTTACTTAATATTATTACTTATCCATTCAGTTTGTTTTCTGGTGCAACACAAAAAACTAATGGGTGTACAAAATTTTAATGATTATTTAAATTTGTTATATGAAATAGTTTAGAATTCGACAGGGTTCATATATTTTTCCATCATTCCTTTTACTTAATACTCTTACATTTCCATTAATCTTATTTCTGCTGCAATACAAAAAGTAACTAAAGGGTTTACAAAATTTGGATGATTAATCAAATTTTTGATATCAAATAGTTCAGAATTCGAAATATTTTTCCATCATTCCTGTTATTTAATACTCTAACATTTCCATTCACATTTGTTTCTGCTGCAACACAAAAAACTAATGGGTTTACAAAAATTGGATGTTATTTAAATTTTTGACATGAAATAGTTAAATTATTGGCGAGTGATACAATTAAAATGATATACAAATTATATATAGCAAAATTCTTGACAGACTGGCATATATCGTTCCCCCGGTACATTCTTGGTATCGTGCAGACCAACATGGAAGATATGTTACTTTAAACTGCAACAAATATATGTATTTATACAGCACTTTACTTCGTTTTCAGTGGCCATCTGAGGAGTCTCACGTTTAACTATCGTCGCAAGATTAATCCTATTTGCCTAAAAGGCCAGTCTGACTATGCCTCCCCACCACACGACTGACCATTTTCGAGTGCATGGGTTTGTCCTGTGTTAACCCGTTGAGGGGCGCCGTTTGCACAGTGCAAACGCCTAAATCTAGTCTTCTTTCCCCTTGCATGCAATCTATTCCAGTTAAATTAGCAGAAAAGTGGCTAGTACTGCCATCTGTTATCAGTTTAAAGAAGTAAAAACATTTTGCAACCTTTAATTAAAAAATTTTCAAGATTATTTAGGTTAAAAAAATCGGGGAAATAATCTACATCGTGCAAACAGTGGAGTTTGTTGCCCCTGAAAGGGTTAAGGGGACAGTGGACCTTCAAACCTCACTTTTTTTTCTTTTGAATGGATTTGCTTGAAATTTGAATATGTGATTAGTACCATAGATATGTAAAAGTGGTTAAAATTTAATGATGAAATATTGATAATTTATGAATTATGAATTATTAATTATATCAAAAATTGGCCTAATTAAAAATGTACCATGCGCATTTCTTTTGCATATAATATGGTAAATTTTATTTACAGAATACCTTATAGAACTAACAACGAAACTTATTGCTTATTTTAAGCATTCATTAAATATATAACGAGAAAAAAATAATTACAGTGAAAGCACCCTATTTATTACGCAAAATACTTATAAATCATCTTTTAAAGTACAAAATTTAGTAATTCTGAGCTACGAAGCATAATTTTTTTCAATGAGATTTATTTGATATACAGTTAAGTATATAAAACTTAAATTTCAAAGCAATACAATCATTAGACATGCTCCTGGAGCAGTTTGAATAATCGTATGACATGAAAAGTTTTATTTTGAGAAAAACACATTTAAAGTTATTGCTATTAGTAACCACATAATATCTAAATTAAATACAAATTCCTATAACTAGAAAAGTAATCACATAAATTAAAAATTCTTTCTGCAACACATTCCTACTCGTCCGGAGTTTCACAATTCAATAAAATAAAAAAATCGAATTTTTGGACAAATTTCACAATTTTGAAAGTCCACTGTCCCCTTAATGGATCTTCAGATTGACAAAAATATGTCCCCAAAACGATTTTTTTTCTTTCAGAAAATGATTCTGAAACTCATCAGCTTTAAATTTTAAAAAAAGTATGTTGATCAGATCATTATTAACCGAGTTATAAGTACTTTTTTCAAACGTAAACAATGGAAATGTTAGTCAAATTAAAACTTTAAATGCCATTTTCTCAAAACAAGTTTTCATATCGTTTCGATAAGTTAAAAATGTTCCGTGCGTCATAATTTTCCTTGAATTTTCATAAAATTTCACAAAATGATTATTTATATATGTTAGAATAAAACTTAGAAATCAATTCATTATACTATTTTAAGGGGACTCGGTACCAAAAATTTTTTTTTCTTAAATAATGCCTATATTAAAATTCTGAAATCATATTTAAGTAAGTCTGAATGATACAAAATAATAAAACATTTCAAATTGTTAACATTTTTATAATTTTTTATAAAAATTTGAATTTTTTAAAAAAAATTCAATAATTTTCAAATTCCTACTTCTTTTTTAATTTTTATATTTAGAACTAGATTTTTTTACCACTTGTTCATCATACCTAACTACATAAAACTTCTGAGCAGATTTTAAATAAAATAAATAGATCAGGGTAAAAAAAAATAAAATGTGGTTGCATATGGAAAAAACGATAGAAAATAGTACTTTTTTAGATTCATAAATTTTTTTAAAAAGTTTTTTCATAGATATCAAAAAACCACTCAGAAGTTTTGATACAGTAAGTATCAAGATTAAGCAAAAAAAAAATTAGACCATTTGCATTAGAATTGTAGAAGCCTTAGCATTTCGAAGATGGGGAGAATTTGAAAAATCACAAACTGAGAAAAATGAGTTTAAAGATTTCATTTATAGAAAAACCATATTAAATATAATCTTACTTCATGAAAACTTTTTTGCCAACAATAATAGGATATATTATTTGTTTTCACAACAAAAAATAAAAGCTAGAAACCTTAATTTAAATAATTGAGATGCATATATAAGCTGTTATCCACTCGTTTACTGCAGTAAAATTATCTTGAAATAGACAAATGCTGTAAATGTGCAAAAATTAAGGCATAATATATACTACTTACTTGTTATATATTTATAATAAGATGCACTACTGTCATAAATCCTAAATAATAATAAACATAAACTATTAATAGCTTAAGATATGAATTTTGAAACCACCAAATTTTAATATTTCAATTTCTAAATTTAATGAACAAGGGTCAATTACTTTCCAATAGATTTAAAAGTAGCCAGCACTATAAGTAATTCCTTCTCTCTTTTTTTCTACAATTTCTCTTTTAGCTTTTGCATTTTTTACAATTTTTCTTACATATTGATATTTAGATGTAGCTCGTCTTTCTCGAAAAGATTGTTTTCGCATATCTAACGTTTTATGTATGGCACCCTGACTTTATTCCTAGTATTTTATGAACTCCTTTTAATGTAAAACTCACACCTTTGTTATATTCGCAAATTGCTTGTCTAACAGAACGATCTACACGTTTTTTATACACAAATATGTCTTTGGTACACCTAGACCAAATCATATTATGCAAACTTTCATTTGCATTTTGCGTTTTGTAACTAATGCACTTTTCTAAAAGTTCATTTGATGCTAGTCGTTGGTAAATAGGAAGTATCTTTGGTAAAAATTCTTCTTTAATTGGTGTTCCAACATTTAACTTATGATTTCCTGGTTTTACACCTTTCGAAACTGCAGACTGATAGAAACACCATGAATCAGCCCCACTTGGACATTTGTGGTGCTGTGGTTTTTGGTCAGTTGAAATACTGTGGAACAATGTAGCATATATTGCAGTTTTCATATTATTTACATCACCCTTGTTCTGTAAAATTGCTCTTTTATAGTATTTTGTGAGCTTTTTTATTGTTGTTTCCTTAAGACTACCATGCCCTTTGCCTCCTAAATTGACACCACGAACACGCCAATCTTTAACAGCATTTCGCAAAGCTGTCCCTAATCTCTTACTTACGCGATTTACACATTCTTCCTTTTTAATTTCTACAGAAATATCACAAACAGGAAACAGAAATATCACAAATAGCTGAAGTTTTTGAACCTGATCTATAAGCTTCTTTCACTTCCTTATGAACTTGTTCGAACATATTTTTTGATAAAGTACAAGTTGCAGAGTTAAGCTTTTCAACACACCTCATATAAGTTCGTGAAGAAAATGGGGCCATATTCATTGACATACAAAATTTTTAAATAACAGTATATCCTTTCCCAATATTAGAAAAGGCACTGTCAACTTGAATATTTAAATTAGAACATTCTTGTTTCCTTTTAGTGTCTGATAATACATTGGTGCACTCAAAACAAACAAGTTTTAAATTTCTGTAAAAGCCAACTGCACTGCTACAGTCTAATTTGAGAGATATGTTTCCACAATCTACACATTTCACATTAGAAAACAAATTTCACAGTTCAACAGTATTTACAAAAATATATTCACCATTAATATTTTCTGTTTCTATTTGATTACAAGATTGAAAATTCTGCAATCGAGCACAACTGTTTGATGACATGCTTGTGTTCATGCAACGTGATTCTGCACTACTATCACTTATTATGTTACCTTCGGTTTTTTTCCATCTTTTATTATTATTTTCTGTTGCAAGAACAGATTTTCTTTTCCTTCTAGGCATGATTTCAGAAGAACACACAAAATAAATAAAAATGAACGAAGCTTCCACTTCTCTAAACGAACTCGAATTATAAAACGCAATCCATGAAAAAAAAACAGTGTTCAGCACTCGTAAATGTAAACAAGTTGGCGCTACGGTTGTGGATAATCGAACTTTGAAAGCAGCATCGATATAAAAATAATTATTTTTACAATAAACCAGGGAGACGATCAGATCTCAGCTGTAAACATTGAAGCAGCTGGGATTTAAAGGGACATTTAAAGGGAAAATGAAAGATATGGGTTACGAAAATTAACCATAACTCCTTAAATATTTATCAGAATGACATGAAATTTGGGTGGAAGCTTCTAGACATGTGAAGGAATAATTTAGAATAAAAATATGAAATTCGTCAATTTGGTCATTTTTCGACAAAATGAGATGTACCGAGTCCCCTTAAAACAACTTAAAATTTTTGCAATAAAAAATTTTTTTTTTAGAAAATTTTGCATTAGATGACCTATTTTTATCGATTTCTTTTCTAGTTTTTATAAATATGACTGTAATTCAAATATTGCTACTAACTTTTATTATAACTATATAAAGTTAGCTTAAGAGAGAAAATTAGATATCTGAGACAAAAATTGATGCGCATGGAGCATTTTTAAATAGAGTAATTAAAAACCTGATTTTACCTAACATCTTAATTAATTGCATTCTGATTTTTTTTTTAATTTAAAATTTTGATCTATAAACAACTCTGTATAAGTATACAAAATTTCATAGCAATTGGTTAATAAATAAAAAAAAAGTTTTTCATGGTCCATTGTCGCCTTAAACTGTTTTCTGAACCTATTTTGGTGTGAACCGATTTTGTGCAGGTGAATGGACTCGGCGATTCGTTCTATTTGGAGATAAGGGGGGGGAGGAGATTAGCAACAATTTGAACAAGTTAAATAGATATAATTAGGTAGATAAAAACTTCGTAGATATATAGGAAGATGCATTTAAACTTTTATTTCAGCGTCTGTTTTATTCCGACATAAAATGACCATGAATTTTTTTTTTTGTGAGGTTCCCTCTTACTTTTACGTAAATTGAGTATTTAGAGGTTCAGAAGGTCCTTTTCCATCGTCAATCATGGGACCACTTAACTTTCTTTCGATGTATCGAGTTAAGTAGATGAATCATTCGAAGTCGGATGTTCATGTTACATTATAGCGAATGTTCCTGTTTGAATTTTTCTAATGCCACATTTGCACTAATGTATAAACAGAGTGCTGCAGAATGCACACCCACATTTCAAAGGTTAACAAAAAAAGAATGAAAAAGTTTACAGGAAACTTTTAAAGGAATGAAAAAAAAAACTTTATATTTTCGATTAGTACTAAATATCTAGTTTTTCCCACTAGGTTTTGAAAACATCACTCAGGTGGTGCCCTCTGTTGGCGATGCACTTCCAAAGCCGTCCTAAAAAAGTTTCTATCACTCTCTTGGTCATCTTTGGGGGATGGCGGGAGCTACCTCCCGAATACAAGGCTCCCGGACTCGTTGCACATTTTCAGGTGTTCTAAAGTTCCAAGGACGACCACCTGGTTTCCTTGGTTATGCAGAACTAGTGGCTCTCATGTTGAAACCCATCGCAGTATTGTATTTCGATCAAGAACGGCATCATTTGCATAGAGCCCAAACCCCGGCTTAAATGCCCCCTGTGTCGCGTTTAGAGTAACTTGGCTTTCAAAGATATCCTTCAAAACGAAACTCCGACTGTCACCGGACCAACTCGTGGTGTCTACTGTCAACTAGAAAATACGTCTCCTCCTGCTCCACTCTATCCCCAACACACCCTTATCAGTGACTTACAGAAATGTGGGGATCCATTCTTCCGTACCTTGTATTTGAAATCCGTTTCTTTGCGCATGAAAGCTGGCTCTTAATTGAAGTGAAAATAGTTATTCTAATTTTTGAAATATTTTGTACTAAAATTATACAGGAGATTGTTTGTAACGTCCTTCGCTAAAAATGAAAAATACTTCTTGAAATGAATCTGATTAAATAAAAAACTATTTACATAAAAATATATGCTCGTTGCCTTTCAATATTTGCTTCGTTCACAAACATTAAATTGAAGGAATAGGCATTTCAATGATCTGTTGTTAGAATAACTGAGAAAAACACTACCCATATTAAACATTGGGATATATGAATTTTGAAAAAAATTACCTTGTGTTAGTATAAATGTGAAAAAATTCATAAAATTATGTAACTGTCTGCTTATGAGAACTCGGAGTTTTCTCAAAATGATCAAACTATTCTCTCAGTAATATATACATATATCTGACGGATATATACAATAATATGAACAGGTTAGAAAACCCTCATGTGAATCCTGGTTCCAATTATATCTGCAGCTCGTAAAATCTGCACCAGTTACTAAGAAACAGAACATTTCCATCAATCTTTTGTTCTAACTTGAAAGCACAGGTGTACATATTACATACTACGAATTCTTTAGTATGTATTTCTTTGGACAGTTATTTTCATAGTTAGTTTTGTCACATCTTTAGTGTACGATTTCATTCTTTGGAAGCAGATGTACATAACCTTTCAAACATTCCCTGGTATAAAGCGGATAATGTCTCATGTATTTTCCAAACTATGTCAGTTTATAATTTACTTCATTTGAAGGTGAGGTTACTATTGCCTCTATCCTTTATTTCTCTCAGTCTGGAATTTGTTTTAGCACATGTGCGACACGAATTACCGGGTAATACGTTATTGCTTTAAAATCGTTAAAAAAAACCTTGGGAACGTATGTAACCGTTTCAAGAGTATATGGTTCCATAAAGTGTATTTTCCATAAATACGGGAGGAATTTTATACATACACACACACACACACACACATGTAGTATATATATATATATATATATATATATATAATTTGTAGGACGTCGTAACTGTACAAGAACCGGAAAGTGCCAGAACGTGGTAATGATTATATTTAGAAGGTCGTTTATCTGCTCATGTCCACTGGAGTTGGCGCTATTCGGAAGCACGTAGTTATAAGCATTCGAGTAGTCGCCAATGAAATGAACGTTTCCAAGGAGGTGGTACGGCAAATTTTGACACAAGACCCAAGGGAACGCAAGGTTTGTTCCAGATTCGTTCCTCACTGTTTATCGGAGGCACAAAAGCAATTCAAAATTGACTCGTGTGGTGAACTCTGGCGCTGAACCTGCATTCCTCGATTCGATAGTAACGGGAGACTACTGTTGGTGCTACCAATATTACTCTGAAAGCAAACGACAGAGCTCCGAATGGTGGTCTCCAGGCTCACTAAGACAGAAAAATTTCGTTCCAAAAGTCCAACATCAAGGTAATGTTAATCGCTTTTTTCGATAGCGAAGGACTAATTCATCATGAATTTGATCCCCCTGACAAGACTGTCAATGGACAATTTTTCGCAGAAGTTCTTACCTGATTTCAACAAAGAGTTCACAGAGTAAGGCCTCGTTTTCAATAGAATGGGAGTTGGCGGCTTCTAAGTGGCAATGCCCGGCCTCAGATTGCGCAGCATTTGAAGCGGTTTTTGGCCCAGCATGAGGTCGTGGAGATGCATGATCCCCCATAGTCTGCGGACTTTGCACCGGCAGACTTCTTCTTGTTTTCAAAACTGAAAAAAATTCTGAAGGGAACAAGATTTGAGAATATCGATGCTATCAAGAAAATGGTGACGCCCACATTAAAGAACGCTCCGAAAAAAGACCTTAAAAGTTGTGTCCGAAACTTAGATCAGTCCTGAAAATTAATGGCCACACCCTGTATATATATATATATATATATATATATATATATGCTGTGGAGCGCGCGCAGTGGAATAGGGGCATGTGAATGATGAAAAAATTCACAGAAGTTAAAATCCTTTAATAATCGATGCGATGATCACATACATATGAATATCAAACGAAATATGAAACATGATATCGAGCCAACTGCTCATAACGAAAATAATAATATACTCGTACATGAAAATATAGTATCTTCACATCTCTAACCGAGAGTGGGAGTTTGACAGACGCCACAGACTGACTGACTCAGGCATTAACAAACCTGTTCTTTTATACAATCAAACATTTGCATTAGAAACACGGTCTACAGTTACATACGGCTAAACAAGGTCCGCTAAAAATAAGCAGTTTCATACGGGAAATACGTAAGAGAAAAAAAAACTATGACGTCATATTTGCAACAGCCGACAAGCTGATTACAATCGCGTTCTTGCGATGTTTAAAAGGCTGACACCTCAATTGCATGTTAGGAAGTCACAAGACAAAAGTAAACAAGGTGAATATCCCCACGTTAAATATGCACCGCGTAATTTTCCTATCAATATATCAAAAATTTTTGATAGTATAAAGACATTAAGAAAACACATGAAGAAAATCTATAATTTAAACAGAAAAAGAACAAATATCTGTTTTAAAAAGATCTTACTTTAAAAATAGTCTCTTTTTCAAGCAAAATAGAATATATTTTCTCAAATTTAAAAACGTGAAATCACTGAACTATAATGGAGAATCATAATTTTTTTGACTCATCGTAAATTAATTTCCTAGGGAAAGAAAGATTTCAATTTATTTGAAAATAACCTTCTGTTGATATTTCAGCCTGAAAAAAAAGATTAATGATGATTGATTTTACATGCTCACAAGAATAATTTCAAAAATTCACATGTAATAAAAAGGTATGCGTTATAAGTTGATGCGATATCTTTTCCGTTTTGTGCACGAAATGCTTTGAGTCTATATATATTGCATTTATTTTACTAATTTTCTCTCCAACGAACTAGTCTTTAGAACTTTGTATGAACTTACCGCGCTTATAAATCAGTTTAGTGCGAAATGCAGTTCTTGTAGAAAGCTGACTTCGATCTATGAACCTTTGAATTTTATAAATGCTTTTTCTTTAAAGTTTTACTTTACACCATTTTAAACGGTAATAGGTTTATTTCTTGAGAAAAGGAATTCTATCTATATAAATAGTTAACTTTTCAATATTTTCTCATGTTCTAATCTAGGCAGCAATACGAATATTTTTATCATTTATATATCATGTTTTTTTTTACTTATTTCTCAATATATTTATCGTTTTATTTTCAGTTTTAAGGAAGAAATCAACTAAAAAATATTTTGTCACGTATAGTGATATTTCTCTAGTCGGCCACCTGTATTCGACGGCCACCTCACTAAACGATCGAATTTGGTTCAGAACCGATTAAAGAATATAGAGCATATGGCGCAGTAAATTTATTCTTATATTTGTAAAACTATGCAAGTAAGGGGAAAATTGAGTAGACTGTGATGTTCTTTAAACTAATTGTTCTTTAAACTAATTGTCTAAAATATTATTCGTTTTACTCTGTAGAACCTTGTAAGAAAGCTTGTACTGGGAGTGAGAAAAAAGCTTCTATAATTTATATATATATATATATATATATATATATATATATATATAGAACCCCGATTTTACGTTGTCCGTTTCGTACGTTATCCCGCTTCCTATGTCATTTTCTGCTGGTCCGTGAAAATTGCGTATACCGATAATGTTAAAATATCCCAATATGTAAACCAAGAAGCAAATTTGCAAAAAATTGTTAGTATTGAAAATGCTGTAGATGAAATTGTATCTAAAAGCAAAAAACAAGTAAAGATTACACATATTTCAATAGTTCATCCAGTAAGGGTCAATTTTTGAATAATATGCTTAGATTTTTTTTTAACCCCGATTTTACGTTTTCCCGTTTCTTACGTTTTTTTACCGCTGGTCCCAAGAAAAACGAAAATCACTGTATATATATACAGGTTTCACTGTATATATATACAGGATGATTTTTTTAAACTGACACTGCTCAGAGCCATCTGTAGCGCGATCTATCAGCCGGAATACCGCCGAAATTGATAGAGGGACTAAGGACGACATGGGAAAGAGTTTCCATGAAGAAAAAAAGTTCCAAAAGCCGCCGATAGGGGACGATATGGCACTGTTGTCGTCGGCGCACCCGAGAATTTGCATAAAACGCAAGTAAAACATGAAAATGCAAATTTATGACTACGTAGTCAAATGCAGCGCCTATATTTTGAGCTATAAAGATTGGTGCGGTGTCTTGCGCCTCCGCATTACAGAAGAAATGGTCATCAGTCGGTTTTTTTCCACTTTCATGGCCACCTCGCTCCCCGGGCTTAACCCATTTGACGTTTTTCTGTCGGGTTTTTTAAAGTCTAAGGTGTATCTTGGTGGAGTCTCGAACTTCGCGGCCCAAAAGAACAACATATCCCGGACTTTGATGAACATTCCTGGTGACATGTTAAACTTGGCCGTTGAGAACGTAGCGTTCAGGATGCAATGAGTCGTCCACCAGGACTGTGGTCACAATGAAGGAGGGAGAAGTAGATGTGTTGCATAAAGTGGTGTTGGAGTGAAATTTCTTTGTTATTCATTTGTCTGCATACAACCTTTTCGGTAGTCATCGCTTATCTTTATAGCCAGAAATACTGTCGTTGCTGTCGACTGCATAGTCGTGAATTTGTATTCTGATGTTCTACTTGCCTGTTATTTAAATTCTCGGGTGCGCAGACCACATGAGCGCCATATCGTCCCCTATCGGCGACTGTAGAAACCATTTTTTTTCCACAGAAACTCTTTCGTATTCGTCCTCAGCATCTCTATCAATTTTGGTAGAATTACGGCTGATAGATCACGCTAGAGATGGCTCTGAGTAGTGTCAGTTTTTAAAAAAAATCACCCTGTATATAATGAAACCTCTCTATACATCCTCCCATCTAAACTGCCATACTTTGTTCAGAACTGATTAAAGACATCATAGAGACGATGTTAAGGAAGAAACCTGTTTTCGACGGCTACCTCTCAAAACGGTCTCTCTTTTCCGAACCCATTACTAGCCGCCATAGAGAAGTTCCATTGTACTATACAGTGGTGGAAATTGATTAATGAAAACACGATTTTTTAAGGAAAATATTTTTAATATTCATTAAAAATGGATGAAATTTCATACTTTATACATGCTATATATAACAAATGAGTTACAAAAATAAAATTTCCTTCATAATAATAAACAAAAGCATAAAGTTATAAATTAGATTTTCGTAACATACAAACATGGAAATTGATTTATGAAATATCACATTTCATTCACATTAATAGATAGTAAAGCCGCCTTTCTTCATCAAAGTTCATTTTATTCTAGATGGCATTGATAAAACAAAATTTTGAATGTACTTGCGTTGAATTTGTTTCCAGTTTTGACACATTGAAGCTTTAAATTCTACAAGTGACTTCTACTGCATCCAATCTGCATAAACCTTTCGAACAAGATGTCCCCAAACTCTTTCGATGAGTTTCAAATCAGGACTATTAGGTGGATCATCTAAAAGATCAATATTCTGGTCGTCAAACCAATCTGTCATTGCATTTGAAGTGGGAATACTTGCATTAGCGCCCTTTACACGTACGTTCTTTCGCGAGTGCTTGGAGCGTACGGGATTGCGCGCGGGAAAACTTGCAGTACGCTCAAAAGCAGCTTTTCCTTCGTCTCCGACACCTTCACACGTGCACTCAAACGCGCGGGATCTTGGTTTCACGCGGGAAAAAGCGTACGTATAAAGGGCGCTGTTACCTTGCATGGAGATGTAATCTAAACTATAATATTGCCATGAAAATGGAAGAAAGGAATTTTCTAAAACTGAGCTGTAATCAAATGAATTCTGGCGACCATTTACAAATACAATTTCACTTCTGCCATCATAAGTAATCGCTGCCCAATCATCAAACACACGTCTGCCACCCAAATTTCTGCTAAATGTAGATTTTCGTTCTTTTCGGAGATCCCCCAGTAATACTTCAAACCATAGGGGCCATTCAAATTAAGTATCTTTTCATCGGAGAAAATGACCTTCGTCCAATTGTCGCCCATTGCCATGTACTTCTCGCAATACTGAAAACGCATCTGCTTGTGACGCAGAAGTATCTTTCCAGACTTCATTTTCCACCATCTCAAACTCCATGAAAATTTTAAAATTGGCCTAACTCTTCTAGAGTAACAGAAAGGGATAGATCTGCATAAATCTACTTTGAACTGTGGCCGGTTTTTGATAGACGTTCAAGAATCTCCCTTTTCTCCACCTTAATTAAACCTTTTTTGGTTCCACCTGGATTACCTTTTTTGTTAAAATTTTTGCCATAATTTTCTGAATCTTTTCTATAGTTATATATTACACCAACTGATCTTTTAACTAATTTGCTAATTTCCGGAACAGATTTTTCATATTCTAGAAATGCATCGATTTTGGTTCTTTCGTCCTCAGATAACACCTTTCTTTTACCCATCGTGAAAAGTACGACTGAAAGGTATTGCTTCCAATGTATAAAGCTTTTTATGTCTACTGCGCATGTCACGTTACTTGGTTTTATGCACATTTTTATCGCATTAATTCAGAATAGCCAATGAAATCTTATATTTCATAAATCAATTTCCATGTTTGTATGTTACGAAAGTCTAATTTTTGACCTTTAGTTTTTGATTATTATTATGTATGAAATTTCATTTTTGTAAATCATTTGTTATATATAGCATGTATAATGTATGGAATTTCAATCATCCTTTTTTAATTAATATGAAAGAGGTTTTTATTAAAAAACCGTGTTTTCATAAATCAATTTCCAACACTGTATTATACATCTATATTATAAATGTGAGAATTGTATCAATGCAAAGAAAATGTTTACTTTATGTTGGAAGTTTAAAACAATCAGCATAAATTCTACCTTTACCCACAAATAATTTCTTCTTGTTACAAAGTGTTCATTACTTTTTTGTTCCCGTGTCTTGCGTCAGTTAAACTCTCGGTGTTGTGTTGTAGAATTTCCAATTTTTTTTCATTCTATTCTAGTCTTCCGTGATACAATCAAATCAATTTTGAGTTGGAAACATTTTTAGGAAGAATTTCTAACTTCCAAATTGACTCACACACAAAGTTTTTGTGACTCGCACTTACGTAATCATACTTAAAACTAGCACTACTGGCAATTAAGATATTCATATGGCCTCCGGGCGAAGTTCTGTATCCACTGCGTTGCCGGTTTTCATGACTGTCTTGCACGCAAAATGTTTGTCGACTTCATTTCGACTTAAAACAATAGAAGCAGCGTCAGTTTTATTTCGTTTTCAGAAACATTGTTCTTCAAATGAAAAAAATGAAAATAAAAATAATAAATGAATATATATATATATATATATATATATATATATATATATATATATATGAAGCGTTGAAAGGCAAAGCGGTGTAAGTCACATTTTCAACTTTTTTCATTTGGGGGCAAATATGTAATCTCCATGTTTAATTTATAGTGTAATTGTAAATAGTTATTATTTGCAATATTGTAATAATTGTTATGAATTATAATTTCTTCAATTTATGGTGGAATTTTTTGTAGTTTTTGCAGTTAAACTCTTTTGACTTACACCATTTGACTTACTGACTTACACCACTTTGCCTTTCACCGCCTTATATATATATATATATATGTGTGTGTGTGTGTGTATAATTTATGTATATAATCATATTTCTAAAGAGTAAAGTGTTATGTATAATTTAAAAGCCTTTAGTCTATGCGTTTTAGATTCAATTCTCTAAATTTCAAAAATTTCACCCCCTTTAAACGTATGAAATATTTCTTTCGCATCTCGAAGTATCATATTGTTATCTAATAAATACTTTATACTATGCATACGATGTAAAATAATTATTTTCGAGCATGTTAATAACATTTATTCAAATTGTTTAATATTTTACTAACAGGTAGTTCTGATATCGTTTGTTGATTGGAAAAAAAAATTATTCAAAGAAAAGAATATCTCATTTAAAATGAGGATATTTGTAACAAAGTTATCTTTATGAATGCTAAACCTCATATTTTGGTTTGAATCATACATAATAAATAACAAGGTATATATATATATATATATATATATATATATATTCATTTATTTATTTAATTTTTTAAAGATTGTTATAGCATAGATTGTTGGGTCACTTTATCTTTTTTATTAGGTTTTTGCCCTCTAATTTTGCTTGCTTCTGCTATTAAATCCTGTAAAAATGCACTCTAAAATAAATCAGCTCTACACGCTTATCTAGACTTAAATAAAAAATAAAATAAATATAAAGGAATCTCGTCAAGCCAGATTTCTGTCTACATTCCTTCGCTAGTATATTTTAAAACCAAATTACTATATTTCAAAACATTTATGAAGATCAAATTTTGCATTTAAATAAGGTTATATATATATATATATATATATATATATATAACCTTAATATATATATATATATATATATATATAAGGTTAATATATATATATATATATATAATAAGGTTATATATATATATATATATATATATATGCGCAGACTCTGTGACGTAGCTCTTCCTTCTACATGGTTTTTGACGATAGATAGAAAAGGAAAGTCCAATTTTTTAGCCTCCAAGAAGCCCCAATTTGATCCCTTTAGAATGTTTCATGGGGTTACCTGAAAAATATTGTGTGCGCTGAAAAGATCCGGTTCTACGCCATTTATCTGACAGAATCACTGCTGCAATAGCCACTGTAACTCCTATAATCGAGCGTACCTGTATGGAGATCGACTATTGCCTAAATGTGTGCCGAGGGGGTGTTCATATCGATACCTCCTAGGTAATGTCTAAAACTTAATCGTTTCTGTATCTTTTGGTGAAAAAATAAACCCCATGAGTTCTGTTATATTGTTTCTTTTCCCGTCGCAATCACGGACACCGTTTTTAATGACCCTCTATATAGTGAAATCCCTGTATGTCGGCTAGTAATGATTCCAAAAAATGTGACGGTTTTGAGGGGTTTCTTCCATAACATTAACTCTGTGGATTCTCAGATCGGATATGAACAAGAAAAGGCCGTTTATAGGGTTGGTCGTCGAATAGGTGTGACCTGCTAGAGAAATTTCTCTATAATGCAGCGGTTTCCAACCTGGGAAGCGCGACTCCCAGAGGGGTCGTGGACTATTGCCAGGGGAGGCGTGAAAATTTTTCAATAAAAAAATCAGTGTTCATACCATAATATCTATAAATAAACGAATAAACCATAATATCTATAAATAGCCAAATTTGAGTTGACAACCATCGAAAAAGAAAAACTGATAGAATTGTCATGCGATAGCTCATTAACCCTTTGAGGGGCGTCGTTTGCGCAGTGCAAACGCCTAAATCTAGTCTTTTTTCACTTGCATTCATTGTATTCCAGTTAAAGGAGCAGAAAAAATGGCTAGTTCTGCCATGTGTTATGAGTTTAAAGAATCAAAAACATTTTCCAACCTTTAATTGTAAAAATTTTCAAGATTCTTTAGGTTAATAAAAAATGGGGAAAAAAATCTGCACCTTGAAAACGGTGGAATTTGTTGTCTCTGAAAGGGTTAAAACAAAAGTTTCAAAATGAAATCATAATTCAGTTTTCGATGAATCTTGGTGGAGAGTATGAATCTTTGTATTGCAAAGCAATGCAAGTGCTTCTACCGTTTGCAACATCTTATTTATGCGAAAAGGGCGTTTTGGCGCTATGGAAACGAAATATGGAACCATATGTTTAATAGTCGAAAAAGAGTTACGAGCGGCACTCTCCACACTACCCCCAATATTTGATAAATTTTGCGCCAATAAACAACAACTTCCCGC
Source organism: Dolomedes plantarius (assembly GCA_907164885.2). Taxonomy (NCBI): domain Eukaryota; kingdom Metazoa; phylum Arthropoda; class Arachnida; order Araneae; family Dolomedidae; genus Dolomedes; species Dolomedes plantarius. Next base: position 121,215,778 of record OU015500.1, on the reverse strand, counting down.
GCATTAAATTTTAATGCCTTAGATGTAGTTTAATTAGTAATTAAATATAAAAATAAATATGCTTGTTCATATTGTTATAGCAAAATCTTGTTACTATTCTGTTAATTGTAGTTTTCATTTTTTCAATTCCTATTATTAGTTCACACTCTCTCTATATATATCTTGTTCAAATTTTCAATCGTTAATAAAAGTACTTTTTATTCATCCACTCAAGTTCAAATACTTTTTTTTAAAACTTGTATTGGATGACACTTGATGTTAATACAGTTTTTTCAAATATTAATTCATCATCTAAAATTAATTAATCAATTTTAGTTTTAGACCTAGAGCGTCTCTCGCTCTTGAATAGTAATTTCCCTCTTGTTACTGTGTAAACGGTACCACTGCGGTATCGCGGGCTTCTCCCGTCCTGTAGGTTGCGAGATCGAGTTCCCAACCTGACAAACTTTTTCTCTCTCATCCCCCCCCCCCTTCCTAATCTCGCACAGTAGGCAAGGTTCTGGCAGGCAATCCTTTTTTTCAATTCCTATTATTAATTCACACTCCAATTTTTCTTTGTTGAACTAAGTAGGAATTGACTTTAAAATTTTTTTACATATATTACTTGTTTGTAATAAAGTTATTATTATTTCAAACGTGTCTATATTATTATATCTATTAAAAGATAGGAAGGCGTGGAATTTTTTTTTTTTATGGAAGTGTGGAAACAAAAAAATAGGGAGGCATAGTACTATAATGGTTGGAAACCACTGCTATAATATCGGATTTAGCAGACTAGTAAGCGTATTGAAACTACAGCCTTTCTAACATTGTTAAAAGCAGTCGAAATGACTAGTTTTGTGAGTCTAATTTTAAAGTGTGATCACATTTTTAAAACTTACTTATAGAATATATAAAGAAAACACAAATAAATGTAATTGAAAGAATTTACTTTTCGGAAAAAAGGAACTTGAATCTCGTTGGATCGTGTAGAAAATTTAACATTCACAAAGAGAAATTTGAATAACCAGTAATTTGACGATTTGTTTAAAAGTGGAGAAATAAAACGACATAATATCGTTCAAAGTGAAATGATAATAACTAGAATCAAAAGATTTCTTAGATATTATAAAAAAAAAGTAAGAGAAGTAGATGTTAGAATGATCAGTTTATTGTAAATTTAGATAAAGGTGAATCATCATATTGTTTATCGAATATAAAATATGTCTTACAAGTTATAAATATCTATACGGGAAGTTAAAATCTAACTAAATGCAACAAAAAAAGAGGTTAGAACACTAAATAAAGAAAAAAGTGTGTAGATGAACAGCTTTGGTTAAGATAAACATTATTAATATAATTATTGTGAAATTGATTTTAGAGAAATTGACCGGTTATGCAGAAAAATAATTTTTTATGTATTCTGTTTATAGATAAAAGATAAATGGCGTAGCCATAGGATTGTAGCAATTCCCATGGATATAATATATTGTAAGTATAACATTAGTTCAATGGAATGGAATTATTAGGAGTTTCACCCGAAAAATCTTTCAGGACAGAATATAATTTCAACAAATTGCAAACATTTGTGCAAACTATTGTGCTCTGAACAGTTCTTGAAAATATTAAAGAAAAAGACATTTAAATATGGTTTATCACTATTGAACCCATTTGATGTGAGGCATTTGATGTGAGGACATCAAATGCCACAGAACAGCTATTTATGCATAATCTTGAAAACAAAAATTCTTTAAAAACCAGAAGTTGTATGTATTTGCATCTAAAAAATACGTTCAACAATTAACTTTTTAAGTTATAAAATAGAAATTGCTTTAGGAAATTTCACAACACAGGAAAAAAAAAACATGTAATTTTTCACCTTATAAAATATTTTATTGGAAAATTCAAGAAGAATATATAGTCTAAGTAAATTATATTTTAAATAAGCGAGCATTCCTTGAAATATTTGCTCTAAAAATAACCTTTAAACTATAATGCAATAAGCACTCAGTTTATTATCCTCATTAATGTTAAACGTGCTTATACTTACAAAAATGTACAGTCACTATAAATATATTAGAATTTAAGCAATAACTCGAACAACGTAAAAGTCTAAAGGTAACAAAAATAATTTTAGGTAATGAGAATACTTAGCTATATAAATTCTCGGAACTGAGATAGAAAATGCGTGGTGTAGCCAAGTAAACAGAAAATTATTTTTATTCATGCGTATATTTCCTAAAATATAATGTTCCTGAATATATAGAAGTCTTGTAATGAAAAGTTTTCTTCTTTTAGAAAAAGATATAACTTGTATTATGGAATATTTCTAATAATATCTTCTGTTTAATTTTAAATTGATTAAACTCCTTTATTAAGGTTGCTATGTACTAACACCATTGGATTCTCTCACCTAAATGTTAACCTATGGAGAAAATTTGCCCACGGATTGCCGACTTGGAATCAAAGATTATTTTTTTTAAATTGTACTCCGTCATAGAGAAAGAGATTTTACATTTGTGTACCTTTTTCGTTTTTTTAATGCAAGTAATATTTTAAAATTTAATTTATTCAGGAAAAAATCTGGTATAGTGTGTTTTAAACGCTCATAAATTCCTTCGATGGACGAAATTTATAAAATGAATCCGGTAGCGCTTTGCAGAAAAGTTCGGGCTATCTGACAATACCAATTTTATTGGATTTTATCATTTTCAATTTTATGGGACCCCCTACACTATAAGAAGAATCGCCATACAAAATTTCAGCCCTTTAGGTCCAGCGCTTTGGTCTGTGAGTTATATGTCAGTCATTCAGTCAATCAGTCAGTCAGTTACGGAACTGTTTTATATATATAGTGAGCAGTAATTACACGTTTATTGATATTATCAATACATTTTCAATTTTTTTAAAAATTCAGGGTCCGTTATTTTTGAGATTTGGAGAAAATCCCTTAGTTGAATAGAACAAATGAACAAACATTTTCCAAAACAAAAGCCACAATTCAAGTCTCAAAATCTATATTTTAAAATCCACCTTTTAAAATGAAGGCATGCCTCTTAGTGTTAAGAAATAATTGTTACAACAACTGCTAGAAACACGCAAGCGCAGAAAATTGTCAGGTGATTCATGTATTTTTTCATTCTTTGGAGAGTAATTCTTAAAACCTATTTCTCATTAATTAAAGATACTCCATATATATATAGACAATAGTTATCACACAACCAAAAGTATTTTCCATGTTTTTCCCTACTTGAATCGCTCGCATTCAAACATATTTAAAATTACTTCATTTTTGTTGGAGTGGTGGACTTTTGTCCTAGTTATTAATAAGGTTTTAAACTTTAATTAATTAAAAGCTTTCTTCAGTGGAGTGATCCTTCATTTCGAAAATCAATAAAGGACTTTAGAGGTAGTCACAACAAAGGATTTTTTCGGCATTTAATCATAACTTTCGTTTTACAAAAATTACAACCAACGTTATTCAGAATGTAATTTATTTCCCTTATCAGCCAAATATTTAATTAATTTACGTTAACGATAAAAAAAAACCCAATCAAGTAATTTTCAGTGAAATAAATTTAAGAATGCATTTTTCAAAAAAGAAAAAAAAAAAAAAAAAAGGTTTTCTCCATGGAAAGGAAAGAGCAAGATTAAATCATTTTCAAACTCTAGCGAAAGAAATTTAAACATTTTTTTACACTAAATTGTAATTAAATGTAAATACATAGACTGTCATCTCCAAACACAATTAGTAGAGTGCAATTTTCAGAAGCTTTTTTTATTTCTTTCCGAAAGCGTCAAATAAAATATTTGCCCAGCAATGAAAATCTAATGAATTATTTACTTTTAATTTCGACGTGTGATCTCTTTTTTTTTGAAGCTCACTTTATTGAAAAAAAATTGTTTCATATATGTTCGATCAATCATACATAAAAATACAAGATGATACGACATAAATTTAAAAAAAAAATTCATTAATTTCCGAATAATTACTATAAAGTTTTGTGAAACGTAATTTCAATTTTGACATTTTATCTTCCTTCTGGGTCATTTTACACGTTTCAATCAACCTTGGGTAAAATAAAATGTTTTGTATAAAATAGATTTAAAATGCATTATGTAATATAATGCGTTGAAATATTATAAGAGAACATCTTGTATGTAATTTTACGTCATTGACCCTTCAAAGGGCGCGCGCGTGGACAAATTTCAACATTTTCGTAATTTTGAGTGGTATGTTTTTACATGAAATATTTGAATGTTCTAAGCAGTTTCTATTTATAGCTACACCCTTTCTAATGCAGGTCTGATTTTCTGACCCTTGTATTCCTTTCTATTCATTGTTAGTCGTGACTTAACCGTGGTAAACCAGCGATTATTCTGGATTACAGTACGATAAAAGCAGGAGTTGATGTAGTCGATCAAATGTGCAGCTATTACATGGTATCCCACAGAACTCGAACTGGACATTTTCATTGCTTTTCAGGTATTTTGGACATAACAGGAATAAATTCGCAAGTTGTCCTGAGATCCAACAAACCGGAGAATTTTTAAATAAGGCGATTCTGTCTGCATTCTTTGGCCTTTAATTATAAATAATCTTAATATTACCAACATTTTATATCCTGTCATAAAACTCAGAATTATTTTTTTACAATTTCAAAAGAAAAAGTTTATTATAGAAGGAATAATCAAGTTTGAAAAGACGTTGCACTTTGTGCCACGCGCGCCTGCTGATGTTCCAAAAATTGGCGCGCCCGCTGAAGGTTCAATTTTACTTGGAATTAAGGGAATAGTTGACCTTTAATTGAGCAAATCTTGTCATTGTAATACTGATTGTGTTATTGTAAAATATATATATATATATATATATATATATATATATATATGTATATATATATATATATATATATATATATATATATATATATACACTCATGGACAAAAAAATTAGCGCACCAAGAAGGAGTCGTCAAAATGAAACGAAATTTTACATACATAATGACTACTTTGATATAAGTAAATGATAAGAAAATCAAAGAAAAAGGATAATTTATTTCAGAGAAAAAGGCAAAAGAACGGAGGGTTTTATACTCCATTGGACCCCCTCTAGCGCAAATGCACGATGCGATACGATCGGGCATTGAGTCATACAAGTTCTGTATGATGTCTTGAGACATTTCGTTCCATATTTGCTGTAACCTTGCCTCTAGTTCGTTCAAACTAGTGGGATGACCAACTCGTCGTCCCAAATGATACCAGATGTGCTCGATTGGAGACAAATCTGGGGATCGGGCAGGCCAAGGAAGGGTAGTAACAGTGCGGAGACAGTCTTGTGACACCCTTGCCGTATGAGGCCGAGTATTGTCTTGTTGAAAAAATGGCTCCTGGGAGCCGTTGCATGAGTGGCAACACATGTGGTTGCAGGATTTCATGAACATACCGCTGGGCTGTCATGGTGCCACGGAACAATACTAGGGGTGACCGTGTATTGTAGGCAGTGGCACCCCATACCATCACACCAGCTGTGGGAGCGATGTGTCGCTGTACAGCAAAGGCAGGATTGAAGCGTTCACCACGGGCTCACCAACACGATTGTCATCACTGCCGAGATTGAATCTGGATTCGTCGCTAAAGACGACCTGGTTCCATTCCGCTGCAGTCCAGGTTCCTTGTGCGCGGCAAAACTCCAAACGGAGGCGTCGATGGGTGGGCGTCAAGGGCAGCACACGTAATGGGCGCCGCGATACCAACTGTCCTTCAGCCAGGCGCCTTCGTATGGTTCGAGAAGACACAGAGGCCTCTAGTGAAGGTGCTACCTGTGCCTGGATGGCGGCCGATGAAGCAGTTGGCTGTACGCGTGCATTTCTTACGATGTGGCGGTCTTCTCGACGACTGGTCTGTCGAGGGCGTCCTGAGCCTGGTCTTCGTGTACATGACATCTCTCGGGTCCACTGGTCCCAACACCTACTCACAACACAATCAGAGCGGCCTAATTGACGAGCTACTCGCCTAGCTGACCACCCAGCTTCCATCGTCCCGACGATTCTCCGCCTCTCAAACTGCGACAACTGCTTATATTGTCTTCGAACACGGCGTAATGGCATGTCTGTCTCAGCTCTTCCTTTGTAAATGATTCAGCACACTCAAACAAGCTTTGGTTACCTGTTTTATACTCCACAGAGTACGATGTTCAACGCCCTCTACCGGCTATACGTAATGCGCAATCACGCTGCATTTCTAATCATTTGCATATTTCCCCGACATGTACCTTCATTGCAAGTTTCGTTACGATCCCGCAATTATTTCTTGGTGCGCTAATTTTTTTGTCCATGAGTGTATTTCTGTAGATTATTAGTACCAATATAATTTTTTTTCAAGTAAAAAATCATTTATGAAGCTTCTACAAAGCAATTTATAATGGGTAAGTGTAGTAATGAATTTTAAAGCTGTTTTTCTCAAAACAGATTTTTCAAGGTTTTTAGATTTTTTAAATGCTCCATGCTACTTACTTTTTGTTCAAAATTCATGAAATTGATAAGAAAGAATCCTGATGCCGTTTACAAAAAAAACTGGGTATGCATTTTACAATTAGACTTCATTAAGGTAATTAAATTTGATTTATAACTTTTTAAAAGGCAAAATTTTGATGAAAATCGGGATGGAATTCAGATAAAAATCTCTCAAAAATTAACTATTCAAGGGATTAAATAATCGATACCCAAATTCGTTTTTTATACAGTTTAAAGAGATTAAAATGCAAAATCGAGGAAATATCTCAAAAATTAAGTAGCAAGGGGCATTTTAGAATTTTGTTTATAACTTTAAAATTTTTTTAAAAATATTAAAATTATAATGAGATTGGAAATTTCTTTTAAGGTATTCTATTTATTTATAGTGAAATGTATATATGTACAAAATTTCGTATCTCTATGATGAAAAGTAAAGAAAGTAAATTTTAATGTACACCGTTCCCTTAAACGACAAAATGTGGTGCGTATACTGAATGGTGAGGGGAATCAACATATATATTGAAAAAGTGGCCTAGTCACACCAACACAGATACCGATGGCAGTTACTGAAATCCAAAAAGATATAGGGAATTAATTAATACCAATTACAATAGTGTACAGTTGATTAAAATTCAAAATGTATTGTTGGTATTGCTGATATAGGAAGAAATTGTTTCAATTTTTTTCATTTTTCCATTTGTTTTCATATTATGTTTTTATTTTTTAATATTTTTTGGTTTCTTTCTATCCTTATATTTAGTAAGACTTTAAATAGAAAAATCTAACCTCTGTCTCTGGGTATGTGCCATTAAAAGTCATATAAACTATCTAAATTAAATAATTTTTAACCCTTTAGCGGGCGCGCCAATTTTTGGAACACGAGTAGGCGCGCGTAGCACAAAGGTCAACGTCTCTTTGAACTTTGATTATTCCTTTTGTAATATTTTTTTTTCAAATTGAAAATAATAATTCTGTGTTTAATGACAAAATATAAAATGTTGATAATATTGATATATATATATATATATATATATATATATATATTGGATCTAAGGACAACTTGCAAATGGATTCCTATTATGTCCAAAAACCTAACCCGGCAGTAGTCGCGTGTCGGTCTTCTTGCCACCGAAATCAGCAATCTTCCTCTAACCCCTCTCCCCTTAAAGTTACAATGGAAAAATTCTGCTTAGCTGGCCTTGAGTGTTCCCTCTTTTGTGTAGTAAAATTACAAGCCATTCCCGAGCTTTCCCAGTATTTTATTGCATTCTAAACTTGAAGTCGCTCTATTTGACCGCTTTGCGATCACTTGCATTAGCTCATTTTTCCCTCTTCACATTCATCTTTCCCGATTTCTACGAATTTCTAGGCAGGGAAGTTCTGTGAATTTTGTGAGGAATCACCTACAAAAAGTTGTTTGATCTCCAAAAACTGAAGTTGTTTTTTTTTTTTTTTTTTTTTTTTTTTTTTTTTTTTTTTTTTTCCACAACATACCAAAATCTAAAAACAAAACAATTTTGTTAGCAATGTATTTTGTTTAGAACATAAGTATAATTTGTGCGTATAATGTGCAAAATACTGCGAATTTTCTAATGTAGATTAAAAGTTATGCAAATAAATTTTTTCTAATTTGGATAATACAGCTAATGTTTAAACTGTAATCACAAGTACTGGATAAGTATTTTTCTAAAATTTATCGACTTTAAAATTTTTTACCGTAAATGAAAATACATTTTTTTTAACAACGCCACAGCAACTCTTTTTTAAAAAATTCAACCAGTACCTGGTGCCAGTATTTAACAAAATTTGCTTGTTGGTTGTTCAGTTGTGCAAAATATTTTACCCAAATAATGTTTTTCAATCTGCAAGTGAAAATTCATTCAAATTAAATTATGCTGCATATTCACAATTTCAGAGAAAATTTTATTCCTGTATTATTAATTTAATAAATATTATTAGATAAACATTAACTGAAATATAAGTAGCAGGTTTGTAACCATACAGTTAAATATTTATTTTAATTACAAAAATGAATGATGTAAACTGTATATTTTCAACTTTAATTGGCTCCTAGTCCCAAAGCAATGTCCAAACCAACATTACTGTGGTTCTGTCCTTCAAAATAATTTATTCCAGCAGGATTACAAATTTATAATTGGAAATTTATTCTAATTAGTTATTCACTGTGTCGCCATAAATTCAGTCAAAATATTTGTTAATTTTTATTATTACAATATATTTTGTGAAAACAAAGAGTTATTAAAATCTTTTATGTAAATGTAAACTGAATATAAACTTAAAAATTAAATAATTAATAATTGCGGTAAAATGTAGCTTTTCAAAATCAATCAATATTTTTCCCTATGTGCTCCGTTTTCGATAATCTAGTAACTTCGACATATTATCTCTATGTTTTCGGCTAACTGGTGACGGCGGTAAACGGACCGAACGCGACCACTTGCGTTCTAAAAAAAGACGCGACTACTCTCGGGTTCTGCGTTTAATGACAAAATATAAAATGTTGATAATATTGAGATATATATATATATAAATAAAGGCCAATGAATGAGGATACAATCGCCTTATTTCAAAACTGTCCAGTTTATTGGATCTAAGGTCAACTTGCAAATGGATTCCCATTATGTCCAAAAACCTAAAAAACAATGAGATTGTCCATCTTCGTGATATGCAGGATACCGTGTAATAGATACACATTTGATATATTACATCAACTCCTGATTTTGTCGTATTGTAATCCAGTATAATCGCTGGTTTACCATGGTTAAATCACGACTAGCAATGAATGCGAAGGAATACTAGTTTCAGAAAACCAGACCTGCATTATAAAGGGTGTAGCTATAAATACAAACACTCTTGAACATTCAAACCTTATATGTAAAAGCAAACCATTCAAAATTACGAAAATGTTGCACTTTGTGCACGGGCGCGTCCGCTGAAGGGGGAAAACAAAGTTATCATCTTACAAAGAAATACAAATATTCCTCTTTCTCCGTGTTCATAAGCAAAGAAGATGCAATCGTTAAGAGTCGAGTGAAAAAATAATTGGTGGAATGAGCTTAGTAGAGATACAGTGGCAATTTCATTATGATAGTATTATCTCATTCGCCACTTGTAATGGTAAGATTTGTATTTGTCCCGAGGTAGTCTAGTGGTAGCACTTCGGATTCTGGCATTTTGTCCTGTTCGAATCTCGACAAGCGCCATAAAATACCTTAATGTCTAGGCTGAATATGGACACGTTTAATCAGCAGACATGAAAGTCCCTCAATAACGTTGGAGATAATAAGACAGGATTCAATCACTCCAAATGTTTCCCCTGGGGGTGAACGACCAAAATGGAAGTGGTACCTATCAAAGACGGACTCCGACCCCTATCGTAAACAGGAGCTCCACCCCTCAGCCTTCAAAGCCTATATGGACCTATCCAGCTGGCATTAACAAGTATAACAACATTAGTATTAATGCAAGGAACTATGCCTTACTATCCTTTCTAGATCTTCAGAATTATTTTCAAGCTATGCTAACTCACTATCCATATTTGTATAATTTAAGAACAAAACAGAATAATTAATTTATGTATATGAAATTAATATCGCATTTTCCTAACTTTTTGTATGCAGTTTTTAGTGTCAAATTCCTTCTTTTCAAACTTTTCGAACTCAAAATCTAAGTTGCAAGAAGTAATATAGAGGGGGATTTTTATTAAATTGACACTATTCAGAGTCACTTGAAGAACGATCCATCAGCCGGAATTCCACCAAAATTGATAGAGGGACTAAGGAAGAAATGGGAAAGAGTTTCCATTATAATAGTTCTAAAAGTCAACATAAAATTAACAACATAAAATTAAGGCTAACACGACAGTAGAATAACGAAAAAAATGTAGAAGGATTAAATGAAATCTGGAAAGTTGGAAAAGTAAAAATAGCTAATAAAACTTGAAATACAACTGTAAGGCATTTTAGAGTTAGGCCAGAGAAAATTGAGCTTCAGAAAGTTAACAAAACAAAATGAACCAAAGCTAAATAAACCCAGCATCAAAACTTCCCGTCAGTTTGTGATTGATTACCATCGTAAATAGTATTTTGGCTTCCATCTAGAGGACATCATTTCCACGCTGTTGTTTTGAGAATTGCAGTTTACTGTACACAAAGCCCCTTTTAGATGGAATCTCAGCGACAAACTTTAATGCCATTTTCTAATTTAAATATACAGGGAGATTTTCTTTAAACTGACACTACTCAGAGCCATCTGTAGCACGATCTATCAACCGGAATTCCACCAAAATTGATAGAGGGACTAAGGACGACATGGGAAAGAGTTTCCATGGGGAAAAAAAACAAACTCCAAACGTCGCCGATAGGGGAAGATTGTTGTCGGCACACAGGAGAATTTGCATAAAACACAAGTAAAACATCAAAATGCAAATTCATTACTAGGTAGTCAACAGCAGAGCCAGTATTTTGGGCTATAAAGATCGGTGCGGAATAGGTTGTGTCATCGCTTTACAGAAGAAATGGTCATCAGTCGCTTTTTCCCCCTTGTATGGCCACCTCGCTTCCCGGACCTATCCCATGTGACTTCTTCCTGTGGGGTTATTTAAAGTCCAAGGTGTATCTTGGTGGAGTCTCTAACTTGGCGGCCCTAAATGACAACATATCCCGGACTGTGATGAACATTCCCGGTGACAAGTTTCAGAAAACTAGTCACCGGGTGCTAGTTACGTTCGGCCTTTGAGAACGTAGTGTTCAGGAAGCAATGTGTCATCCACAAGGATGGTGGTCACATTGAAGAGGAGATAAGTAAATTTGCTACATAAAGCGGTGTCGCAGCGAATTTTTTTAGTTATTCATTTGTCTGCTTATTACATCTTTTTCGGTATTCACCCCTTATCTTTGTAGCCCGAAATACTGGCGCTCCTGTCGACTACGTAGTTGTAAATTTGTATTTTGATGATTTACTTGCGTTTTGTGCAAATTCTCGGGTGCGCCAACAACAACAGCCCCATATCTTCCCCTATCGTTTGGAGTTTTTTTTCCCCATGGAAACTCTTTCCCATGTCGTACTTAGTCCCTCTATCAATTTTGGTGGAATTCCGGTTGATAGATCGTGCTACAGATGGCTCTGAGTAGTGTCAGTTTAAAGAAAATCTCCCTGTATATTTAAATTAGAAAATGGCATTAAAGTTTGTCACTGAGAATCCATCTAAAAGGGCCTTTGTGTACAGTAAACTGCAATTCTCAAAACAACAGCGTGGAACTGATGTCCTCTAGATGGAAGCCAAAATACTATTTACGATGGTAATCAATCAAAAACTGACTGGAAGTTTTGATGCTGGGTTTATTTATCTTTGGTTCATTTTGTTTTGTTAACTTTCTGAAGCTCACTTTTCTCTTGTCTAACTCTAAAATGCCTTACAGTTGTATTTCAAGTTTTATTAGCTATTTTTACTTTTCTAACTTTCCAGACTTTCATTTAATCCCTCTACATTTTTTTCGTTATTCTATTGTCGTTTTAGCCTTAATTTTATGTTGTTAACACGTGTTGTTAATCTGATGTTATACAGTACAGAAATTTTTCGGCCTTAATTTATATTTATTCGTGCTATGGTGCTTATTTACTGAAATTTTTATACATTTTTTTTATACATTGACAAGTGTTGTGCTTATCACTTTGTTGAGCGGTACCGAGTAACCTCATATTTTTCGCTTATTTTTTACACGGAAGTCTTGAAGACAATTTAGGATAAAGAAATATCATATTGAGAAATTTTGATCAACAGAACATTGCTTTGTTTCAAAACTACCTTTGTTTTGAATGAGTTTCAGCCTGAATGATCCTGAATGAGTTTCAGCCAAATCCTCGCATTTTATCATTTAATCTGCCCAAGGTCCCAAATTTACCTATGGAGGTGCGGGGTCAAGTTTTCCGGTCTCATCACTTGACTCGGTTCTAAAATTACGGGACCGGCTTGAAGGGGGCAATGCTGGCCACCTATACGGTGCCCCCTTAAATGAATGGCCAGCAATCTTGCCTATTACTGTGAACAAATGGCGTCATAGCCAATCTTCCAGGCATTTGCAATAAATAAAGAAATCATTTAAACTGCAAATCTCACACACCCATATAAAGAAAACAGATTTCAGAAAACAAAAATAAGTCCTAACAGAATACGAAAATTTTAGTCTTTGCCGGTGGCTTGTGTGCTTATTTTAATAGAATTTCCGGTCAAGAATGTGTTAACAGAGTTAATGCTTGATCCTTAAAAATGCAGAATGATTTGAATGATAAAAGCTTTCGACAAAACAAGTAACCTAGTTGACAAGAAGGACAGTGGCTTCGAGTTTCTTTCAGGGACAGTCACTCAAATACCATAATATGCAGGTTAATTTCTTTCGAGTTCAGATTGATATTAAGTTAGTGTACCCCCGAAATGACGTTATTTCTTCCTATTAATATAATTATGAAACAATCGCTTAAAGATATACCAGATTTTATTAAACAACCCTACCTAGAACATAGCTTATTTTTCAAAACTGGTCAAACATGTTAATGAGGACTCGTAAAGTAATGTGTGAATATTCTGTGCTGCATCTCATAATCAGTCAAGTACTGTTATCTTCTGGCAAATGTTTCTAAACATTTTTCTCTTATTTGCATCAGATCTATTATATTTTCTTGTGATCGATCTCTGTTGTATAAGGCTTACCACACCCATCTTTAATTGGAAAAGGCTCTGAGGATAAAGATTAGTACCTTGACAATGACTGAATAATAGATCTAGGAAACCCATGTAGATCTCCCACAGAAAGTTCTGATAAATAACAACAAAATTAATTAGGTTTATTAGCTGCAGAATTTTACAGTATAGATAAAGAAAAAATTACTGGAATCCTTCCAGTTACGTTAGTAGAATGTTTTTTATACCACTTGACCGACAGCAACATCAGATCAATTCCCGAAGGCTATGGGCGATGAAGTTTCGGCTCCTGTTTTCACTGACACCACAAGGGTCGGAGTCTGACTTGGCCAAAGGACCAGTCCCGTAATTTTTAACCGAGTCAAGTGACGAGACCAGAACTCTTGACCTCGCAACTCCACAGGTAATTTTGAGAACTTGGAGAACACTGCATACACGACAGATATTACGTGCATCATTCGCCATTAGTCTACATGGCAGTGGGTTTGTCAGAGACGAGCATCGAACCAGTGACTTTCAGATCACTACCCCACTGCCCTTTCCAACTGGACCACTGCGTCCATTTGTAGAATATATGCCTCAAGTTTTAAATCAAGTTTTAAAGAGGCGAGTTCTATCTTCAGTTGTGTCAGGAATTGTTATTAGACATTAAATTCCAATATTATTAAATATATCAAATTTATTCATTTTAATTTTGATAATTTATGTTAATTTCACGAGTACCCCTAATATTTATACACAAATTTTTTTTTTCTGAAAATCAAAATAAATTATTTATGCTTTAAAATAATTTCCACTACGGATACCTTATTCATATAAGTAAATATTTATTACTTTTTTTTTATCAACGTACAAGGAATGCAACGCCTAAAGGAATGCGTCGTCTAGAAAACATACTGTAATTTTGAAACTAAACACTTTATAAAAAAATTCATGTAATTGATAAAGAGTAAATATATAGTGATGAAAGAGCAACAAATTTAAACATAATCAAAATTAAATTCAGAATAATTAACTGCAAAACCAGCTCAAAATAAAATAATAATAATAATAATAGTTATGACACTTTTATGTTCGCGTGGGAAAAAAAATGTGTCTAAATAATTATTCATAATTAGCAAATAAAGAGAAAAGTTTCTTATATGTGAAGGAAGTAAAATACTTTTTGTGAGTAAAAAAATAATTAGTCCCTTAAGAAATAATTAATAAACTTCTATTAATAAAAAATGTATGGTTAAAATTATTTTTTCAATGGTTATATAAACAATACAAAATAAATAAATAAATTTCTTAAATACTATTGAGTTATATCTTTATTTTATCGGAAGATTTTATCCCAGCAGAATAAATAATGGAAATTTAACCTCATGAAAACATCCATTGGCTGCAAACTTTTTTATTACTATTTACATTTTACAAGCCCCTTCCTGATTGAATTCCTCTCTGCCAAAGTTTTCAAGTTTATTTTACTTCATTACGTATTTTGCACTGTAATATCTGTTAGAAAACTAAATAAAAAATGCCGTATGGAAACCGATTACAAGACTATATAGCTAGCAAAGGATACGGTATGAGTAAAATCGGGATATGAAACTTGAACTTTTGGTACAGTAAAGTAAGATTCTAAGCAAAAAGACTTGGAGATAAATCAAAGGGTGAAAATTGTGCATGCGCACAGAGAAATAAAAAGTCGGTCAGTCGCCTGAATAAGTGGGTTCTGCAACCCACTTCGCGTGGGTTATTGTGAGAGATGAGTAAAGCAAACCACTACCCATGTTTTTGAACCCGGATCGAAGTGAGTTAAAATACTACTGAGTTATATTAATCAGTATACTGGGTTATACGAATGGATGATTGATAAAAATTTTAAATATATGATATTAAATTTTCAATATATGATCTTAAAACTTTTAGACAGTCTTTCATCATTTATGATATAAGTTTGCAAAGATTTCATAAAAAATATTTAGCTTTGTTTTTATGAGACTTCAAATTTGAAAAAAATATCCTCAAATTTTAATACCAATTATATTTAAAATATGGGTGTGTAACGCAGATATATTTTTTTCTTTCCACGAGAAAGAATATGAGGGAATTTAGATAATAAATATAAAAACAAGGAATGAATTACTAGCATAAAATCGCTTAATTTAACGACGGGGGAAAAATGCAACATTTCGAGTACTATAGTGTCCACTCATTAACTTGTAAGAAGTGATTAGTCATGGGTGTTATAACCCATAATAAATTGAGATATTGAACTCATAATAATTGAGATATTGAAATAAGAGTTCATCTTCTCATGTTGGTGTGTTTTTCGACACACTTTAAAGTGAACCGTGTAACGTCCAGGAAACGTGCCCGCGAGAAAAGTTGAGTTTTGCACGTTTCACCAATATTGTGTGATAATTATATTTTATCCCACATGCCGGCATTCATATAAATTACTATTTTCAGTGTGACGTAATGTCATTTGCGTGCTTGGTTTTCATTTTATTTTTTGGTTACGTTACAAGTACTGTCTGGCAACTTCGATAGATATTGCGGAGTCAAGAGATATACGATATACTGGGTGAGAAGAGGTTGTAATAGTGCTTTGGTGTTCTTGTGAATTTGTTAAATTTAAATTTAAAAAATGTTTGTTTAAAGTTTTGAATGTTCAATTTGAAAAGAATCTTGTGAAACCGAGTTAACACCCTCACTGCATGTGGAACCCAAAAAAAAGGATATCGCCCCACTAACTTAGGCGGGTGATGTTTTCACATATCAACTGCTCCATGCTCGGAGATTGAAAGAATAAACCGCTCGGAAACTTGTGAATATCTGACATTGCGTCCTTGGACATTTACGGTGGTTTACAACCCGTATAACCCATTTTAGTGAGTTGGTGGCGGGTAAATCAACCCATTTGGAATCTGGGTTCTAGAACACACTTTTCCACATGGGTTATTCGGCTCACCAAAACCAAGTTCCCCTGTGCAGTGGATTTGAACTCGGAGAAGTGGGTTCACCGACCAACTTTTTATTTCTGTGTGCGGTGTTCATTGAATAAATTAATGGGTATTATTGAATTTCACGTTATAAGTTATGTGGTGTGAACTTCGCTAAATATTTTGGATACGTTGTTTCGGTTCGCAAAGTTTAGTTAAAAGTACTAGTCCAACAAAAATCTTCAGTTGTAAGATGAATATGTTTACAAGAACTATATTTCCAATTGATTAATTAATACATAAAATTATTACATCTGAACCTCTGTTTTTTCTATGGTATTACAGCTCATATCAATCTGTTAGTTATCTTCCTTTTTCTGCATTTAAAATATTTCATTATTAAATGGTACAAATCAACGTAAATTCCTTTTAAATCAGGATTTTATGCTTATGTACATGACATATCGCTCACTCCTTTCAACAAAGTCATATCTCAAAAATCGGTGATTTTTAGTTATGCTTGATTTCAGAATGCCCTCAAAGAGTAGTATATCCCTGCAAAATCGTCATATCTCACCACTCAATATTTAGCCTCTAGAGAGCAGAATTGAAATTTATTTCTAATATATTTCAATGTACTTTTAAACTTTCAAATCATTCTCCTGAAAAATCTTGTTTTTGGAGATATGACGTTGTTGAAAGGAGAGAGCGATATGCTTATGTACATATTATGCTTATGTACAATTATGTTTTCTTGCCCTAGAAGTAGTTGCATTAAAATATTTCTTGTCCCCTTCCCTTAAAGAGTCATGCTTAATAGCATCATTGTTATTTCACTGACAAAAATAATAATGAAACATGTACAGATTTATTTTTATATTATTATCCTCTATAACCTAAATGGATCTAATGGACCCATTTCTATAATATATTTCCTAATGGCTCCCATGGGTTCTAAATATGACATCTTATTTTTTAAGTATTCCTCAAATATATAATTTTGTTTAGTTTATAACTTTTTCAGATTTGGCGATTTTTTTTAACAAGAAAGAAAAAAATAACATTTTACCTGACTAGATCTAATCGACCCATATCACTAATATACATTGAAATACATAAGAAGAAATCATTTTTTTTCATGGTCTGTATTTAGAATAATGATTGATAAATAACATCACAATAAGGATATACACATATAATGTTCTACTTGTTTGGTGTGTTTTGCCATTTTATTGTGCAATATAGTCTCTACTAAGCATGGTCTGACTGAAGAAGAGCTAAGTGCTGAGTCTGATGAAGGAAGTGATAATAATTTGAATGTAACATATGAATCTTATCAATTATCCATTGAAGAAGATAATGAGAAAGATATTTCCGATAAAAGAAGAAGAAACAGCGCAGTCACAATCTTCCTTCGTCAGTCGTAACAAAACTGAAGGGTGCAAATTCCCACCATCAACATCATAAGAACGACATTTACTAATACATAATTTCAATTCAATATTATTCGATATTTATTTTATTTTATATTATTTATTCTGATTTACTCTCATGTCGATAATACCAGCTCAGGCAAATAAAGGTTCAGAAACAAAACAAACGGGACTTATTCATAAAGCCCATTTATTAAATAAACGATAGAGAACAAAAAGATGATGTATGTATGATACCATTCATAAAAACTACGATTTTTGCTCCCTGGAGCAATTGTAAAAAATATCTCCTTTACAAAAACTTAATATTACATGGTTGGTATGATGGCTAATACAATGTATGTCTCCCACGCTATGAAATACAGTCCGTTCAACGCCTTGGCATGCTGCGTTTCAAATTATCGAGCTGATCTTGGGGATGATTACTCCACTCAGCAAGCAATGCTCTTCAAAGTTCCGGTACACATGTAGGAGGTGGTTGACGGGCTGCCAACCATGTAATATTAAGTTTTTGTAAAGGAGATATTTTTTACAATTGCTCCAGGGAGAAAAAATCGTAGTTTTTATGAATGGTATCATACATACACTGTCATTTTTGTTCTTTATCTTTTGTATAATAAATGATGGGCTTTATGAATAAGTCACGTTTGTTTTGTTTCTGAACCTTTATTTGCTGGAGCTGGCATTATCCTTAATTTATCAACATGAGTGTATTTTACTTTACTTGATTTTTTTTTACTTCTGTTCTTACTTTACAGACAACATAACATTATGAAATTAACCCCTGGCCCTACAGGTTTCGCATTCCTCCGGGAAACTGAACATCTCGTGTCAGCAATAAAGCTTTTCTTGACAAATTATATGATGAAATTAATTCTAGAAGAAGCTAACCAAGAAAAGAAGAGAGTATGTTCTGAACATAATAAAACATACACATTGTTTTCTGCTGAGAATCTTGAAGCTTAGATTGGTAAAGAAAATCTGAAACTCTTTACACAATAATTTATAAACAAATAAAAGCAAAATGTAAATAATTGCATGATTTGAAATTCATTTAATTTTTTTTTGTTTTTAAGTTATTTTCATTAAT
>OU015500.1:121038358-121197013 GCA_907164885.2 Dolomedes plantarius | reverse complement strand
ATCGTTTAGGATAGCGACTGATCCGTAATTCTAGGTCTTGGCCATTTCGGGATGTGATTTTGATGAAAGGTTTAGAGTATTGCAGAATACATTCCCACATTTCTGAAGGTCACTGGCAAGGGAATGAGAGGGGGTAGGGCTGCCCGTGAGGTGGCGATAGTTCAGGCGGCTTTTCTAGTTGTCTGTAGACACCCTGAGTTGGTCCTATGAACACGGTTTCGTTATCGAAGATTTCATTTAAAAACAATGATTCTGTAACCGCGACACAGAGGGCATTTAGGACGTTGTTGAACTGTGTGAAACTGATACCGTTCCGGTTCAGGCTTAATTTCTGGTTGTCAGTAGCCACCACGAGTTGGTCCGGTGACCATTGGGATTTCGTTATCAAAGGTTTCTTTGAAAATCACGTTACTGTAAACGCGACACAGAGGGCGTTTAATTCACGTTTCGTGCTCCATGCAAACGATGCCCTTCCTTATCTAAAGACAATTCTGCGATATGTTTCAAACGTGAGAGCAAGTGGGTCTGCATTACCAAGGAAACCAAGTGGTCGTCCTTGAAAGATCAGAACACCTGAAAATGTGCAACGAATTCTTGAGTCCGCTAATGGTGAGGAAGTTGCCCCACAGATTACCAACAGGACCTTAGAGACCAGATTCGGCAGTGCATCGCAAATAACGGCGCCATCTGTGTGATGTTATTCTCATTGTTGAAAAAAATAGATTATTAGTACTTTTCGAAAATGTAAAGCATTTTCTGTAAATTGTTTCGTTAGTTTTTTATTACCGTCTGAAACGTTGGAGTCCAATTTGCCCCACCCTCAAATAGTAATTCTTCTACAACTACACACATTTTTTTCCTTCGATTTTCATATTTTGATCCGTCGTATATTTTCATTTTACATTGCCAATGGAAAAAAAAATAATGCATAACATTTGAAAATACAAGTTAAGGTATACTTTGATAATTTTTCCATGAAACTTTAAAAGCCGTCATTACGTTACATCAGAATTTTTAGTTTTCTAACTTTCAATAACTTTACTAAACATGAAAGATTTAAAGACAGACAGCTTGGTCAATACTGTATGAATATGAGATATGATTTTTTCTCTTTTATTTGATTAAGAAGGAAATGAACTCTTGGACTGAAGTAAATATTTCTGAAAAACACCCACTTTAAAGGAAATTTTTAAATAAAAAAGTCCTTCAAATAGGTCGCTTACAAAATATTTGATATCATCAGGGTAAAGTTATATTATTATTTATGAAATCATATAAATTCCATCCCTGAGTTAAAAACTAAACTTTAATACGTAGAACCCTTAAACAGCAAAACTTTAAAAAGTTAACTGCCTGAAAACGAGATGAAAAAATATTGAGCCTATAAAAGAAGTTCCATTAGACGGTTTTAAACTTTTCTTGCGTTGAATATGGTAAAGGACTTGGAAAGAACATGTTTATTATAATGTTGTTTTTTATTTTTGCTACATCAAAGCCAGTTACATTTCCGAAATGATAAAAAAAGCTTCCGAAATAACTGAAAAAAACTAAAGTTTTTTGGGCTCTCGAAAAACATACATTTGGAAAAATAACATCACTGACTTTTTGCATTAAATTAATGCAGTCTCTCCTTTGAAATATATCGTTAAAAATGTTTTCTTTGAAAGACTTGTGAAAACTATTTGCAGCCATAACAACGCAGTTTTAAAACAGAAATAAAATACATCGAAATACAAAATAATGGTGAACTAGATCACTTTATGCAGCACACAACATCTCCTAGAATTTACATAAAGTAATGTAAAAAGTATTTCGTAAGGTAATAATTTTTACTTTTCATTAAGTGTAAGTATATGAAAATATAGAAATGCAATCATAAAGTAATGAGAATATGTCAAGTAATAGCTGATATATATATATATATATATATATATATATATATATATATATATATATATATATATATATATATATATATATTAAAATAAACAATTATTAACAAATAACAGACAGCCATATGTTGATGTGGAAAAGAAATAAAAGGGTAAGGGCTATGGGTAAAATTTTGAATTTTTAATGGATAGTTTTCCTTTATTTAAGATAAAGTTTAAATATGCTATTACTTTTATATTAAAAGGTACAGTCCTTTATACAAAATAATATATCGATTTGGCCGAAGAAAGAATAAACAAGAAAACAAGAAGTATCTGAAATTATTATGATTTATTAAAAATTTTAAAAAATACTCTCACAAATGACTGTGTCTTTTATATATCATGGAAGAGTTTGATTAAACTGATAACTCAGCGGTTTCAAACAGGTTTGTGAAATAAGGTGCCTCAAACTTCAGTCAACTTTCAATTTATTCTCTCGTATTCTGCAATTTTGGTCGGATATTAAAAATCCTTATCATATTTTTTTGTATGTAACACGAGATATAAAATTTCTAAAGAACCGAAGAATTTTTCTAAACATGTATCTCATGTACATAAAAGCTATACATAACAATCATCATCATAATTGGCACGACAGCCCCCCGTGGCTATTGGACTTCTGTAGAACTTTTCCCCAGACTATCCTCTCACCAGATTTGGATCTCCAGTTCTTAACTTCATGTCACTGAAGTCTGAATCCAGGTAGTACCTTCATTTCTTTCTTGGTCTTCCTTTCTGTCTTTCACAGAAGAGGACTGAAGAAAAACTTCCAATGATGCTCTCTCTGAATCTATTCTCAAATGATGACCTGCCCATCTCATTCTGTTCAATTTTGCAAATTTGACTACGTCTTCATTCTTAAGCAGTTTGTATAGTTCAAAATTGTGTCTCCTTCGCCAAATGCCATTATCAAGGACACCATCAAAGATAGCTCTCAAAACTCTCCTTTCGAAAATTACTAGAGCCTACTCTTCCCTTGATACCAATGGCCATATCTCAGGGGCATATGTTAGCACTGGTCTTATGAGAGTTTTGTACAGCAAGGTCTTTGTTTTTCTTTTGATAAGGTGAGATTTAAGCTGGTTCCTAAACCCATAGAAACATATATTAGTTGCGATAGTTATTTTCCTGATTTCTGGGTCAATCTCATTCTGATATTCAATCTCAGATCCTAAATAAGTCCTAAATAAGTAAAACAGAATGAAATCATATCGATTTCAAATAAATTAACATGATTTCCTTTTTTACCACAATATTTTGTTTTTTCTTCATTTATTTTTAGATTCATCTTTCTCGCAGCTTTTTTCAGTGCTAGAAAAGCCTCCTTCAGATTGTTTGCAGACCTTACAATTATGTCTATATCATCAGCATATGCCAAAATCTGTATAGACTTGTTAAAAATACCTAACAATAACTATATAAATGTCTAACGCAAATGTTAAATGACAGAAATGTGTTGGGATTATTTGATAATGTCATTATGACTCATTAAGAAATATCATCATCTGTTTTGGGCAAAAAGCTACTAATAATAATTGTTATTTTTATTGTATAAGAAGTAAAATCTTTTAAACTGTTCGATTAGCACGGTAAACATTACTTTTTTAGGATTATCAGCCATTTCCATGAATCTCTAGGCACTAATTAACCCGGAAGGAGTGGCGTGCATTTGGTATTCATTTGTATTTCAGTAATGAATTTCCGTGCATTTACATGCTATGTATGAATCATTCATTTGCGAACCTCACTTACTGAAATAACACATTCAAATAAATCGAGTATTTCTAGTTTTGCTCTAAATACATTTATCTACAGCAGAAATGCGTCAGTCAAGGAGTTTTGAGTTAATTATGCACGCAACTTTACACTGAAACGAACTGTTTTCATTCATGGATGGTTTTCATATCCTGCAGTCTGAGAAAAATATATTTATCATACAAGAACTTTTACTGAATGAAGAATCCCGCATATACAAAATATTCCTAACAATATCACCCTGAAACAAAATCATGGAGGCAAATAGCTTAATTATTACAATGCTCGTTTTCGTAGTTTATTCTTACGCTTAGACCAAGGACTTACGCTGTGTGTATGATATACAATCACAACATTTATACTTCCGACCAAGTCGCGCAACTGTTTTTCACAAACTATTCATCAGTGGTTCAGCGTGTGAGAAGACTAAATAAATGAATCAAGAAAACTGCTCATCTAAAGAGGATTTTTAATTGTTTACTCGTTTTTATGTACATATTGTTACGAATTTTACGAATCTGTGGTAATCTTGATAAATAAATATGAGAGTTATCGCGGGATTGGCGATGGATTTGGTGACTTATTTTGTTCGCCAAATTTGGAGATATGGTGCCAAATTGTCGCCAACCTTCTAGACCTTTCTGGAATCTTCTAGTGATATCTAACTGTTTGGTCGATAGAAGGCGCTTTGGAAGTCTATAAATATACCTGACATTGGCATTGGAACTCAGTGTTCTTTTCTGCTGAGAAATGAATATATTGAAAGTGCATTAGGCGTGTATTGTATTGAAAACTCTGTCATCCTGACTTGCATTTTTAGAGTTTTCTGTTGTATAGAAGACAGCTGTTACGTGTTTTCTGTTTGAATTTGTGTATGCGCTTGAAGAATTTACAGAATAATAAATTTTATTTTGTGTGCACTCTTCAATTTGGCGAGATTACCATAGATTCGTAAAATTCGTAACAATATTAAGGAGTACATTTAAAAAAAAGATCTTTAAATCCAATTTGGCAATCATGCGACACTATTTTCTGCATAGGTTAACATTAAGGTGGATGAATCCATTAATGTTAGTACACAGCAGACTTAACCATTACATAACAATTTTCTGTATCCAGGGCTTGACAATAGGGGATAGTAGTGTTGGTTTATTTTATTCGAGTTGCTTTTAAACATTATGGGAAAAATAGAGTATGCGTATTAGATTATGACGCTGAGTTATAATCTTCATAAATCATATTCAGTCTTAAAGTTTTGTATAAATAGTTTTTACAATAGTTCGTTTAGAAATGGAAGCAAGGTTTACGGAATCAACAAACAAACGATGGATTAATAAAAAGAGTATCGACAATTCACTTCCCACATCAAAATAAACCGGAATCTAGCTTTCTGGCAGTCTAATACCCAAACCATTATTACTAAAAAAATAAGAAATAATATATTTTTTAAGTATATCAGATGTGTATTCTTTAACAAATTAAAAAATATGTAATTGTGATTATTTTTTCAATATCTGGGACATAATTGATAATATTGTGACAAAGGAAACATGATTTCTGGTATCTGTCTTGTTGTTTCCAATCACCTTGGTGTAGGAAAGCCTACATTAAGTCCAAAGGACCTAGGTCCTCATTTGCTAGGTCCTTGGGGAAGGGTAGTAAGCATCTTCACTTTAAGGGAACGGTGGACCTTTATTTGAGCAAATCTCGTCATTGTGATACTGAATGTGTTATTGTAAAATATATATTGTATATATATATATATATATATATATATATATATATATATATATATATATATTTCTGTAGATTACTGGTACCAAAATATTTTTTTCAAGTAAAAAATCATTTATGAAGCTTCTACAAAGTAATTTATAATGGGTAAGTGTAGTTATAAATTTTAAATCTGTTTTTCTCAAAACAGATTTTTCACGGTTTTTAGATTTTTCAAATGCTCCATGCTACTTAATTCTTGTTCAAAATTCATGAAATTGATAAGAAAGAATCCTGATTCTGTTTACAAAAAAATCGGGTCTGCATTTTACAATTCGATTTCATTAAAGTAGTTAAATTTGATTTATAACTTTTTAAAAGGCTAAATTTTGATGAAAATCGGGACGGAATTCAGAAAATAATCTCTCAAAAATTAACTATTCGAGGGATTAAATAATTGATACCCAGATTTGTTTGTTATACAGTTTAAAGAGATTAAAATGCAAAATCGAGGAAAGATCTAAAAAATTAAGTAGCAAGGAGCATTGTA
Organism: Dolomedes plantarius; assembly: GCA_907164885.2. NCBI lineage: Eukaryota > Metazoa > Arthropoda > Arachnida > Araneae > Dolomedidae > Dolomedes > Dolomedes plantarius. The sequence continues at coordinate 121,191,061 of OU015500.1, read as the reverse complement.
AAATTTTGTTTATGAATTTAATTTTTTTTAAATCTTAAAATTATAATGAGATTGGAAATTTCTTTTAAGATATTCTATTTATTTATAGTGAAATGTGTATATGTACAAAATTTCGTATCTCTATGAGGAAAAGTAAATTTTAATGTCCTTAAGGCGAGGTACCACTAGGCCTGAAGTCTGACCTGACCTCGAAGAACATCGGTTTCGTAATTTTGAGCCGAGTCAAGTGACAAGACCGGGACACCTGACCCCGTACCTCCAGAGATAAATTTGAGAACTTGGAAGACATTGTAGCTACGACCTGTTTTGCGTGCCCCAGCCACCATTAGTGAACACGGCGGTGGATTTGCAGCGACTAGCATCGAACTAGGTACGTTCAGATCACTGGCCCGCTGCTCATTCCAACTGGACCACCGCACCCCTATCTGTCTTGAAATGGGTAAGCACGGAAATCAAAAAGATATCTCACAAAAATCCAAGTTTCTCACTGAAATCCGACATATCAATTCGCTCCAATAACTGCACTTATTAGCATTGGCAACCAGAGAAAACGAATCATCCAAATACGGGTCTCTATGTAACAGGAACTTCAAAAGAGTAGTGGGAAATACAGTACATGGGCCAATACAGAAAAGCTTCGATAGTTCAAGTAAAGGCAAAACGTGGAGAAAAAGTAAACGGAGCGAACCAAGAACAGGACAAACAGTTGAAAGTTACGAGCAAGAATGGCACAGGGCCGTTTCTTGTTAGCTGCGTCAGCAGGGTCGTAATCGGTAAGATTTTTAATAAGATTATTTGGTTAATTTTTACGAAAGTTAATAGCAAGATTTTGAAAATAATTTTGAATAGTGAGGAGAATTATCTCCCTACAAATTATTAGGAGAATATATCCTAATAATATTGTGAGGAGAATATTGTGAGGAGATATAAAAATAAGGAATACACAATATTAATATAAGGAAACACTCCTCACAATATTAATATAAGGATATTAATATTGTGAGGAGAATTATCAGCAAGATTTTGAAAATAATTTTGAATAGTGAGGAGAATTATCTCCCTACAAATTATTAGGAGAATATATCCTAATAATATTGTGAGGAGAATATTGTGAGGAGATATAAAAATAAGGAATACACAATATTAATATAAGGAAACACTCCTCACAATATTAATATAAGGATATTAATATTGTGAGGAGAATTATCAGCAAGATTTTGAAAATAATTTTGAATAGTGAGGAGAATTATCTCCCTACAAATGTCAACACTGTGAAAATACCATGGGCAGTTAGTGATTTGCCGAATAGTCATGTTTTGAGGAACAGCCGGAATTTTAATGTTGGAATCTGCTGAATTCGACCAAACTGGCCAAACATACATAATTAAGGAAATATTTACAACCTCCAAGTAACACTTTGAATGATAAAAATATAGATATAACTTTTGTTTGTTAAAATACTGGTAGTACTTAAACCTTCGTGATTTTAAGTATTCTTCCTGGAAAATATGTATTATTATTTTACATTATAAGGCAATTTGATATCCCACTTACGTTTGTATTGTGTTTCTTTCTATTTTCTTGGGATACATGCGATTGGTTGATTAGATGAGAGTATAACGGCAATATTTTGATACTTCAAGAACTAAACTTACAATTTGATGAACATATATAATTTTCCCAAAAGAAATCTAAATATCAGAGAAACTGTAGTGTAACTGAAAGAAAAAAAGGGATGAAAATTTTGAAATCTCCACTTCTTAAATCAAACCAACATTTGGCTTATTTTTTTAAATGCAATTTATCATTTAGTGGTGGAAAGGAAAATAAAATATGTCATAAATACTTATGTATACGATATTTTCACAATTTATCTAAGCAATAACTTCCTTTTACACCTTTCGTTACCTCTCTGAATTGTTTTTCGAAATCAACGAGGCTAACAGCATGGAAAAACTGACGTGAATAAAACATACGCTAAAACAAGCATTCATTTATTCTTACTTTCCTCTTTTTTTACGAGATTTTTCGCTGAAAGATGAAAAATTAAAATATAAAACAGTACATGTTTCTTTAAAAAAGACCAAAATAATTTCAGCGACTCAAGAAACACATAAACGCATAATTTTGTGACACTTTTTGCGACGTTTCGTGTTTTATTTAGCACATGAAATATGAATGACATACCTTGAAGAAATTAATGGTGTTACACTCGTGTAAAAAAAAAAAAAATGATTCATTTCAGGATAGGGAGTTTTACGTACCTAAGTTCAATAAATAATTGTTACGTGGCAGAATGCACATAGAAAAAAAAAGAGAATTTATTTTCACTGTTTAAACTTAGTGCCATGATTTTTTTTAGCTGTGCATTAAATTAAAAATGTACCTTTTCCTCGAATTGAAATAATAATATATATCCATCAAATGCATGTGGGAAAATGCTTTATCAGATTCATTTAATATTTAAGAAAACCTCAAATGGAATTATCATTACTCGAATTTTGATTATATTTCTTGATATTAAAAAAAACTAATAGATTGCTATATTACAATGTCAGCAATGCAATCGTAGATGATCTCAGTTCTTTCCAATCACTCTTATTTGTTCTCGATCAAAGATTTCTATTGTATGTTACATTATAAGTTACTATTGGCTCTTTCTGGATACTGTATAATATTATAAGTACATGTGATGAGCTTTTTCAGTCAGTCTGTGTCTATCTTTGTTGTTGCTTGTATATGTTTGGCCAACTGTTAATAAACATCTATTTTCCTGGTCCTTGGAACTCTTTTAAATTAACGCAGTTGCCTATTTTATTCTAAATGATGCGAACAATATGCATGTTCATTTCTGAGATAGAAGACACATTTTCTGGGTTCAGGTGTCTGATTTCTATGTGACTTGAATTAACGTAAGCCCAACTTTCAGCATACGCCATTTTTGGCTTCAATATGAACTCACTATAAATTGAAAGTTTCTTTAACATTGATCTCCTGCAACTCAATTACATTTGCTTTACCTTTATGGAAGTTTCATAAAACATCTGAAAATGTTCGCCCCACTTGAAGCTGCATGTTATAAAAAATATTTTAATTAACCATCTCATATTAATATATTTTACTTCCAATAAAATTTTACTATAAAAATCATTTATATTTTAGCATCTGAAGTTAAAAGAAAGCAAGTAAGAAAATCCGTTTTATCAGATGATACAAGATAAGCCAACTATATTCATTGTTCACACGCAAATATAAATATTTGGGACATTTGAGGAAAAATATTAAAAAAACATCGCATGAACAAAATGCAGTTTCAATTGGATCACTGTCCTGCCGTAATTAAATTCATACGAATATTTGCATCGGAAAAAATTTAAAATTAAAAAAAAAAATAATTAAAATGAAATATCCTTTCATCAAATCAACTGAAACCACCCAAAAGGTTGGTGACCCAAGTAGACAAGTCTAAGGTGTCTTATAAATATATTTTGAATTTTCGGAAAAAGTGATTTAATTAGCATTTGTGTAGCAAAAACCAACATTAACAGCTGTCAACCAACTAACAAGACTTCCTCTGACAGAGTAGCTAGTGCTGTTTCTAGTCTACCGTTGTCAGCTTTAGGCTACAAGTCCCGAGGGATTTAATCCTCGTTACCAAAGTTAACTAAAAATTCGAACCAGCCAGGAGATCTATACGTTTAAGTTACAAAGCCAATCGGCTTAGCAACGTAAATATATGTGCACGAGGCCACATAAGCACATTAATTTGTTTCTGCGCATGCTCAGTGACATGTTTAAATCTGGCTTTAGATACTTATTAAATACGAGGCAGCAGGAACACTTTAATTTATTATTCCAAAGAATCTCTATTGCTCTATCTCCGCCATTTTTATTTTTAATTATGCAAATTTCGAAGTCCGCGAAAGAAAACTACTGCATCAGTTTCCTCCATTTTGGTCGTAAAAAAAAGATTTTAATTTATAGATGTGTCAAATTTGGTTGTTGCAACCGCAATTACTATTATAAACGATATTTTACAATTAAATATTGCTTTCTTCGCATGCTCAGTGACATGCTTATTTCTGGCCTTAGATACTCCCACAGAGCACAAGCTGGGCCCGACCTGGCCGAAAATCTGGCCTTAGATACTCACTAAGCACGAGGCCGCATAAACACATCAATTTGTTTCTACAAATGCTCAGTGTTTAAATCTTAGAATAACATGTTTAAATCTTAAATACATTCTTCGAGACGTCAAGGATGAAGAATTTGTTCTCGATGGTGGAAACAAAAGGAAGTGAAAAGATACCTTTTCAAAGATTTCTATCTTATACCCAAATAATAGAACGACACTAATGGAACCGTAGTAAAGACACTAACGGAGGTTTATATACAGGTATGTGATAAAAGGCCCAGAGAAGGTCGCATGAATTCCAAAATTCAGTCAAGAAAATTGATGTCCAAATTCGACACCAAACGTGATTTTAAATTATCCTTTGACTAGTTTTATATAGGTTTTATATTTTAAGTAAAGCTTTTTTTTATTAGATTAATAATATTTTGTTCGTAGTGAGTCGTTTTCATTCATAATAACTAATAGCTTTTATAGAATTCAGAACAATATCCTCGTTGAAATTTCATATGCCTGTCAGCAAAAATGTAAATTTTCAAAGTAAATCCGCGGATAAAAGGAAAATATTAATAAAAAAATTGTAATACATTGTTTGTCCCTCTACTGGTAAGTGAAACTTTGATCATTATTACGAAGGAAAACTTTTTTTAAAAATTCCATATATATATATATATATATATATATATATATATATATATATATATATATATATATATATATATATATATATATATATATATATATATATATATATATATATATATATATATATACAGTGGAATCTAAATCGATCGTTTTCGGATCCATCGTTTTTCCGTATGTGTCGTTCATTTTATCGAGTCCCAACGATCATATTGCTTTCTTATGTTACCGCATCTATCGTTTTCCCGCATTTATCGTTCATTTCAATCGGACCCTTGAAAAACGATAGATCGAGATTCCACTGTATATATAAAAAAAAGTTCCGTAACTCACAGACTCACTGACTCACTGACATACAACGCACAGACCAAACCGCTGGATCTAAATGGCTGAAATCTTGCATGGCGATTCTTCTTATGGTGTAGGGGTGCACTAAGAAAGATTTTTGAAAAATTCTTCTTAGATTTTTTAAATTAAATTTTTAAGCTGTTTTTGTAACTTTTTTTAAGTTTGCATTTAAAATAATAATTTGAGGGTTATAAAATTTATATCACGAGAAAGATAATAAGAATTCCTTTAAAATGAAATCTTTTTCGAACCCTGACCTCGATTTTCTGACTTTTAGTGAATTTTTAAAGATTAATTTTTAGAATTTAATTTATTAAATGCTGATCACGTGATTTCTTTTTCTGGTACTTTAAATAAATTTATCATCACGTGCATAACAACTAAATAGACAAAAAAATATTCCTTTTTCTTCTAATGCAGCAGACGATTGGATATTATCCAAAAAAATAAATATATCTTACGATTTTTTTATAATATATATATATATATATATATATATATATATATATATATATATATATATATATATATATATGTATAGTATATATATAGTATATGTATATATATATATAGAGATATATATATATATCTATATATATATATATATATGTATATATATATATGATATATATATATATATATATATGTATATATATATATATATATATATATATATTATATATATATATATATATATATATATATATATATATATATATATATATATATATATATATATATATATATATATATCTTTTATATCAATTGTATACGTTTATCGTGGCATTTATTATAAGTATATACATATTTATTTTTTTCGCATTAATTGCATGCATTGATCTTTGTATTTACTTTCAATGTATTCCGTAGTGAAGCGCGGGTTTTCAGCCCGTATATACATGATTTTTGTTGGAAACTTTATTATGGGAGCAGAACCGAAAGAACGTTGCTTCTCTGAAAAGGACAGTACAAAATCATTCATGTGCATCTTAGCACTGGAACACAGGTTTATGTAATATTTGGGATGGTAAATATCTTACAATTGAGTCGGTAGATAACACAAATCAGAGTGGGTTTCATTTTGAATTTCATTTGTGCTTATAATTCCGGAAGAAATATCTTGGTTTATATATTTATGTTGTAAATGCGTATATATGACTTTCCTAACTTTCCACCACAATATATCGCATATCTTAATCAAAAATATTTCTTTGAAAAACCAGAGAGGGATATTAAGATACGAAAAATAGTTTATTCACTGCATAAAAAAATACCCTGAGTAGCAATGTTACGATGACTTTTTCTTTGCGTTTCTTTAATCAGGGGGAACTTTCAGAAATGCTTGTGACGTCCTGATGCCAGATATTCATAAGGCTGTCTGAAAAAAAATTACCCGGATTTTACGGAGTTCAGCGATAGCCAGACAGTTTTTGCAATCATACCATATAATTTCCAATCTTCTATTTAATCTGCGATCAATCCTTCTATTAACAATATTGGAACTTCGCTTTCAGAAGAGGTTTATGGATGTATTTGGCTGTATAAAATTTCTAAAAAAGAAATAAAAACACAAATATCTCCAATTATTATCTCATTGAAAGTTTTTACGAAATGAACAGCAAACTATTATTCATTGTTAACAGGAAAATTATTAATAATAATTTTTATGACCTTTGTATCTGAAATTAAAATCTGAAACATCTGGAATGCCTTATATTTAATAAATATCCCAAATAGGCCTTAATGGAATGCTGTTTTAGTGTTTTATATGCCATGTTTTTAAATTTTCTTTTGAATCATATAAACTTGACAATTCTATGTATTAATAAATACTTTTTAATTTTTTTTTGCTGAATTATCCCATCAACTTGAAAGAAAATGAAGTTAATTGGAAGTTAACATGCGTATAACTTTTCGGTCCCATCCCAGCCATTAGATGGCTGCACCAGTCTACAAAACAAAATTAACTGAAAAATAATTAAAATCTGCTTAAAGATGGCTAAAAGTATTAAAATAATGCTTTTTAATCGTGTTCTGAGTTATTCTAAAAGTTTCAAATGTCTAGCTAGTCGGGAAGTTAGTTGATAATCGATTGCAAGATTAGTACCGGACAAACACACACACACACACACAAACAAACAACAAACAAAAAACAAAGCGAGTTAATAAAAACATGGTAAATACTAAGCATTGAAGTCTTTTTCTCAAATGCTTAGGAGTTTTGGTATGTCATTTTTTTGGGGGAAAAGCGTTTCTATATATCCATACTCTAGTTCGGTGCTCAAACACGTCAAAATCGTCCCTTAGTAGACGCTTTTGAACACGAAATTAAAAGTGGATTAGTCTGCCTCAAACACTTTTAGAGTTGAAAATTTATGACTGAAAAATACATTTCCGTTGCTTAGAGGATCAAGCACATATTTCAAAAACCAATGTTGTTTTACAACAATGTACCTTTTCACACCTACAAAAAAGAAATAAATTCTCCTTAAATATAGTTATATGTTACAGCAATAAACATTTTCAGACTTTTATTTAAGATCAAAAAGCCTTCAAAAATTATAATTTTAGCACGTCCTTGGCTGTAAAATGGTAGGCATTAATTGAAGATTCGTTATAAAATATTTATTGCGTTTGAAATATAATTCATAACAAAACGATAAATATAGCATCTTTTCTTTTAAATAATATAGAAAATTTTATAATGACAAAAATGCACTTTTAATTTGCCTTTAAGAAAATAAAATTTTAAACTCCTTAAACCTCTAGTCGACAGATTATTTGTTTTGTTAAAAAAATAGCTATATTTCTCACACATGCCTTCAGTTCTTAATACTTGCAAAACCCTCTAGATCCCTTAAAATTTATTGGGAAACAACTGATACAAATAGAATCCGTTGAGGGTGTATGAAATATAATTTCACATATATATATATATATATATATATATATATATATATATATATATATATATATATATATATATATATATATATATATATATATATATATATATATAATAGCGAGAAGGAGAAATAAATATGATATAAATTTTCTAATTTCCCCTGACACAATGATATATAATTTCATTTGAGAATATTTATGTTTCTTTCATCTGCATTATTAAAAAAAGAAAGATGTAATTTATCTAACAAATTTCATACTATTTTGTAAAAATATAAGATAACATAATTTTCCTTTCCACTGTCAGTTCTACTTTTATAAAAGTTGATTTTTCCTCTTCGGCATATAACATTTTTATGTTTGTGTAGAATTCAAAGTTCTTCATTTTTAACAGTTTATTATTCAAGTACCCACTTGAGACAGCAATCATTTGTTTGAAGTCATGTTTGTAAGTAATATTTGATATTCTCTTATATTAATCAGTTAACTTTTTAAGGATTAACTTACGAATTTACTAAAGCCCTTTCCATTAGTACAGTCGGTTGCTCGCTGCCTGTTATTTTTTAACCTTATAATTGTGTGGGTGGAAAATTGGCATGAATGCGTACTGTATTATAAACGACAATGTAGTGTTGAATACATCAATGATGAATTTTAAGTGTCTGCTAAAATATTATAGAAAAAATATGGCGATGAAATAATCTTTTATTTAGCGAACGCATCGATAGAAGTGATCTCTTACACTCCAACAACTGGGAAAACATGCCTATTGCGTGCTAAACATCGCGTTATATAATTCATGACTTTTAACTCTCACACATTCTGCATAAGCACAAGTATCAACAACTTTGCGTGACTGAGGTGCATTTGTCCATTCCTAATGCATAATAAAATGTTTTCCCATTCAAATGTATGTCAGTAATTGTTAGAAATACTTATGTATATATACAGGAATTTCTGTTTGTTTCCAATTTTGTATAATATACATGAAAATATGATGTTGAGTTTGAAAAAAAACTTCAATGCTGTATCATTTTGTGACCTCATCTGTATGCAGCAATTGTTGAGATAATGTAACAGCCGATGTCATATTTTCTCCTTATTTTCTGTGAAGTCATGTACAGCTCGGATTGGTAGGATCATGGGGAGTTTTCCCAGTGGTGTTTTATATATTGAGAAGTATCAACGTAGCTGTGGTGTTACTTTTTATTATGCTGTTTGATTGTTGCTTTCAGAATTGGTATCATTTTCAGAATTGTATATCATTTTCAGCATTGGTAGTCTTTAATTATTTGTTTTGTAGTAAATTACTTTAAATTTAAATGTCGTTCCATGAATATTTTCTTCGCATAACAGCGGTATCTGTTTGTTATTTATTTTCGTTCAGAAATATTGCTGTAACATATACAGAAATCTTAGTTATAGAAACCCTGTAAATAAGGAATTTTCAACCTACTTGTTTACCATATAATGTGGCCTGTAGAGTAACTTTTCGGGATGATATATTAAAATGTAAATCCATAAAAAGTGATAATATTGAAAACATATTGGGGTGAAATTCACGGGGTGTAATGGAGAAAAAATAAAGGACATTTTAAAATTGTGCTTTAATGCACATCTGTTCTTTGAATTCTTTGAAAAATGTTACTCTAAGATTTCACATTAAATGAAATGCATCACTAAACTATTCACTGTTAAAAGTGCTGAGAGCGAGAAAGCAAATAAAATAAAATCAAAACGTATATAATTACAACAAAAAACCTTACAAAGAATATAAAATCTAAAATTAAAATGATTAATGATGAAAAAAATGCTAAGATTTTTTTAAATGTAGTAATTTTGCTTATATTGCTTTCGCCAAATCATCTAAAGAATGCCAATATATATATTTTTTTATTTAACCATCAATGACATGCATTCCTACTTGCTTAAGTGAAATATTGCATTTACTGTATTATCTGCTATGTATTATCTTATCGTATTTATCTGCTACAATAATTGTATTCTTTCTTTTACATATATTACAAAATACGTTAATACTGAATATGCTTATGAAAATTAATACAAATTCGGGGGGGGGAGGGCTAAAGCTTACGAACAAGCTTACGTATAAGCTTCTTGCTCAAGCTTACGAACTTGTTGGTATGACAATAGGTGCACTTGCGCACTTGTTATGCAAATAATAATATGGTTTGACAGCAAATACTTTTTTCTTTTATCGTGAAATTTCTATTTATTATTATAATGATTTGCAGATTTTAATATGCTTGTTCATTTCTCGTAAAGCCCACAGTAAAATACCATACAGCCAAGCAACAACTAACTACGATATATAAATACATATTGAAATATTAGATATTCCTCTAAAGTTACCCCAATCTTTCCATTATTAAGAATTTGAAAAACTTTTCATTTACATTAAATATTTGTGCTAAAATATTTGTGACCTTAATGGTGGTGTCTAAAGAAAAAATTACTGACAAAGTGCAGTCATCCAGCCAACCTTGGAAAGATGTATCGTCTGTCACGAAGAGTGGTTCGAAATTTAGAGCACAAAGAAGGTGACAAAATTGTATAGAGTCCGCTCTGCTACTTAAACGCAATACTTTTCGCCAAACAAGGTAGTGTACTTTGTAACGGATTTTACGTTTTTTTCCTGTGCCAACCGATCAGTTTTAAAAGCAGCCCAAAACGAACATTTGCAAGACATTGGTACATTCTTTCCTTATGTAGTAATGCATTGCGCTAACCTGGATCGTTAATTACCATTGAGTAATTAAAGTTAAAATGTGTCACAATATTGCCCCGAAAAGTGGGGCTACTTTGTGATATCTATGTTTTCGCATTAAAATACAAGAGGAAAAAATTACTTAACACAAAGTTAGACTGTAAAATGCTTATCAAAAGCTTGATGTGCAATTATATATACCTATTACAAATATTGGGTAGTTTTATCTATACCTTTGTCATCAAAGAGACCTCGGGTGCCCAGGGCAGCCATCAGTTCTCTGAGAAGATGAGGAAATTCGTCTATCGGCCCATTCTGCGCCTTCGGGTAGTTTTTTCCCAGATTGTCAATACTTCTTTCTCTCCAGTGGTATTTTAGAGAACGGAAAAATACGACATCGAGCGGCTGGAGGAGATGGGTCAACCTTGTTGGTAATTTTGTGATAGTGTAAATGTGTCACAAATGAACCCCATCACCTTTCGATATTTAGGTTATGTTCTCATATCTCTCAAAAATATCACTACAAAAAAGTTATATTGCTCCACAATCTAACCAACATATTGACAATTTAAAAATAATTACTTGTGGTAGTTGGTTGTATAAGGTGTTAGCCTTCAGCACACAGTTTCCGAAGTTTGAGTCAATAGCTTGACAACAGATTTGAACAATACACTTGCGAAAACAAATGGTGCACAGAATCTTCGCACATTGTCCCCTAGGTGTCTCTGTATGTTGGACAATCTGTTGGCACTGTTCTTTGCCATTCCGGTATCATGTGCGCGGCGCAAGATCCGTAATACGAAAAAATTACCGTGTGTCACAAAGCTACGCCTGTGGTCACAAAGTAATCCCGTTTTACGGTACTGAGATTACATCAGGATTTCCGAAGTGGATTGAATAACTGCACTTGGCCAGTCACCAACAAAAATTTAGATTAATTCAGCATTAGAAGTTATTCTCATACCAGCTTACTTCCTCAATGAGAAGCCCATAAAGAGAACGAAGCTTAGGCCCAAGTCTAATTGTAAGCCGGAGATGTATGTTTCTGCAGGATTGGCATTTTAAATTTGACGAAATATTGTTGAAAGGCTGTAGTTCGAGCAAATCATCAAAATTTTAGCATTTTAATGGTAATAGCTTCTAAGATTTCAGATAGTCGGAACCTCATTTCCATGTTAAAAAAACAAACTGTTTTCAAATACGGAATAAATAGGAAAATATTTTTGGTATAAAATGCTGTTTAGGTCTTTTTCGTATTCTTTTTGAACAGGGTCTGTGCACATATATGTTACAATTGTAAAACTGTAGTAAATCTCGAACATGCATGCAGTACTGCTTCAGATGCACATGTCACGCTGGTGAATGGAGCGTTTTGCACTTTCTGAAAAGGCGATCAATTCTGAAAATGGCAAGATGGTGATCAAAAATGTTGCAGATATAGGAATACATAGATATAATCAGTTGAATGCAGAACAACATCTATTAAAAAGGCATTAGAAACAGCATGTTTATAAGGGTAAGACACATTGGGATCACACTGAAATTGTGGAGTAATTGAGCTGTTGCGAGGCGATCTCCGACAGTCGTTCACCCTGCATACGTCTTGCGTTGAGCTGAAGTGAAGTGATTGCTTGTAGTTAATAATCAAAGTCCCAGTTCGATCATGCTCTGCTCTCGGCTGTTTGATATATAATCGACTGGCTTTAAGCAGTTTATTTCTCTAGATCTCTCACCCACTACGACGTCGCTGGAGTGATTTGGAATTCCTGCAGGTGTTTTGTCCACTATCTAGCCAAAAGTATCCGAACACCCCCCCTAAAGAAGTGGATCTGACAGGTGACGTAATTTGATGCGTAACCGAAAGCTATAAAAGTGTTGCTACTGGTTTGTCAGGTTATATTTATGCGTTTGCGAGAAAATGAATAAGTCAAAGGAGCTTAGCGACTTTGATCGTGGTGTTGTAGTGGAATGCCACCTTTGTGTGAATTCAGTTCGTAAAATTTCGGACATTCTACAGAAGCCAATAGCCACTGTGAGTGACATAATTGTGAAGTGGAAACGCCGAGGTAGTGAAACTGCAGAAAACGAAGTGGCTGAAAAAAATTAGTGAACGCAGGCGTAGAACTCTGAAAAGGGTAGTGAAACAAAATCGCAAGTCCTCGTTGATTGAAATCACTCAGTTCCAAAGTTCCTCAGGCCTTAGTTGTAGCAGCAGGACTGTTCGTCGAGAGTTAAAATACCTGGGATTCCATGGTCGTTCAGCCGCTCAAAATCCAAACATCACTCCCCAGAATGCGAAGAGTCGATTGCAATGGTGCAAAGCTCACCGTCATTGGACTGTGGGCATGTGGGAAAATGTTCTTTGGAGTTCTTTGGAATATCGCTTTGCAATCTGGCAGTCCTATGGACGCTGTATTTGGTGGATGAAACTTCTCTGCGAGCGCTTCTTACGTGACTGCATTGTGCCAACTGTTAAGTTTGGTGGTGGCAGCATCATGATGTGGGGGTGTTTTTCATGGTTTGGCCTGGGTTCCTTAGTTCCTTTGGTTGGAAACAGGAACTCTGAGATGTATGTGGATATTCTGGACAATGCTGCTCTCCCAACTCTATGGAAATATTTCGGGGAAGACCCATTTTTCTTCCAGCAAGATAACTGTTCCATTCACACATCGAGACTTGCGCAGGCATGGTTTGACGAAATGGGTGTTCAAAAACTGGACTGACCTTCTCAGAGCTCCGATCTAAATCCCACTGAACACCTTTGGGACGAATTAGAACGCAGATTACATAGCCAGCCAAATCGACCATCCTCACCAGATCTCACTTCAGCTGTGATGGACGCCTGGAAGTCCAATTCCTATGGACACCTATCAAAAATTGGGGGAAAGTCTCCCCAGACGTGTGCAGGCTGTCATCGATGCAAAAGGAGGACCAATATCATATTAATATATGTCTCAGGACTCTCCGACTCCGTACCACTGGGCGTCCGGATACTTTTGGCCGGATAGTGTATATTTGCTAACGAAATTTAAGTTGTTTTCAATAAATGTTGAGTTTGTTTTTTAAACTATTTTATGGCTCTTCATTTTGCCACGTTCGGTGACACCTTTCAGTTGAACTGCTTCTAGAAATTTTGAACATTGGGACGGTGGTTTCTACACATCTGAACCAGACCCCTTCCCCCCCCCCACCCGTCAGTATAAAATAAATATCTCCTGATTAACCTTTTTCTTACGGGGTGGGATAGCATGTATCCGAAGAATATGGGCCCAAGAATGAATGAACATATATGTATTTATGTGTGTGTGTGTATGTATGTATGTATGTATGTATGTATGTCCCTTAACGACCACTCTTACAAAGAGGGTATAAAATTTCCCGTTCTAAAGAGGGAATCGAAAAAATGGGCCCCGTATGCTGAAGGTTAACAAGCCTTAAGAAATACATATGGATTACACTCCAATTTTGCCTATAAATAGTATTTGAATGCTTTACAGAAGGAGTGTAGGAGCTTCGTTCGCTAGGTGGTTAATTTGAAGATGACGAAAGCATCAGCATATTGACCAGATAAACATCTGCATGGGTAAAAGCAGTAAATTATTCCACACAGGATATATGTGTTTGCGTGATTATGGTAGATTAAAAATTAATTCAATTGAATTTTAGCAGCTCCTCTGCCTTCAATGGGATTAAACAATGATACCAAACTCCGGATATTCAAGGTGTTGTAGTGCAACTATAAACTTTATAAGATAACTTCAATGCTAGTGATTCCTTCCTGAGAAAAATTACAAAAATACATTGAAACTTCTCTATAGAGGCCAGTGACGGTTCTGAAAAAAAGTAATCGTTTTGAGGTGTAGCCGTCGAAAAGAAGTTTCTTCCAGAACATTAGCTCTATGGAATTCTAAATCGGTTCTAATCAAAATATGGCCTTTTAGAGGGGTGGTCATAGAATAGAGGTGGCCGAATAGAGAAGTTTCACTATTATATATATTAGCTAGAAAAAAAATGTTGTTCAGCTCACCATTTCAAAATATTTTTTTTCAAATACCAAATGCTTTCTATAAGAAGTCTCCACTTTTAGAAAACTATTCTCATAGAACTGTAAAAAAATATATATATATCCTGTTTCATTCAAAAAGGTGTATGCCTCCTCTGAAATTACCTCCATTTTTCAAGTTTAGATATATTTTCTCTTGCAGAATATTCAACGTGACCGTTTTTAAACATAACATGCCAAACACAAATGCCTCGCCGGAAAAAAAACAGAAAAAGAAGGCATCACGTATTCTTTTCCACGAAACAAAAACTACACGAGCGATAAAGCTGGCCAGGACAGTATTGCAGTGTAGAACCTCAAACATGGAAAAAAAAATTTCTTTTACATTTCAACATTCGCATTTGAAAACTGACTGCATGGTCCTGAAATGACAACATTGTTTGTATATTTTTATTCCGGGACTATTTTATAGTTTTTAGGAGGAGTAAATGCAGCTGATAAAAGTTTTTCGAGGAATTTTTTAAAGTAGAGGGGTGTAAAACAAAGAATGCATTGTAAATGACATAAAATTTAAGTAAGTGTTTTAATCTCGTATTTTCTAAGAATGCATTCATATTATTGCTTGAAAAAAATTCATGTGAATCATTTTATACACAGAAATTTATATTTTATCGTGCAAATTTAACATTTTTAATATGACTTTATTAACTCCAAAAATATGCTTAGAGGAAAAAAAATATTTAGAATTTCAAGTAAAGAGTACAGCATCGAATCTAGTCAAACAATCCAATGAAAATAATATATGATGAAAACAATACGTTTATTGACTTTTACACTACTGATAGTCAGTTAGGTGATATTTATAAGGATTATACACCAGGAAAGTTAATTACATATTTACAATAAATACAGGACAGAGTTCTTAGCATTCAGTTCACTCCTTATCCAGAATGCTAAGTCATGCGTAGTCCAACTCCTATACTAGTAGGAAAGGAAGCTAGTTTCGTTTGCCCTTGCGAACAACTATGGTGCAATATGCCCAACGAAAAACTACGCTGTACACTGAACGAGAGCAGTTACATAAGGGAAAAAGAGAATGGAAAATTAATACATGGTGGGGCGTTATTATTACACACACTCATATATATATATATATATATATATATATATATATATATATATATATATATATATATATACAGTGATTTCCGCTTATAAGAATCACGTTTGTTATTATTGTTTTTGATTCTTATAAGCGGTTGATTCTTATAGCCGAAATTTAGGTTTTTGGACAGGCACACACACTCCTATATATACATATATTAGATAATTTACCATGAAATACTATTTAATTTACGCTAATTATCTTTTATTAAAATTATTTTTATAATTTTAGAAATACAACTTAATTTCTGGACCTATTAGTAGATACACATGATTATAGTAAGCGAAGAAAAAAATCCAATATTTGTTACAAGTTACAACATACCTGCTTAACAGTTTTAACATTTCAACTACAGGAAGGGGGCAAGAAAAAGTTTTCTATGGTAGTTTGACGTAATGAAGTTTTCAGGAGGCTGTTTGTATCTCTTTCAATACCAATAGTCTCAGACAAAAATTCACCTTTTAGCTTACTTTTCATGGTTTGATAACGTGCTGAGTCTACTAATGTCTCGTTTGCCTAAGTGATAGTGGACACTTCGCCGAAGATTTATGTGTTTTAGGGTCCAGGAAGCCGCAACCAGGATGTGGGAGGTGGGATAAAAGAGTCCCTGTTTTTGTTTGTCAGTGGAGAAAAGGGAAATCGGACCTGGACGTGTAACGATGCCGCTGGATCAAGATAGTAGGACAGTGTTGTGCTAAAGCGTTTAAGGGGAAACTATTATGTTATGTCTAACAAAGAAAGGGATGAATTTTACGACTATATTCCATCCCATCTTATTAATCGTTCTTTAAAAAAGAAAGAACTTCGTGCCTTTTGAGGGTGTAAGTGGATTTTTTGGAAAAATGAAAGGAAAGCGAAGAGTGTAAACTGATTCTTAAAACCGGTGGATTGATTCTTTAAAGCGAAAATTTTAACATGGAAATAATACATTTGTTTTTGTTTTCGCGATATTGATTCTTATAAACGGTTGATTCTTATAACCACTGATCACTATAAGCGGTGGTTACTGTGTGTATATATATATATATATATATATATATATATATATATATATATATATATATATATATATATATATATATATATATATATATATACATATATATATATATATATATATATATATATATATATATATATATATATATATATATATATATATATATATATATATATACACTGCCCTCCAAAAGTTAAGGTACAGCAGGTTTTTCGAAGCTCACCATTAAATTAAAGGCAGTAACAATAAAATTCATAGTGTACATGAATGATTGAACGGAAATTTAAGAAAGCTTATGCAAAAAAAAATTTTGGTCATGAGTTTCATTCTAAATAACTTGAGACTGTCCCTTTATAAGAGTAAGAGAAAATGTGAAAAAATCAAACTCTCCTGACTTTGTGTATAACTGTTTTGCATGATTGTTTTTTTTTTAAAATATTGTTGGCAATTCCGTTGACAGTACTCAGGAGAGTCTACCAATGTCTCAGAGATGTCGTTTACCCGATTCATTAAGGTGGCTGACGATCGGATAGATGGAAATGGGATTGTGACAATCTGGTGTTGCTAGATGTCTCAATGTGCCTCGAAGTGTAGTCCAAAGACTGTGGAATCAGTTTACATCAGAAGATCCTGTGTCTGGAATAAATGTTTCAGTCCAACCACGAGTTACAACACCTCCGTGAGACTGCTTTCTAGCTCTTTTGGCCCGAAGATGGAGAAGCATTACTATGATTCATCTTGTTTCAGATCATTTTGGCGCTTGAGGGACAAGAGTATCCGCTACTACGGTGCGAAGACGACTTCACAATTGTGGTCTCTATGCAAGGCGACCAGTTGTGTGTGTCCCACTTAACCCTTTGAGGGGTGCCGTTTGAACAGTGCAAACGCCGAAATCTAGCCTTTTTTTTCACTTGCATTCAATGTATTCCAATTAAATGAGCATAAAAATGGTTAGTACTGCCAACTGTTATCAGTGTAAAGAAGTAAAATTATTTTGCAATCTTTAATTGGAAATTTTTTCAAAATTCTTTAGGTTAAAAAAATCGAGAAAAAAATCTACACCGTGGCAATGGTGGAAGTTCTTTTCCCTGAAAGGGTTAACTGTGTCTTTTAGCAATGTTTGATTGGTTGTATGTGGTTCCTTGTTCTCTCCAGATCAGCAGACGCCCTAAATCGCTCTCTAGTGTGAACCTGGACTCATATCTGAAGAGCACAGAATCCCATTGCTTTCTGGTCCAGGAAACGTGTTCTCTTGTCCAACATAAAGGGGAACTTCTCTGTCATCTTTTAAAGAGGTGGTGGAATAATGGTTTGGGCAGGAATCTCTCTCGATGCTCCCACTGACCTGCATGTGTTCCACAGAGGATCTCTGACTGGTATAAGATATCGGGACGAGATCCTTGATCAATATGTCCGCCCATATGCCGCTGCTGTTGGTAATGAATACAATCTAATGGATGATAATGCAAGTCATCACCGAGCTGTTCTTGTAGAGGATTATCTTCAGGGTCACGCTTTGAGAGAGAATGGAATGGCAACTCGATCATTAGACCTGAATCCTATAGAGCATGTTTGGGACTACCTTGTCAGACACGTTGATGCTTTAAGTCCCACTCCAAGGTCATTACATGAGCTGGAACAAGGTTTACTCCGTGCCTGGTCTTCACTTCCCATTTCGGTGTCCAACAACTTTATTGGGGGCATGAAAATTCGGTGCCGAAAATGCATTTCAGCTGGGGTTGGACATATTCTATATTTGAAACCATTTTCTATGTTTCCATGATATTTTTCCACATAAAACTATAATGTACTGTTTTCGCCAATAATGGAGTTTTCTGCTAAGAGGGTTTTTTTCCTGTAACTCATGTAAATTATGTAAATTGTGTAAATTGTTTTGTCGCGTTTAATAAAGAAATGTTTAGTGCACATTTCGTCCAAATTTCTTCTTTCT
The DNA here is from genome assembly GCA_907164885.2 of Dolomedes plantarius. Lineage (NCBI taxonomy): Eukaryota > Metazoa > Arthropoda > Arachnida > Araneae > Dolomedidae > Dolomedes > Dolomedes plantarius. The sequence goes on along the minus strand of OU015500.1, from coordinate 121,172,188 downwards.
CTGTTCATTTATTTTTTAATTAGACATAAAAAACATGCACCTTAACTTTTGGAGGGCAGTGTATTACGATAGCGGTGGGTTTTATAGTGTTCATAAGTTCGTAGATATTAAATCATAAAATGGCAAAGGCAATCCTGAATATTTATTATATAGTCATATTGTAATATAAATTTAATGAAATAATTAAAATTCTTTAATAACAAATTTCATGACTCTTTGTTTACGAAGCAGTTGTATTGTATGTTGCGGCTTAGCGGGAATAATGTTAATTTATACAATGTGATTATAACAAATAATGTGAAAGGTGAGGAAAAAATTATGAACACGTTTTATAATTCAAACTAAGCCTTCTCTTTATTTCTTTAAATGTTTATTGTGAAGAAGTGACCTAAAGATTTAAAAGGATTCTCTTTTGTTCCCGAGAGACCTTCTTTTAAAAAGTTAAAACCATAATAAGTCTTTGAGATTAAGTTTTATTGCAAAATCACTTACTTAGTATAAAAGTAATTTAGAAAGTTAATTAGTTTCTCTCGTCGTAATTGTTTGGATAAATTAGAGACCAAAAAAAGGAGTCATAGTTTGAAGAAAAGAAAATTATCTCCAACTGTGTTTCTGTTTTGAAGATGAAAGTGCATTGTTAACATAGCGACTCTAATTTAAAACTTCTGCAAAAAAAAGAAGATCTAAGCAATTTAAAAAGTATTTATACTCATTACGGGAGATTATTTAATAAATATGAACTATTTTCTGAAAGGTTCTCATTTACAATGGTAAGTATATGTTCTCGATTGATTTATGATGAAATAATCTTGCATCGTATGATGCGATATATATATATATATATATATATATATATATATATATATATATATACATATGTGTATGTCAAAATTTTGACGCATCTTGGTACTTTTCTGTTTAACTTGTCCAAGCGATAGACTGGGTTTGGCGCTCTGCCAAAATTATAACTTACGAGGACGGGCGAACGGACAGTTTTAGCGTCTGAAATTTTCCTATCCACAGGACCGTTATGGAGGAACGCAATCCTACGTTAAAAAAGCGTGTTAAAGAAGATACAGTAAACATTTGAAAATAGGAGATTCATTCAAATATACTTAATAAGATTGTTAATTAATGCAACAGTAAACGTGTTCATTTACTGTTATTTTTCGGAAGCGAAAAATCCCTCTAGTCACTAGAAATATTTAATGGCGATATATCTTTAAATCTATCTTCGATAAAATGAACTCATTTAGTTTTAACGGTTTTGAATTTCAATTCGGATATCACGTTGCAATTTTGTTGTTAGTTCTTTATACGATTCTTCTAATGTGCCATAAAATTTTTTAAATCAGGTTGGAATATTACAGCTCGCTCGACGCTGTTATCATTTATAAGAAAATGATTTCCAAGTTGGAGGCTAGTTCGAAGCCTTCTATAAATATACTTTCAGATAGTGGAACCACTTGTTCTTCATCACAACTATAAACTAACGTTGAATCATCTACATTCTATGAAATACTCTCTAATAACACTCACTATTTTTTGTTCACACTATTTATTGCTCTCACTATATATTGTTCCTTATAGATTTTTAAACCATGTTAAAGTAAAAATATAGCATAAAAAATAATCCAACCTAATTTTAACCTCTTTCTGGGATCTTGTTATTTCAATACTGTGCAAAAAACACCGTGCAAAAAAGAGAATCGGGTGTATATACACTCATGGACAAAAAAAATTAACGCACGAAGAAGGAGTCGTCAAAATGAAACGAAATTTTACATACGTAATGACTACTTTGATATCAGTAAATGATAAGAAAATCAAAGAAAAAGGATAATTTATTTCAGAGAAAAAGGCAAAAGAACGGAGGAGTTAATACTCCGTTGGACCCCCTCTAGCGCGAATGCACGATGCGATACGATCGGGCATTAAGTCATACAAGTTCTGTATGATGTCTTTAGACATTTCGTTCCATATTTGCTGAAACCTTGCCTCTAGTTCGTTCAAACTCGTGGGATGCCCAACTCGTCGTCCCAAATGATCCCAGATATGCTCGATTGGAGACAAATCTGGGGATCGGGCATGCCAAGGAAGGGAAGTAACAGTGCGGAGACAGTCTTGTGACACCCTTGCCGTATGAGGCCGAGCATTGTCTTGTTGAAAAATGGCTCCTGGGAGCCGTTGCATGAGTGGCAACACATGTGGTTGCAGGATTTCAAGAACATGCCGCTGGGCTGCCATGGTGCCACGGAACAATACTAGGGGTGACCATGTATTGTAGGCAATGGCACCCCATACCATCGCACCAGCTGTGGGAGCGATGTGTCGCTGTACAGCAAAGGCAGGATTGAAGCGTTCACCACGGGCTCTCCACACACGAACACGATTGTCATCACTGCCGAGATTTAATCTCGATTCGTCACTAAAGACGACCTGGTTCCATTCCGCTGCAGTCCAGTTTCCTCGTGTGCGGCAAAACTCCAAACGGAGGCGTCGATGGGTGCGCGTCAAGGGCAGCACACGTAATGGGCGCCGCGATACCAACTGTCCTTCAGCCAGGCGCCTTCGTATGGTTCGAGAAGACACAGAGGTCCCTAGTGAAGGTGCTACCTGTGCCTGGATGGCGGCCGATGAAGCAGTTAGCAGTACGCGTGCATTTCTTACGATGTGGCGGTCTTCTCGACGACTGGTCTGTCGAGGGCGTCCTGAGCCTGGTCTTCGTGTACATGACATTTCTCGGGTCCACTGGTCCCAACACCTCCTCACAACACAATCAGAGCGGTCTAATTGACGAGCTACTCGCCTAGCTGACCACCCAGCTTCCATCATCCCGAGGATTTCCCCCTCTCAAACTGCGACAAAGGCTTATATTGTCTTCGAACACGGCGTAATGGAATGTCTATCTCAGCTCTTTCTTTGTAAATGAGTCAGCACACTCAAACAAGGTTTGGTTACCTGTTTTATACTCCACAGAGTACGATGTTCAACGCCCTCTACCGGCTATACGTAATGCGCAATCACGCTGCATTTTTAATCATTTGCATATCTCCCCGACATGTACCTTCATTGCAAGTTTCGTTACGATCCCGCAATTATTTCTTGGTGCGCTAATTTTTTTGTCCATGGGTGTATGTATGAGGCGGAAAAAGCAAAGTGGGTAAGTCAGTAAGTCAAGTGGTGTAAGTCAACAGTGTTTTACTGCAAAAACTACAAAAAATTCTACTATAAATTGAACAAATTATAATTCATAATAATTATTAAGATATTGCAAATAGTAATTATTTGCAATTCCCCTATAAATTGAACATGGGGTTACATTTTTGCCCTCAAATAAAAAAAGTTGAAAATGTGACTTACACAACTTTGCCTTTCACCGAATCATGTGTTAAAGACCTTATATTAATTACTATGAACGTGAGTTGATATTTTAAAGTAGATATATTTTCTGAGTAAAAAAAAGTGTTTGAGAGAAGAATACACCTGTATGCAGGAAAAAAATTGGCTTAAACAGTAACATAACATTCGGTATAGGAAAAAATTGGATTATTACAGATGGAGATATTGCAAAATGAAACTTCCTTGTGGTCCACTGTTTTGGGTGAACGCAGTTTGATAAAGCTTATCTGCATTTTATACACAAAGAAAAAATGATTGAAAGAGATTATTATATACAAAACAAAATGCTTATAAACAACTTAAAATGCTTCTTTGGTGGGTGAACGATTTGCACAATTTCATACGAAATTTGATTAAAAAGAATGCTTAAAATGAATATTGTGGTTGATTAATAAAACATGAATTTTTATATGAAATTTAACCCATAATGCTCATATTTTTTTACAGGGAAAGTTATCTGTATATAATCGTAATAATAACCTTTATTTTTTTTTCCAAAACAGTCAATAGCTTAAAAATATCTAGCTCTTTCGTCATCAGCTATCGCCCCTATTTGGCGAACCTATATCACCCTATAGACCCTATACAACACATGTTTAGTTTTGCAGGGACAGTCCAGCTGCGGCCCGCGGGCCACATGCTACCCACCAAACTATATATATGTGCTGCCCGAGACACTCATTAGGCAGGTGCTTTTGGAAACATAAATTTGGAAATGAGTGCCTGAAAAATACAAAACTACACAAAAATGTGTCCCCTGCAGCTCACGTTGTTTACGTCAATGTATCTTTGTGAATCATCCGATTCCAAAATAAATATGTAAAGAACGTACATAGAAGTCAGCTTACTGTCTCTTCCCTTGATGATGAATTGATAGTAGCATATAGCAATAATAATCCTAATTTGTTTAAAATAGTGAAAAGTTTACATCAGCATAAAAAACACACACTCATTTTTAAATAAACGTTTGAATATTTTTTTAGTTTTTGGTCTTATTTTTTACATTATTATTTTTTTATTTATAGCGTACAAATTATAGCGTAGGCCTGCGTAATGTAGCAAACATATGTATGTGGCCCTAGAGAATAAAAAGGTTGAATATGGCTGAGTTAGTGCATACTCAATAGCGGCGAGCTTTCGCTGGATACGCGGAAGGACAGCGTATCCAGAGTCAAATTATCCAGAGTTGATTCGTCATATCGTTAAGTAATCAATCCCGCAGTCATAAGTTAAAATATTACACTGCTGGCCACCCAAATTGCTACACATAGAAAGACAAGAGATATCACAACAAAATTTATTTTGTAGATAACATGTTGACCAAGTATCAAATGATTAAATTTATAGACTTCTGTGAAGTGTGGTTCCTGCCAAAATCAGTAGCCAGAGTAGCCGCCATTGTTGGAGATCACCGCTGCTACACTCCTCGGCATTGATTCAAAGAGACTTTGGATGAGTTCTTGGGGTACAGCAGACTAAGCAGCTTCCACACGTTGCCAAAGTTGATCTGCTGTGGCAGCTGGGGATGGAATCTGGGTCAATCGTAGAGCAACCATGGACCACACGTTTTCTATCGGCGAAAGATCCGGAGAGCGAGGCGGCCAGGGAAGCAATTCAATCTGGCGATTGATGAAGCACCGTTGGACAATGCGTGCCACGTGTGGTCACGCATTATCCTGTTGAAATATGGCTGTGGACAAGCCCTGAAGGTAAGGAAGGACAACTGGCTCCAACACCTCGGAGATGTAGCACTGGCTGTTTAAAGTACCGGCAATGCGTACTAGAGGTATGCGAGAGTGATATCCAATACCGCCCCATACCATAATATCCGGTGCAGGACCAGTGTGGCGGTGCATAACGCAGCTGTTCAGCATCCTCTCTTCACGGTGTCTCCAGACTCGAATGCGACCATCGTGGTGTTGCAGACAGAAGCGTGACTCGTCAGTAAAGACAATTTCATTCCATTCTGCCGTCCACATCCTTCTGTCATCGCACCATTGGCGGCGGAGACGTCTGTGGTTCTGCGTCAAGGGTAGACAAAGCAATGGATGTCTTGCGGACAGACCACTCTGCTGTAAACGGCGTCGAATTGTACGTGCAGACACTGGATGATGCGTTACAGACTGCATGTGCTGTGCTATGGTTCGTGATGTAACTGAGCGATCCGTCACTGCCATGCGCACAATTTGCCTGTCATCACGTGAAGTGGTGAGCTGAGGTGGATGCGATCGAACACGCCGGTCCGTCGTACCCTCCTGCATCCAAGGATCACATATCCGCATTACAGTTGTTTGGTTTTGTCCAACACGACTACCGATTTCCCTGAAAGATAATCCACAATCTCGGTAGGCCACTATCCTTCCTTTGTCGAACTCGGATACTTGATCAAAAGATGATCGCTGTTTTCGACGAGGCATAATTGATCTTTTTTTGAAAAAACCACAAGAAAAACACAATTGCCGAACTTGAAATCGTCGAAATCTCCAAGCCTTAAATACCGCTTTGAAGTGGCGCCACAGGCGCGCGTGATGTGCGTCTGCGCTGAAATTCTAATCATTTGCATATCTCACCTCCGCTATTGCATGTTGTAAATTTCATGTTATTTGCATGTTTCCTTCAGGGTGTTGCATTTACAGTGGCCAGCAGTGTATATGATTATGCTGCAAATTTTTATTTAGTCTATTTTTTACCATGCTTTCATTAACTCGCTTTCTTGTTTCTGTATGTGTTCGTCCAGTACAAATCTTGCAATCGATTTTTAACTAACTTCCCGACTAGCTAGACATTTGAAACTTTTATAGATTAGCTCAGAACACGATGACAATGCATTATTTTAATACTTTTAGCCATCTTTAAGCTGATTTAAATTCATTTTCAGTTAATTTTGTTTTGTAGACTGGTGCAACCATCTATCAGCCGGGACGGGAACGAAAAGTTAAACGCAAGTTAACTTCGAATTAACTTCATTTTTTTTCAAGTTGATGGGATAATTCATCAAAAATTTTTTTTAAGTATTTATTAATACATAGAATTGTCAAGTTTATATGATTCAGCAGAAAATTTTAAAACATGGTATAGAAAAAGTTATTTTTATCTTGTAATTATTTATTTAGCATTTTTACGGATTCCTTGCAGTTTCAGGAATATTCAGACTTTTTGGCCTTTTTAAAGTATATTATCTATTGCTAAATAATAACAATTTAAAATTCATTGATTATTACAAACTAAGAAGAATTTCTATAAAATTATTGATGATAAAGTTGATAAGGGTAATGATTATGATACCCATGTTAGCAATAATGATGACGATTATGATGATGAATGATTATGCTGATGATGATAATGATTGTAATAATAATTATCATTTTGAAAGGTATACATAAGATTCGATTCACAAGAATCGAACTTTTGAGTGGATGAATTAAAGAAGCTGATTGAGATATGCTAATTTCAGCATACGCGCTTAGTATAAATACCATGCAGCGTCATTAATAAAAGAGGTTGTTAAAGGTTAAAAAAGGTCCTTAAGGTTGATAGATAAGCGAGAGGGATCTACGGGGTAAGTAGCTCCAGTACTATCCTGCGCTAGTGCTTAGGGGGCCCAAAGTTTACGTGGCAGTACTGCTGGTTTGACTCTCTGCTGGTTTGTGAGTATTGAAATGTGTATTTTTATTGAATGTTAATATATATATTCCGTACAAGTAGTACGTATGCTTATTGCTGTAAAAGAAAATTCTATATGTGCAACGAATTCAATAAACATTGTTTCATGTATAAACTGTGTTTGTATCAAATTCATTTAGAGTGCCACTTCAAATTATATACACCCAAGTCTGGGTAGAAGTGGGCTATACTCTACAATTTTAATTTCTATAAAAATAATGCTAATAAAATAACAATGATTATAATAAATTATTTAAGGTGATAGCTTTTTAATGAAATTGAATGATCTGTTTAACGAAAATTATTCCTCGAAGACTATTTTTTGTGCTGCTAATTTCTTCATTTTTCCTTGTTTCTCTTACCACAGAACCCTTGAGTTTCAAATTTTCTAGCGCCATACAGCCGTAGATTTATCTTGTCCTATTATAATTTATAGTATCATTTGTTTCCGTCCAGTATTTTACTTGTACAGTTATAGAGAAAATAGCTCACTTCTACCCAGATTTGGGTGTATATAATTTGAAGTGGCACTCTAAATGAATTTCATACAAACACAGATTATACATGAAACAATGTTTATTGAATTCGCTGCACATATAGAATTTGCTTTTACAGCAATAAGCATACGTACTACTTGTACGGAATATATATATATATTAACATTCAATAGAAATACATATTTCAATACTCACAAACCAGCAGAGAGTCAAACTAGCAGTATTGCCACGTAAACTTTGTGCCCCCTAAGCAATAGCGCAGGATAGCACTCGAGCTGCATACCCTCGTAGCTCCCTCTCACTTATCTATCAACCTTAACAACCTTTTTCAACCCTAACAACCTTTTTTATTAATGACGCTGCATGGTATTTATACTAAGCGCGTATGCTGAAATTAGCATATCTCAAGCAGCTTCTTTAATTCATTCACTCAAAAGTTCGATTCTTGTGAATCGAATCTTGTGTATACCTTACACAGTCACTTTTAAATTCACCTTATAACTATGTTCAGAAAAAAAAGGTAATTGAACTAAGTGTACCATAGCTCTTAAAAATATCTTTTTTTTCCGTGTTTTAAAAACTGTTTTTCAAATAGGGTACTATTTCAAAGATATATTTCTTCAAATTTCATTTTAAAACGCTTGAGATAGAGAACAAACGTGAACAGAAGTTATAAATCCTGTGTGTTACGGGCTATAACTGCAAAAGTTTATCCCACCCTTGCCAGCGAGAGGTGGGCATTCCCCATTTTAAAACACACAGGGATTTAAAGATGAGACGCTGTAAAAATCATTTTTTCAATCTATTCGGCGTTCCAAAAAGTTTTATTATATTCTTTGCCAAACACTCCTTCTGAGGGCGAAATAAAAGAGCTTTCCATGTAATCAACTACAACGAAAAGAGCAAAAGTATACCGTAGAAGTTCTCAAGAATTTCCGACTGAACACTGCAATCACAGCCTTCAATTTGAAACAAAATGTTTTCCGAGAAGTGATAAAACCCGGACTTGATCCTCAGATACAGCACGATGTTCGGAACTTTGTCTCTTCTTTTTTCTTCTCCGAAATGGAAAGGAATTTTTACCCGCCGTAAATTTGTTCGCCGCCGTCTTCATTTTCCAGAAAAACAATACTACACGAATGAAAGTATTTTAAACATTGCTCTCGACCGGAATTACTGGCAGGACAATATACGGTATTATTTCTCGACTAAGCTTTGGCTTTGATTGTTTAGAAAGCGGTTTTCGTTAAAGGTTTGTGGACGCATGTTATGTATTTTTTTTCTGTGCTCAAAGTATAGAGAAATTCAATTAATTATTTTTTTGAAAATTTCTATGGGTTTTTTTGTGCGAGAATTTTGTATAGAAGGCATAATTTACGGAATCATTTCTCGACTAAGCTTTGGCTTTGATTGTTCAGAAATCGGTTTTCGTTAAAGGTTTGTGGACGCATGTTATGCATTTTTTTTTTCTGTGCTCAAAGTATAGAGAAATTCAATTAATTATTTTAAAAGAAAAATTCTATGGGTTTTTTTTGTGTGCGAAAATTTTGTGTAGAAGACATTATAATTAAACAGAAATATAGAAATTTTAATTTTGATTCGGAGTTTTTTAAAACATTGATTAAAATTTTTTTTTTTAATATTTAGATAATTTTTTTTAAATGATGTAACTTATTTTTAAATAATCATATTTTCAAAGTAAATATTTTTTTCAAATTTACTGAATCAAATTAAAGTAAAATAATAGAAAAAAGACATTTCCTAAGCTTGAACCATTTATCTTTAACGGTTCTTGACTTATAACAATTTAAAGAAGAGAAATGGAGAAAAACACTTCATGAGAAAAACGCATTTACAAGTTTAAACAAAGATTGGCTGCTATTAGAAAGTTTCCCCAGAAAAAATGAATATCCCTTGTTCTAATTGAGATTGAAAAATTATTTAGACGTCATTTCAAATGGAAAAGAACACAAAAAATTTTAAGGAAATACATTTTTTTTTCGAAAATTTGAAGAATTTTGTGTCCTGTACACCCTTAATAAAAATTGCATTGAAAAATAATTACTATATTGTCGTGTATTTGAATAAAATAAAATTCCATACCAAAAGAAAACCCTCGTCTAATAAAATATTTTTCAGTTTTAAGATTAAGAGAGTTTTAAGAAAGAAATCAGATGATATAATTTCTTTACGTTACTTCTTGCTGTAAATAATTTATTTTAAAAACAAAAATTTTATTTCTTTGTTTTAAAAAAGGGACAAAGGATTGTCCTTTTTTTTATAAAACATGCTGGATTTGTTCAACTACACATGAGCTGGAGGCGTTTAAATTGCAGTGAATAAACCTAGCATTTATTATATTCATAAATAGAAACTTCTCTGATGGCCCTCCCCTCTAAGTGGCCATATTTTGTTCAGAACCGATTAAATACACAACATATAGGGGGTGTCCAACACATGGGTTAAAATAACATGCAAATGTTATTTTAACCCATTTTCCATGTCCACCCCTGAAAACGGTATCTTTGTTTCAGAATCATTACTGCCTGCCATACAGAAGTTTCACTGAACACATATTTTGTGATATATAGTATATCACAACGTTTAGAAGATGGCATTATATTTTAATGCTATTGTATACTTATAAAGCGAAATGCGTGACTAAAAACAGGCTGAATATTCCTTGTTTTCCACAAATGCTTCAGATTTTAACCCTTTAGTTATCTACTATAACAGTTTTACTAGAGGAAACAAATTTCAGATTGTAATGATCATTAAACAATACCTGGTGATGATCTTTTGCCAGTACATGACTAATTTTCTTGTACCTGGAAAGATTATTCTCATTTGACCTTCCGAATACCAGTAGAACTCGTAGATAGTTATGAGGCTTTCTATAGTTCTCAATATGGGAAAATATTTGTTGAGAGAAATGTATCATTACATTTTCTTTCATACCTAAAATGTTTGTACTGATCTGAAACAAAATACTCACCTTTGTAAGGTATACATAAGATTCGATTTACAAGAATCGAACTTTGGAGTGAATAAATTAAAGAAGCTGCTTAAGATATGCTAATTTCGGCATACCCGCTTGGTATAAATACCATGCAGCTTGATTAGAAAGAAGAGGTTGTTAAAGTTGATAGATAAACGAGAGGGAGCTACGAGGTAAGCAGCTCCAGGTGTTAACCGGCGCTAGTGCTTAGGGGGCCCAAAGTTTACGTGGCAGAACTGCTGGTTTGACTCTCTAGTTTGTGAGTATTGCAAAGTGTATTTTTATTGAATGCTAATATATATTCCGTACAAGTAGTACGTATGCTTATTGCTGTAAAAGCAAATTCTATATGTGCAACGAATTCAATAAACATTGTTTCATGTATAAACTGTGTTTGTATCAAATTTCATTTAGAGTGCCACTTCAAATTATATACACCCAAGGCTGGGTAGAAGTGAGCTATACTCTACACCTTTTTAAGGTACTCGTTTCTGCCTACTTTCGGTACCATTTTCCAATACTACCATTTTGATTAAATGTGTATATTTTCAAATGTGATACAAAATCATTAAAAAATCTAATTGTAATAAAATTTTCATAATATTTTATATCATATGTAGTTTTTTTATAAATGTTTAGCAAAATTCAATGCTTACACCATACGCCCTGCACTTAATTCAACGAAATATATTTTAGCTTCCTTTGTATACTATGCCGTATGTGCAATGAACAACAAATTTTATAATTTTAAATAAAAAAAATTAATTTTCTAGAAAATGCATTTAAAGATTTAACTCCCGGTATTTTAAGCATCAAACCTGATTTATTGAATGTCCGGTATCTTCTCATCAAATAATAGAACGGATATTAATTAGTTCAGCGGTTTGAGAATCCCATAAGATTACCTTTTCAAATGAAACAATTCCTTTTTTGAAATTTTTCGCCAAAACCGTCATTTCAAGGAAGGCAAATACCTTAGTAAATACCGTTCTTAGAAATCTTTATGAGTTTGCCTTTATTGTACATATAAACTATCCATTGCACACAATTGTGCAATGAAGTTGCTTTGTAAATAAACCTTTAATTTAGGGACGCGGTGGGCTAGAAACACGAAGGCAAATCACGATTTAATTGCATATAACATTTATTCCTCACCTTATGATCCTTAGTAAATAATATATTTTTAATGGTATTTGTATGCAATTAAGTTTGTAACTGTACGTAAGGAACGATATATTTATTCCGCAATAAATTAAGGTAACCGACTACGCTTAAAACGTCAATTTTGAGGAAAACTCCGAATTTGTTTTGATTTCTGATTTTTAATGGACGTAAATTTCTGTTTCTAAATCTTCTTTTATTTTTTTTCTGAACGATCATTAGAAATGAAATTAGATGGATTAAAAGATGAGAGGCAGCTATCATTTCAATGCAAGTGGAATTTGTAATTGTGTTTACGGAAGAATTATTATTTTTATCTTTCATGAATTATTTTTATTTTTCATCCAATATGTAAACGACTACTCTGATAACTCAAAACATAATAATGATATGTCTAAAACATTTTTCAGGTATGTTTACATAATACTAAGAATATAATGAAGCACATGTTTGGTTGAAGCATATTATTTGCTGATTTATAGCTGCAATTATAAAAAATCTCATGAGAAATCACTGAAATTTTCCATGGAATTCCATATAACAACCTGTATTTTTTTAAGAATTTAAAATATCGATTAGCTTTTAGTCCATGACACTCCCGGCTGCCCTAAGAACACATGATAAATATAATTTAATGTTAAATGCATTTTTCTTAGCTAGAGTCTCTTATGTAAAAATTTTCTGAGATTTCACAAAAAAAACCTCAATTATATGAAATGTTGCAGTGTTATGAATATTTTTTTTCATCGTTTTTGCGGTTTGGTGTTCCATCGAAAAATAAGACAGTAATTTTAGAAGTACAGTTTTTTTTTTTTATTATTTTTTTTAAGTACTTCGAATATGGTCGAATTATTCAACAAGAATAGCTGCATGATGGCATTTGTGAATCATTTGCTCATTGCGACGAACACATTAGTGCTTTCTCGGCACGATGATGAACTATTAACTAGTTTGAAACTGTAACGACTCCCGTACAACAGCGAATATTTTGCGCGTGGAAATTCAGGGAAGACCAACTGACGCGCGGTTTGTGCACATAATTGATTTGGACGTCTGCAGACAGACAGTCTTGGCGACATAAAGACCGGAAGTGCTACCGATAGCTCGCGGAACAGTTTTTCAGCTACAAAAGGGAAGTAGCCGACCGGAGGCACCTAGTCGTCTGGGAACAATAACTAAACAAACAAAGGCGGCGTTTTTCAGACCTTCCGAGAACGTTCAGCAGTGGTATATAAAGTCGCCGAATGCGGATACGTTTTCTGAGACACGGAGATTCAGAGACGAAGTTAGAGTGACATTGGAGCCGGAGATAAGGATATATTGCTGGACCTAGATAGACTTGAATGAGCTCAGCGACAACTCAAGTCAGACCTACCTCGTTGATGTCACGAATTTAACATTTTACATATATTGTAAATAGCCTGCATTTAGTCGAGATTTGCCAGCCTTTTGTATTTAATGCAATAAAATCATTAAATACAAAAAGGTTGGCAGTTTTTTATTTAAGGCAAAGTCCTTACAACACATAAAACCATTCTGTTCATTGCGGATTCATTACCTACAAGTTTCTAGTAAGTCGTAATTTACACTGTCACAAAGGGGATATGTCTTTAACAATGATATTTATTTAAGTTTTTATCTCTTTTTTCCAACTTATTATTTTTATCAGTTTTCAATTTTCTCCCACAGATAAAAGAGCCATACAGTGCGGAAACATGTGGAACAACAGAGAAGTAAGAAAAATATTGCTTCCACAAATAGAGAACAGATGGTAGCGTCGTTTAAATATATCGCAAAGTCAGATATATAAAAATTGTTTACTAGTTCGATAAGATCACAAACAAGTGGAATAATGTTTTCTTTTTATTTTCCTCTAACAATATGCCTCTATCCAGCAAATCTATTTTATTCAATGATATGATATTAATTACGTTATTTTTCCACAATGTAGTGCTATATATTTAAAGCCAGACACTATGATACACATAATTTAAAAAATAAATAAAAGAAAAACAGATTTGATTCCAAAGAAATCGCAGAAAAATATAATTAAAAGTAGAGTGATTTTACCAGGATCTGCTGGATATATACCACGTGTTTGAATTAGAATGTTAAGTAAAAATACATCCATTCCAATATATCACTGTATTTTTTTTCAAAGGGAAACATATGAGATAAAAATGTACGAAAATTAAGGGGGCAGTTGATGTTAGACCATTTATTAACTTTATATATATATATATATATATGTGTGTTTGTAGGTGCCGAAAATTGAACCAAAACGTAGTGTCATCTGACAGTTTTATCACATATTAAATGGTACTACATACATTTTCTAATACATTAATCTTTCATAAATTTTCTCTCGTTTTAAAGTTGCCACATTATATGGTACGTATTAATAAAATACCTTCTTAAATCATTGGAAATATGTAGTGTTTTTGGCAGCCCAGGCTTAAATTTAGCATAAAAAATAACATTTTTAGAATGCATCTAAATCGATTTTCTGCTTTCATAGTGTGCAATCATTTCTTTAGAAGTGTTTAGTAATAGTGTGCAATGAGAGGATTTTTTTCCATATCTCAAAATCTCAAGATAATTGATCTGCCACTGAGGTAATCTGATAATTGACGGGATTTTTTTTATAATTAATCGATTTTTCGAAAAACAATCTTGATAAATTTAGCTTTCTTTTCAAGCCTACGTTATATTTCGTTTTATTTATAACATGTTATTCCTGTTTAAAGTTTTTCCCAAGACCTGCTTTTGCCCTCAATTACCGTCTTTTAGGACTGTACTTCAAGGTTCAGCCTTCAAACCTAAAGACATAATTTCAGGAATTATCTATTCCGATATTATCCCAAATACAATTATTCACAAATATATTCTAAATAATTACATGTATCAAAATTTAGTTTAACTATTGCAGGATTTTATTATAAATATAGCAGATTAAGCATGAAATACATAAAATTTATAACTATACGAGTAGCTCATAAAGTACCGAATTATTTAATAAACTAGTAAAAGAAAAGTTTTGTTTTACTGGTTGTATAATTTATTTAAAAATTAATTTTTGAAATTTTTTAATATGCCTATTATTTTAAATTTTTATAATAAAATAAATATTATTTCCCCTAAAACCTTTACTTAAAACTTCAGTGCAATTTAAATTTCAAATATATTGCTCTTTTACAATTGTTCATATTAACCATTAGTTTAAACTGCGTGATAGTTACTTCACTTTACTTTTATTCTATAGCCTTTATGCAAATTTTGTATCGTTCAATTATTGCTCAATGGAATTCAAACTCCTTTTGCGTGCAACGCATATTCCAGTCTTGAATAGAGTTGAATTCACTTTAATATATCGCGTGCTATTCCAATCACTAGTTTCATATTCAGGTACTCCAAAACACTGATCATCAATTTCAGAAACTATTGTGATGAATAAGGCTTTATCTACCACTGACGTTATAATTTATGCATCTTAAACCGCTCGGATCTGAATTTGAAAGGAATTTATTTAGAATATTAGAATTTATCCTATAAGGATGCAAATTTTTGGCGGTGTTCATTCAAGTTTTAAAGCAAAAGTTATATTTCTTTCTCACTCAAACAGGAATTACTAAATATATAAAAAGATGAAAACAATTTATATAAACATATGTACATTCAATGATATTTTAATTGCTGCCTGCGCCTTATTTGATTAATTAATACTTATTTAAAATTTGATTTATCGTACACAACTTGATGGGATGTATAAAATGACAAAACGTTTAATTAAAGGATGAACTGCTCTTCAGTGTTCAAAATTTTAATGGTACTTAATCGAATGTCAAAACAAAAGTTATACTTCTTCTCATTCAAACAGGAATCATTTAATATAAAAGAGACGAAAACGATTTATATAAACAAATGTATATTTTAGGATATTTTAATTGCTTCCTGAAGGATATTTGGTTATTTAATACTTTTATAAAGTTTTACTTACTTTAAAAGGAATGTATTTAGAACATTAGAATTTACCCTATAAGGATGCACATTTTTGGATGTGTATATTCAATTCTTAAAGAAAAAAGTTGTATTTCTTTCTCTTTCAAACATGAATTACTAAATATGAAAAACAGATGAAACGAATTTATATAAGCTTACGCACATTTAATGATATTTTAATTGTTGTCTAGGCCATATTTGATTATATAACAATTATTTAAAATATGATTTGTCATACACAACTTACTGGGATGTATTAAAGGACAAAACGTTTAATTAAAGAATGAACTGCTCTTCAGTGTTCAAAATTTTAATGGTACTTAATCGAATGTCAAAACAAAAGTTATACTTCTTCTCATTCAAACAGGAATCATTTAATATAAAAGAGACGAAAACGATTTATGTAAACAAATGTATATTTTAGGATATTTTAATTGCTTCCTGAAGGATATTTGGTTATTTAATACTTTTATAAAGTTTTACTTACTTTAAAAGGAATGTATTTAGAACATTAGAATTTACCCTATAAGGATGCACATTTTTGGATGTGTATATTCAATTCTTAAAGAAAAAAGTTGTATTTCTTTCTCTTTCAAACATGAATTACTAAATATGAAAAACAGATGAAACGAATTTATATAAGCATACGTACATTTAATGATATTTTAATTGTTGTCTAGGCCATATTTGATTATATAACAATTATTTAAAATATGATTTGTCATACACAACTTACTGGGATGTATTAAAGGACAAAACGTTTAATTAAAGAATGAACTGCTCATCAGTGTGCAAATTTTTAACGGTGCATAATCGAATGTCAAAACAAAAGTTATACTTCTCATTCAAACAGGAATTATTAAATATAAAATAGACGAAAGCGATTTACATAAACAAATGTACATTTTAGGATATTTTAATTGCTTCCTGAAACATAATAGATTATTTAAAACTTTTATAAAGTTTGACTTACTTTAAAAGGAATGTATTTAGCACATTAGAATTTCCCTATAAGGATGGAAATTTTTGTCTGTGTATATTCAAGTTTTAAAGCAAGAGTTATATTTCTTTCTCTTCCAAACGGGTATTATTAAATATAAAAAAAGATGAAAAAAATTATATAAACACGGTATAATTATATATATTTTAATTGCCGCCTAGGCTATATGCAATTAATTATTTAAAATTTGACTCAAAGTACACAATTGGTTGCGATGTATTAAACAACAAACCGTTTCAATAAAGAATGAACTGCTCTTCAGTGTACAAATTTTTGACAGTGCATAATGGCAAAACAAAGAATTATATTTCTGTCTCTTTGAAACAGGAATCACTAAATATAAAAGATGCGAAAACATTTTATAAACATATGTACATTTAATTATATTTTAATTGCCTCCTGAGCCGTAAATGATTATTTGATACTTTTATAAAATATGACTTATTTATGTTCACAGTTTTTGTTGGGATGTATTAAAAGGCAAAAATTGAAGGAAGAACTGCCTTTCATTGTTTTTTTCGAATAAGCATTCGGTACACTTATTCGGTATGGATTATTATTTAAAATTCTAACGCATAGATTAATTATTCAAATGTTTCAGATGTTCTAGAACTTTTTCAGTTAAATGGTCTTATATGTACAATTCTAGAATATTTTAATTCAATTCATTTATTTTTTATTTTATGTACAGGGAATGAAATAACTCAGATGAAAATTTAAAAAATGTTAATAAGCATCTCATAATTAAATTTTTTCTTTTTGTTGGCTGTTATTCAAAAAAGTTTTTATGAGCAGTGACATGTTTTTAGAAACTTCTTTACGCATACATTAAATACTTATTTAACTATGCTTTATTATTAAAGTATTTTCTAACGTTTATAAAATGAAGTTTAGCATTAATAATTTAATCGAAGGAATTTAATGTTTTATTAAATTCCTTTACATTCAATTAATTAATATTGAAACAGTCTTTAATATAAGGGCTTTAATATTACATAATATAAAATAATATACAGTAAAGTAATTTTTAATATAAAAACATCATATATTCGTTCTGCTTTAGTAACTTTTGTATTTTAAGACTTATCTGAAATTGAAATTTTGTGTAGAATGAGAGTGTAGTGATTTTCAAGTATCCCAAGAAAAAGTTATACTATTAATGTGATTGGCTACAAGTTAAAGTAACGCAAACTATAATGAAAAACTGAATTTAGGTGACATGTCTTGATAGATGTTCTCATAAATACAATGAAACTTCTCTGGGCGGCCAACTCTCTAAGTAGCCATATTTTGTTCAGAACCGATAAAACACTCCATGGAACAAATGTCATGGAAAAAAAAAAACATCTTTCCGAAGCCGACACCTCTAAATGGCCACCTCTAATCGGAATCATTACTGACCTCCAAAAAAAGGTTTCACTGTATTTTTTTATCAGCTTCAAGATAATTTCAGTCTACTTATTATTATTAAATATTTGACATGCAAATAAACTTTAATTTCAATGCGTTCGCAAAATATTATTTAATAAATCTCAGATTAACATTTATAAAATATTAAAAAATCACAGAAAATTTTGATTGCTAAATATAATTCCCACTTTCAATCTATATATATAAAACAGTTCCGTAACTGACTCATTCATTCATTCATTCATTCACTGACTGACTGACATACGACGCACAGACCAAACCGCTGGACCTAAAGGGCTGAAATTTTGCATGGCGAATCTTCTAATAGTGTAGGGGTGCACTAAGAGAGATTTTTCAAAAATTCTTCTTAGATTTTTTTAAATTAAATTTTTAAGCTGTATTTTAAACTTTTTTTACGTTTGCATTTAAAATAATACATTGAGGGTTAGAAAATTTATATCACGAGAAAGATCATAAAAATTCCTTCAAAATGAAATTTTTTTCGAATTTTTACCTCCATTTTCTGATACTTGGTGAATTTTTAAAGATTAATTTTTAGAATTTAATTTATTAAATGCTGATCACGTGATTTCTTTTTCTGGTACTTTCAATAAATTTTTCGTCACGTGCGTAACAACTAAATAGACAAAAACAATTTTTTTTCTCTTTCTAATGCAGCAGACGATTGGATATTATCCAAAAAAAATGCATATCCCTTACGATTTTTTTATAAATATATATATATAGATAGATATATATTTTACATCAATTGTATACATTGATCATAGCATTTATTATAAATATATATATTTATTTTTTGGCATAAATTGCATACGTTGACCGTTGTATTTAATTTGAATGTACTCCGTAGCGAAGCGCGGGTTTTCAGCTAGTCTATATATATAAAACAGTTCCGTAACTGACTGACAGACAACGCACAGACCAAACCACTGGATCTAAAAGGCTGAAATTTTGCATGCCGATTCTTCTTATAGTGTAGGGGTACACTAAGAGAGATTTTTGAAAAAGTCTTCTTAGATTTTTAAAAATTAAATATTTAAGCTGTTTTTGAAACATTCTTTAAAGTTTGAATTTAAAATAATAATTGGAGGGTTATAAAATTTATATCACGAGAAAGGTCATAAAAAGTCCTTTAAAATAAAATATTTTTCGAATCTTTACCTCCATTTTCTGAATTTTGGTGAATTTTTAAAGATAAATTTTTAGAATTTAATTTATTAAATGCTGATCACGTGGTTTCCTTTCTTTTCGTGATACTTTAAATTAATTTATCGTCAAGTGCAAAACAACGAAATAAATTGACAAAAAATATTTTTTTTTTCTTTCTAACGCGGCAGACGGATTGGACATTATCCAAAAAAAATATAAAAATACAGTAAAAGGAATGTTCCTCAAACTGTACTATATTAACAGTACTATATTCTTTAGTATGTTCTATTAGATTTAATTGGAATATTTTCTTCTACATTATTTTGTCTATAAAAATATCCGTTACAATTTCTTTATAAATATATATATATATATATATATATATATATATATATATATATATATATATATATATATATATATATATATATATATATTGGCATTAATTGCATACATTGACCGTTGTATTTAATTTGAATGTACTTTGTAGCGAAGTACGGGTTTTCAGCTAGTACTAAATATATATCATCATATTTCTTGAATATTAGTTTTACAGGTAAACGAAGATGAATTTAATAGGAATAAGAATATTTTCGTCTCAAATATGTCAGTGTTTACAATGATATAATAAGGAAATGCCAAATCCCAAACGCATTGGCATGTGACGAGGTTAAATTGTTGAAAAAAATAGTTTTCAAATTCTAAAATCGATATACACAGGGTGTTCCATCAAGAATGTGTAAAATCTGAACAGTAAGATTCCTTGCTTGACTTATATAAAAAATGATCAAAGAACTATACCTCTAAGACCCATAGTTTTCGAGAAAAATCGCGAAGGAAAAGTATGACGTCATATTCGATGCACGGAAAATAAGCGTTATTTAAAATAGGAACATCGAAACTTGCATATGTTTACAGAGGAGGAGGTTCAAACTGCCTACCGCGCATACCAAGGCATGCATACGCACGCCATGGAATAGCTGAGTTCACCATCAGCGTGGTGTCCTCAAAAGTATATGCGGCGTGAACACTTTCATGCAAAGTCACTTTCTGTGGTAAGTTTGGTTCGATAAATCAACTTCTTCAGATGGCCCCATAGGAAGATATCGAAAAGCGTCAGATCTGACGATGCCTCGATAACCACGGTGGATACTTTGCACATCTTCCTCTGCAAGTTCCGGTGTTCATGTTTTCAATAAAGCTTTATTTATGTGCACCGGATATGACTTCATACTTGTCTTTCGGAATTTTTCTCGAAAACTATGGGTTGTAGAGGTATAGTTCTTTGGCCATTTTTTATGTACTCCAAGTGTGGAATCTTGATCTACATAGTTTATGATGTCTCGATGGGGCACCCTGCATATAAAGGACGACTGACTTATAACAGTATCATTAGAACCGTAGCCCTAGGAAGCTGAAATATTGTATGCTAGTTCCTCTTAGACCCTAGGCTCTCATAGAGATTTTTTTTTTAAAGTTTGTGTTTTTTAAGAGAAAATAGGCCTTAATCACCCCCTCCGAAACAAACAAAAAAAATACATTGTATATTTGGCACAATAAGGCCTAGGAAGGTCACATTTTCA
The DNA here is from genome assembly GCA_907164885.2 of Dolomedes plantarius. NCBI lineage: Eukaryota > Metazoa > Arthropoda > Arachnida > Araneae > Dolomedidae > Dolomedes > Dolomedes plantarius. The sequence goes on along the minus strand of OU015500.1, from coordinate 121,151,305 downwards.
ATGGTAGTTCCAGAATGCTGGTAACCCGAAGTTCAAAATTTAAAGCCTAGGAAAATGAAATTGCCTTGTGGTTCCTCTAAGTGCCTCAAGTACTCATCCAGAAAGATATATTTTTGTAAATTTCAACCTTTAAGTTTGTTAAAATACGGGCTCTAAAATTTAAAAAAATATATATAAAAAGGACCCATATTTTATGTCGGATCACTGTCGTCATTTTATAGGGTGAGCTCTTCTGAGGAATGACAATACTTTACTGCTTTAGTCAATATAAATTAAATTAACCAAATTACATAATTGGTGGTAGTATATATTATGTAATGTATTCCATCGTGAAGCAAGGGTAATCATCTAGTACATGATATACTGTAAAAATTTTAACTTTAACTTCCTAATAATTTTCAGTGTTTGAAGAAATATTTTTTCTGTATTTCATAGCGGAATAATGCAGTTATGATTTCCTTCAAATTTTCACCATTTTTTGCATGATAAATGACTTTACAAGTTAGAAAAATATATATCTTTCGCAGGCCATGTTTCAGCTTGTAAGTCTAGCGTTTATTTAATTGTGTTTTCAGAATATCCATTTTTTTCCTAGTGAATACAAATTTGAATTTGGAGTAGGGAGTTTTTAATGAAAATCAGAATTGAGAATGAGCTTCTGCCCCTCCAATATGCAGGAAACTGATAAGAAAGCTATAAGAATGCACGTAAAAAATATTTCAAGCATGTTTTAAAGTTCTCTTTCTCTCTCTCTTCCTCTGTTAAAGAAATAATCAGAAAAGTTTTCACGAAAGAAAAAATAAACCATGTTTCATAGAAGAAAAACAACAAATTATTTCTAAGAGATAATAGCAGCGTCATTTATTGGAGAAGACGAGAAAGATTCAAAAGAAACTTTCGTGACAGTGTTACATTTTTCATTTGAACGAAGCATTCTTTTGTGTTAGCAACATTTTGAAAATATCGTTGATAGCTGAGAAATTGCTAAAAAAAATATATCGGTGTAAATGTTTTTTTCCTAGCAGTTTTTTTGTTGTGGCAAAGGTTTATTATTAATGAGTTTTTTTCATTTTTAATAGCTTTTCAATAAGTTGATAATCTTGCATCGAGCCTGAATAATTTGCGCAGACGCAAGTGTATTTAATATCTTTTTTTTTATAGAGAGAATGTTTTCTCTTAGATTGAACATAAAATATATTTCAAAATTGAAAATTTTCCGTGTTAATCATTCAAAACTTATCAACAAAAGTATGTATCTTCTAATTTTTCTTGGCTCTTAATGAGTTTTATTAATTTTTCTTAATCAATAGATGATTTTGAATAATTATTAAAAGTATGATGCCTCAACAGTAAGGCATGAAATTAGTTTTGTAGTCCGAGAAACATATTGATATTCCTCACTTAGTAAAGTTATTTTCTATTATTGTTTTTATTATAAATTAGCAAATTTCTTTTTATCCCTTTGAGAGACATTCCTGGGCCTTGGATGCATTGTTAAACCTTTCACATTTCTCCCTTTGGGTTGGGGCTGAATTTACAATATGGCACTTTCATAAAACAGATTCTTTCACAGTAAGAGGGGAAGCGGTAAGTTTATTAGAGAATTCAAATGCTGTAATTACACAGGATTAAGCTGACTTAAGCAAAAAAAGAAATCATCTAATTTCTAAACCACTGGCTGCAAAAAGGGTTGAATAGCAAGGAATATCTTCCACCTTCAAAATTCGAAAACTTTCGCGTCTATATTGTGTAGTATACACAAGATTCGATTCACAAGAATTGAACTTTTGAGTGAATGAATTAAAGAAGCTGCTTGAGATATGCTAATTTCGGCATACGCGCTTAGTATAAATACCATGCAGCGTCATTAATGAAGGAGGTTGATAAAAGGCTGAAGAAGAGGTTGTTAAGGTTGATAGATAAGCGAGAGGGAGCTACAGGGTAAGTAGCTACAGGTGTTATCCTGCGCAAGTGCTTAGGGGGCCCAAAGTTTACGTGGCAGTACAGCTGGTTTGACTCTCTGATGGTTTGTGAGAATTTGCAAAAAGTATTTCTATTGAATGTTAATATATATATTCCGTACAAGTAGTACGTAAGCTTATTGCTGTAAAAGCAAATTCTACATGTGCAACGAATTCAATAAACATTGTTTAATGTATAAACTGTGTTTGTATCCAATTCATTTAGAGTGCCACTTCAAATTATATACACCCAAGTCTGGGTAGAAGTGAGCTACTTTCTCTATAATTGTTTCTGATGAAATAGAAAATTGAGCCACTGTATATTACTGTTGATCATTCTTTTTCTGTAAATTGCATAATCCCAGTTTTTGAAAGAAAACAGTCAGCGTGTCTGCACTTATTTACTTGGGCATATGTTTGAAGAAATTAATTAGTTATCAACCATGAGATTTTAGTCTTCTAAGTGATTAACGAAAATTAATCATTGTTTCCAGTGGTCAAGCATGACTCAAATGTCCATCGGCCAGGATAGAGGAATCAAATTACAGTTGTCTTAATCTCGAATCTTAGTTGCCCTGTTGTGTGAAAATCTGACTTATACAGTTTAATATTACTATGCGGAGCAATTAATGTTAGGATCTTCACACACTCTACCAGATATACAAAACTGTATATTTAGTTTAACCAGAAATTAATATGGATCCTTTATATAATAGTGTTACTGGGAAAACTGTTGACTGAAATTTTATGTTAATTTGCTGAAAATATTTGTCAATCAGAAACAATTTACAAGTTAAATGTTTAACATTACTTAATCTATTTCTTGTATTACTTGTGTATTTAGTTTTATAGCATTTCAAAAATTTTCATTCCTAAGTGAATTATTTGCCCAAACTTATTTCTATGTTTTAAAATCCTTTTCGGAATTCTAAAATACCTAAAATAGCTACTGATTTTATATGATTACAAACATATCTCATAATCAAAAATAGCATTAATAAAATATTAAAAAACGCATTTAAAAAAACGAAAATTCCATTAATAGCACATTTTTGATTCAAAATATCATTTAACCCGGTGTAGAATCATTGCACAAGTTACATCTGAAATTAAAATGTATTTTCTGAAATTTATTTTACGTTCTATATACAGCATTAAACACAATTTGACATAAGCCTACTTATTAGAAGCATTGAATATCTTTTAAATCATATAAAGCCCTTTTACCATATATACTAATGATTTCAAATTACATTTAACAATATTTTATGTTGAAATAATTTTGGTAATTTTGGTGCATTTATTCAAAATACTGCAAAAATTGCTGACGAAATATCTGCGTTATAATTGGGCTTAAATAAATTTTTTTTCACTATTATTGAGATCTTTGAGTAATATTTTAGGAATACATATAAGTTTTTAAGTCAGCCGTTTCAAAAATAAATTTGGATCGAATTTAAGTATCCAAGTGTATGATCACTTCTTTTTCCTGTTGATGAAAAAGCATGATTATGTGAAGAGCTAAATATGGCATCTTTCGGCGGTCACGTCATAAATACTAGAAGTTGATTTTTAACTAAGTTTTAAAATTTTAATAGAAAATTCATGCTTTATCTCCTTATTTATGAATTTACTAGCTGAAAACCCGCACTTTGCTACGGAGTACATTCAAATTAAATACAACGGTCAATGAATGCAATTAATGCCAATATATATATATATATATATATATATATATATATATATATATATATATATATATATATATATGTGTATATATGTATATATATATATATATATATATATATATATATATATATATATATATATATATATATATATATATATATATATATATATATATGTATAATAAATACGACGATCAATATATACAATTCATGTAAAAAAAAATATATATATATATATATACTTATAAAAAAATCGTAAGGGATATTTTTATAGACAAAATAATGTAGAAGAAAATATTCAAATTAAATCTAATAGGACATACTAAAGAATATAGTACAGTTAATATAGTACAGTTTGAGGAACTTATCTTTTGCTGTATTTTAATATTATTTTGGATAATGTCCAATCGTCTGCCGCATTAGCAAGGGAAAAAATATTTTTTTGTCTATTTCATAGTTATGGACGTGACGATAAATTTATTTAAAGTACCAGAAAAAGAAATCACGTGATCAGTACTTAATAAATTAAATTCTAAAAATTAATCTTTAAAAATTCACCAAAAATCAGAAAATGGAGGTAAAGATTCGAAAAATATTTCATTTTAAAAGAATTTTTATGACCTTTCTCGTGATATAAATTTCATAACCCTCAAATTATTATTTTAAATGCAAACTTAAAAGAAGTTGCTAATACAGATTAAAAATTTAATTTGAAAAATATCTAAGAAGAATTTTTCAAAAATCTTTCTTAGTGCACCCTTACACTATAAAAAGAATCGCCATACAAAATTTCAGCCGTTTAGGTCCAGCGGTTTGGTCTGTGCGTTGTATGTCAGTGAGTCAGTCAGTTATGAAACTGTTTTACATATATAGATGATCTGACTTGTTTTGAATTTGTTTGAGATATATTTATATAGTGATAGACTTACGCAACAAATCGGGACATTCATCAACTTCAATTTTCCAATTTATTGATATAAATGCTGTCGCTGCTAACTGTCATGGCGTTTATTTGATATCTAATTTGAAGTAGAATGTCTAAGGTGTGTCATTCATTCTCTACTGGAGTGTCTTCATATAAATTTCGAGAATAGGTAAACTAAAAACTGGGAAAAGTTACTCGAACTTAAATAGAACAAACTGCTTTTAAAGTAATTGACTACCGTTTCTGTCTGTGAAAAAGACAGAATATAGGCGGTTACTAATTATCTGAGAAATTTCAGGACTATCGAAAAAATATAAACAATGTCAGTTTCATCAGAACTTTTTAATTGATAAATGTATACCCACCTGGGGATTGCAAAACAGCATGAATTCCGTGTGGTATAGAGCGTTATAAGTTCTGAATATAAGATATTAGAATATGTTACCATTCATTCTTCATACGTAATATATCGGAGCAACTCCATTTTTGTTCAAGGGGAGGAAAACCTATTCGAACTTTTCTTCCTTCGTGTTTTCCAAATTGATCTCTAACATTAAAGTCTGGCGACTGAAGTGGTCAGGTTAGTACCTCCTTCTGATGCTTTTCACACGGCATGCTGACACATATCGTAAAATGAACGGGTTCGTAATCATTTTCGGAAACACGTACGGACTTTATGGAATAAGCTTGCAAAATAAGATGCATCTGGTGAGCTAGAATAGTTTCGAACAGCTCTGATGTCACAGAATTCTGTATGACATGTAAGGTTCATGGAAAGCTATAATATAATATCCAACAGCATCCACCGTCATGCTGGAGAATGCACATCAAACAGTCTCGACCGTGTGATATGGAAGGTTTTCGGCAAACATATACTCTACAAATAGGATAAGCAAACTGAAGCTCAATTCATTCGATCACATGACATGTTTCAAATCACTGGAACTTCAATTTCTACGTTCATGGCACCACCGACGTATTTTCTTGCACTAGTGTCAGTTATAAGTTACTTCATTGCACCACGGCCAAAACTGCAAGCTATATGTAGCCCCCGTTTAACTGTTATTACTGAAATACGATCACTACGATTTGTAATCACTTCTGCTGTTATTTTCTCTAATGTAGTGTCTGGTTTTCGTTGTACACACTGTACCAAGTCTGTCTCTTCCTCGCTGACATCTTCGTGTGACTTTTTAAGGTTTACATAAGATTCAATTCACAATAATCGAACTTTTAGGTGAATAAATCTAAAGAAGCCGCTTAAGATATGCTAATTGCGGCATACGCGGTTGGTATAAATACCAAGCAGCTAGGTTAAAGAAACGAACTGTTGAGGGAGGAGCTAGGTTGCTTCAAACCTACGCGAGTTCTTGTTAGGCCCAAAGTTTACGTGGCAGCAGTGTTGGTTGACTTTTCAAGTATTATGAGTATTGCAAAGTGTATTTTTCTTGAATGAGTAGTTATATAAGTTAATATATTGAATTGTATTTCCCTTGCAGGAATGCTATATATATTTTTCGTACTAGTAGTACGCATTGCTTACGTTGAAAAAAAAATATATGTGCAAATGCTTGAATAGACATTGTTTTTGTGTAAGAACTGTGTTTGAATGAGATTATTTAGAGTGCCACTTCAAGATATACATACCTAAAGTTAGGGTAGAAGTGTAAATTCTCTATAACTTCACATTTTTTACCTTGTATAACACATTGATTCTGTCTGTACATTGTTATAATAATTGATACAGTGCATCGTTAAACACTAACTATTTCTACCCTTTTCGTTAGAGAAGCACCCACAAGCATGGAGTAGATTATCATATCTTTCTGAAAATAACATCCAACATTTTGCGCATTTACACACCAGCATCTAATTCTTCGACTGTGTTGTTGTTGTTGCTGTTGCTGCTTATGCCCCTTGAACGACGGCAACATCAGATCAAGGCCATTATAGGCTATTGGGCTGAGAGATACGACTCCAGTTTTAATTGGATCCACAAGGATCGGAGTCAGACTTGGCTAACGGACCGGTCCCGTAATTTTGAACCGATTCAAGTGACGAGACAGGTACACTTGACCCCGCATCTCCAGAGGTAAATTTTGAGAACTTGTAGAACATTGCAACCACGAGACATTTTACGCGCACCAGTCGTCATTAGCGCAAACGGCAATGGATTTGTCAGCGACGAGATCGAGCCAGAGACGTTTAGATTACTGGCCTGTTGCTCTTGGCAACTGGGCTACCGTGGCCTTAATACTTCGACTGTACTAAGTGTTAGCTGAATTACTCGTACTTCACAGTATTATATGCTTCTCCTCACTGATGACGTCATCGTCGTGATCTGCATTCACCGCTTTGTACACGCCTTTATTAAGTGATGTTGCTATTAATTTTATAACCCCATCTATATTATTGTTAATACAAAAACATGAACACTTGCTAAAAATTAGGACGTTGAAAATGTTTCCGAGGATGAGCAGTTTCTAGGAGAGCAGTCACGTATATATGAGGCGGTGAAAGGCAAAGTGGTGTAAGTCAGTCAGTCAAGTGATGTAAGTCAAGAGAGTTTAGCTGCAAAAACTACAATAAATTCCACCATGAACTGAACAAATTATAATTCATAATAATTATTACAATATTACAAATAATAACTATTTACAATTACACTATAAATTGAACATGGAGATTACATATATGCCCCCAAATGAAAAAAGTTGAAAATGTGACTTACACCACTTTGCATTACAACGCCTCATATACTCAAGGGCTTTAGGATGCGTAAAAAAGCTGTAAAATATTTTTTTGCCCTTAAAAACAACAGTGCAAGTTACAATTTTTGGCTGTCATGAATAGTAGACAAGATTTCAATGAATGTCATATGCGAAGAGAGAGGATTTGTTTTGAATTGTTTGCATGCGAATTATGGTCCTCATTCGTAGGGTTATTATTCAAGCTTAAATACTCTAAGTATTTTGCTAGAAGTAGTATTTCTTTATTAATTCTCTATTCCAGTGAAAATAGCTGATAAAAATATATCTAGTGTTTCAATGAATTTGTTCGTTAATTTTTTTACTTAATGACATCACTGATTGAATTGAGCGAAGGAAATATTTCATAAAATGTTGTTTTCAAATATTTCACGAAGTATTTTTTTTATTTAACCCTTCAGCGGGAGAGCCAATTTTTAGAACACCAGCAGGCGCGTGTGGCAGAAAGTACAACATATTTTTCAAACTTGATTATTCCTTTTGCAATAAAATTTTTTTTTAAAAATTCAAAATAATAATTCTATGTTTTATGACAAGATATAAATGTTGATGATATTGAGATATATTTATAATTAAAGGGCAAAGAATGCAGATACAATCGCCTTATTTCAAAACTGTCCGGTTTGTTGGATCTCAGGACAACTTGCGAATTCATTCCTATTATGTCCAAAAACCTAAAAAAACAATGAGGTTGTCCATCTTCGTGATATGCGGGATACCGTGTAATAGCTTCTCATTTGATCGACTACATCAACTCCTGCTTTTGTCGTATTGTAATCCAGTATAATAGCTGGTTTACCACGGTTAAATCACGACTAACAATGAATGGAAATGAATACAAAGGTCAGAAAATGAGACCTGCGTTAGAAAGGGTGTAGCTACAAATAGATACTGCTTAGAACATTCAAACCTTACATGCAAAAACAAACCATTAAAAATTACGAAAATGTTGCACTTTGTACATGGGTACACCCGCTGAAGGGTTAACAAACATGTCCAAGTAAAACAAACATATAATGTACATTATTTCACAATCTGAGTACAGTTATCGCAAAAGTAAAAAGAGAAAATCAATCTTCTAATGAGAGTTAAACAAATATGAACAAAACAAATGTCTGTCCGCAGATTTCGGCCTTGTAAATGTAGATTTTAAAAAATGTTCTTTATACCTAATTAGTATTTTTGTAAAATATAAATATAATTAGTAATCAGCATGAAACAGACCGAAGATAAATTTCTAAAATGAAACAAAAGCTAATTTATGCAAAAACTTTATGGCGAGATGTCAAAATCCTACACCTACTTTTGGAAAAATTGTTTCTTTAAAACCATTTAATAGACAAAATATAATTAATAATTTTTTTTTTCGTGGGAAAGTTTCTAGGCATCGTAATAGAGGAAGCATTAGTTTAAATGACCTGTAAATTTATAACTAGCGTAGTTCGCCCATTAATCATTCCTTTAAAATACATCTGTTACATTTTAAACTATAAATGAAGGTTTTAAGCAATTTATATGCTAGAGAATTTCCATTTCAATAAACTTAGAAAAGTTTGAAATATCCAGGATGCCACTTACTCACGAGGCGCGGTATTTTAGTAACGTGCTATTTTAAGAAATTGCGCAGTAAAAGCATATTCTATGTATTCCACTGTACATACTTATGTTACAATAGAGAATTTTGAACAAAACAATAATTTTAAATGTTATGACTATCATCCATAAATATATGTTAAATAACATGTAAGGCAACTATCATATGTAAGATATGAGAATAATGTGTTATGTTATAATAGTTGTAACGTCATTAAATTCGTATTACATTTTAATTTCCTATTTGATATATCCAGTCTTAGTTTTTATGTTAATACTTTTCCAGACTTTGATTCGGTTACCGTTTTAGGCAGAACGAAGCAAAATACATAATCAGCTGAAGGTGTAGTTAAAGGTATTGTTAATGAGTGAAAAACTTCTGCGAACGCTAACCAATCGTTGGGTAATTTTCTCATTAACTGAGTTGAAGAGCTTAAATGTGTAATGTATGTAATCATTTACTTTTACGAATGATATTCATCCTTCTCGATTACAGGTTTACGTTTGACTAGAACTACTTTTGACTAACACTTGTAGCTAATTTAAAATTAAAAAATTACATTTTTTTATCATGTTAAAGACATTGTTTGACTATAATTCGATTGTTCCTCCGATTGAAAAATTTTATAAGCTTATAATAATATAATTTTTAAGCAGATTTTTATAAGCTTATTATAACCTGCTATTCCAAACTTCTAGGGATAAAACTCCGGAAAAAATTCTTATTTCACTGGAATACTACTAAATAGCAAGTGACTAACAGGAGCTCAGCATCCAAACTGATGCAGACAGACACTACAAGATCGTTTCTCTAATGCATAATCTCTTTGTTTATTCTCCGTCTGCTAGGTTTACAGTCCATCATAATACGAGTATTATATTTTCTGGTTCTTCCCTATTCTCTGAAAGAGAGTTCTAGTAAATCTTGAAAAGGGAAAAATAAAACATAAGAATTTATTATTTATTGGAATATGCAACAGCCTTTGCATATATATTATAAATAAATAAATATATATATATATATATATATATATATATATATATATATATATACGGTAAAAACTTTTTATAAGAACACCGGTTATAAAAACATATAGCTTAAAAGTACGGAATTATTAGTTCCCGGCCAAATATCATGAGTAATGATGGATATAAAATACGGCTATATAGCATCGTTAATAAGAACATATCGCTTTTAGAAACTTCAAATTAATTTGTTTCTGTAAAAATAAATCGCTTATAAGAACATGTTAATTGGGAAGTAGCAGCACGTTCTTCTTCAACCATTTTATCCATTTTTTATTTAAAAAAAACGGACTAAAACTAAGAAACTTCGAAAAAGTCCACATGCTGACATAGAAGAAGCCCTTTTGCTTTGGTTTAAGATTCAACGGATTGCCATCTTCTAATCGGACGGATTTTGCAAGGGAAAGCAAATGAATTTGCGAATGTTTTTAAAAAACATGATTTCGTTTATTCAATTTCGTGGATCCAGAGATTTTGGGAGAGGCATTCCGTTGTGTTCGGAAGAATCAGGGGAGAATCGAAGGCCGTGCCACCAGCAGTTTCTGATAACTGGCTTAAAACCGTTTGGATTACGTTAAGAGAAGGTTATGAAGACCACGAAATCTTCAATCTTTAAAAAAAAATTCGAATTATTTCCTGCATGCTGGTTTTCTTAGGGTTGAAAATCCTCCCTTTTTTAAAATTAAGACGATAATGATTAAACGCTTCAAGACTGGGTTCGAGATTTGCCAATTGAACAAGATTCACTTTAGGAATATGAAGACAAATAGGTGGTTATCAAAATAATGGAAACACCAAGAAATAACTTGAAATACTTTATTAGTATGGAATAGGAGCGTTTTTGGCATATAATACAGCCTGAGTTCACCTATGAACAGATTTGTACAAGACATGAATAGTGGTTAAGGAAGTATTATACTACCCCTTATGAAGAAATCGGGAAAGTTAATGTAGAGTTGGTGTTGGTGGATATCGATACTTGGATCTAATCTCTAAAACAAATCACAGTGTTTCGATGATATTGAAGTAGGGGGACTGTGGGGGTTAGGTAATATATTTGCCTCTATTTTCATGTTCTTCAAACCACAATATGACAGGTCTGTCTGTATGGAAAGGAGCGTTATCATCCTGGGAAACACCCTCTCCAACGGGAAACAATGTTTGCATTATAGGACGAACCTGGTTGGCAAAAAGTTCGATATTGTCCTTCCCAGTGTATCTCCCTTTTAGGGTTTCAATGCGACTTGCTGAAAATCATGAGATAACAGCCCAAACCATGTCAGATCCGTCTCCATAATTGGTAGTTCACACGAGACAATCAGGATCATATATTTGTTTGGTTGTTTTCCAGTCAGCCCACGTCCTCTTGTGGGGACCAATGGGGCCAGTGACTATTCTGAACACAATATTATTTCACATATCACTTGGCCAGGATTTGTGCTCATGGCTCTATCCTGTACGACGTTTTGCATTCACATCTGTTACAAGTGGCTTGGGAATAGTTACTCATCCGTAAATGTTTGGTTTGTGAAGTTCCCTCCTACTTATAATGGCGGATACGGGAACCTGTAGATGCAGATCGAGCTCTATGGTCAATTAGGTTGCAGTTGTTTTATTTTTACAAGTCACAATCCGCCTCAATACTCGTCCGTCTCTTTCACTTAGCTCTCCCTTTCTTCCACTATTCTGTTTCGCAGACGATGTTTATCCGTGCATTCTGTATGCTATCATGACATTCGATGCCATAGGTCTGTCTAGAAACACCCCGAACCCAGGTGGATAAAGCAAGAGATGTTTCCATTTGACGCGTTCCAAAAATTTGCCCTCTTTGCAAGTTCTGCAAGGTTTAACAACTTATACGTTATCCCCCCAAAATCACGATGCTCATAGCTTTATTACTATATATATATATATATATATATATATATATATATATACTATATTTTATTCAAAATACTGGTGATTATACTTGTATTTTAAGGAATACGAAGCATTTTCCTGAACACCACTAATATTTATATGTGTTTCCAGTATTTTGATAACCACCTGTGGATTTGGCTCTTGCAACTCATAGGAATGTAACGGATGAAGATATTGTTGCAGGCGTAAATGCATAGATTTCTGGAAGAGATGATGATATTGACAACAGAGCCAGTTCAGGAGATCTTTTGAACGAGTTTCCTTGTCCGAGTTTAAAACAAATCTTTTCAGCAATCATTACTTTAAATAAATTTTTGGCTTGAAATGACGATTTTGTGAAGGATGCGATAAAATAAAGCTGTCAAAGAACTTGTCGCGTTAATCGAAAATTATTTTTATTAAAAAAAAAAATAAATAAACAAAAATAACTGATAATTTTCAGAAAATTAATAAACATGTAAAAGCAAAATATTGCATAATGTATGTACATTCATAATAGCTACATAATTTTATTCATTTTTCTTTTTAACGTTTTTAGATATATGTATTTGAAAAAGTTAAACAAAAAATACTTATATGAAAATGAGCAGTGTGTTTTTCCTTGATTGAACTGGAACCTTTTAACTATTTTTTGAACGTCATGTTTCAGGTGTAAATAGAAATTATGTGTCAATGAATTTCGTATTTCCAGCATTTTTAAGTTATCTATCGGATATAAAAACTATCGATTATAAGAACCAGTTTTTAATGTCCCCTGGATGTTCTTATAAACGATTTGTACTGTATATATATATATATGTATTTATATAAACAATATTTGCCCGATGTCTACGTCTGGCAAAAAGCCGGTAGATGAAAAAGGCGATTCACCGCCAAAACAGAAATTAAGCTTACGCCAAGCAGGAGCACAAGCGGTGCGCAGATAGCTGATTGGTCTAGCCAAAGCTGACGTACAAATGCGCCTAAGTTTAATTGGACGTAGCTCCCTTACCAGAGCGAAGGATAGACATTTTCCCACGCGGCGAAATTCAAACGCATGCCGAAAAATGTTATCGGTGGAAATTGGTGACATTAGGTCAACCTTATTGTTGACAATAGCAATTTAAGAGCAATTAACGTACCCCCAAAGAAGAGGAAATATATCCGGTGCGTTTTAAAAGGGCGGTCATACAAAAAAATCCAATTATATTGCAAAGGGGGTTTGCGTTTCCTAAGAAACGTAATTAATTTAAGAGGTTTTTCCCAGGCATAAGAAACAGGTGGTGATTTACAGATGTTATTCCCAGAACACCGAAATGGTGCAGGGCTAGGCCTTCAGAGACCTCCCACGTATTGGGGAACACGTAAAAATTAAACTATTCTATTTCACAAGCTAATCTGCATATAGCTCGAGCAACCAAGTTACATTTAGGAATACTAGCGATTAAATTATTTCTCAATTCATTAATACCAGCACTTAACGTTAAAATATTAACACATCGACTATAACGAAAATCCTCGTTATATATATATATATATACCGCAAGAGATATGTATAGAACTGAAATTTTATAACATATTTTACTCGTATAATATAAAATTGGTTTGAAATTATCAGGTACTACATTTATTTTTATGTTGGGCTTATAGCTATAAAATTCTTTAGGATGGTCTAAATATTTCTGAATCAGTCATATTTTTTTTTCGTACTTGAAAATAAAATTAAGTTATTTTTTTTGGATAAAAATGTAATCCATGCAAGAAAACATAATTCTACACTTCTTAGTGTTAATATACTTAGTATATTATTCTTAGTGTAAATATGAAATTTATATCATATAAGCATTTAGTTTTAGATTCTTAGGACACGTATTGCTTTTAAGGTTAGAGATAAGAAAAAAAAGGGATTGTTAAGAAGTTTTAATCATTTTTAAACGTTAGAATGTTGTAAAGCATTCAACTGTTATCTTCATCATTTAATCACTATTCTTAACTCTTTCATCATTCTTAAAATTCTTCATCTTTTAACACAGAGCTACATCTTCTTATATTACGGTAAAATTATTCGAGAAAGGGAGCTATAAAAAACAGAAGTAACATCTGTTTTTCATTTCTCTTCGAAAATAAATGTTTTGTTAAGAAATTTTAATTAAAATGGTTTTTTAAGCTGACACATGAGTCCCCTAAAAAATAAGGAAAAAGACAAAAGCTTAAAACAATTGCTTTCCTTGAGTACAATTATAAAGTTAATATTTGTAACAGCTACGAAAGTAAACAAGTTAACTGTTACTATCGTGATAACTAACGATTATTTCTGTGTTACTTTTTTTTCACCTATACCAATTTATTTCTCCATTATCTTTAAGCATATACTTTTGACACATCTTCGTTTTCTCTTTTCTTTACGTGTATTTCTTTTAATATATTCTAAGTTCGGGCTAAGGCAGATTACACATTCGAATACATAAACATTTTCTTCAAAGCGCAAATTAATTTTTGTTTATTTGTCTTGTTATTCAAATAACTAGCTCATTTTTTCATCATATTTAGTGTGCTTTTCTACTTCACTTGTTGAAAAAGTTATCCTAAAAGTTTAGACATCGAGCTTGTCAATTTGTCAGGAAGTGTTGCTAAATATTTCCTGTTACAAGAAACATGACCCCTTGACGGAATAAAGATATCGCCAGTAGTTTTCGAACATTGAAAGGGCTTAAAGCCTGTTAAAATGCTAAACATATAAGAAAAAATTCAAAGTTTGAGCGAGTAATTCCATGGACAGGTAAGAATTTAAGCCATTTTAGCAATACAGTGAATCTTTTCTATGGCGGTCAGTAAGAGTTCCAAAAAAGAGTGGCCCTTCTTAGGGGTGGTCGTCTTAAAGATGTTTCTTCCATAGTATTGACTCTTTGGAGTGTTTGATCAGTTCTTAACAAAATATGGCCGTTTAGAGTGGTGGCCGGATAAAGAAGTACTGCATATTAGAGAAACTTTAGTTTAGCAATTTGATTTAGCATTTTATAAATTTTACCCAATATTGTGGATGCAGGAATATGCAAAGAAGTTAAGTTCGAACTTTTTCTTCTGTTGCTGTTTTGCAAACCAATATAAACAGTGATATACTCAGTTCTAACACTGCTTTTGTGAAATAATAAAACATATTTTTGGTGATTGAATTATTTAATTGATTGGAAAGGTTAACATTAAAATTGTGTAAAGTATTTATGAAGAGTCTAAATTATATCATATTCAAAATAAATAAAAGTGTAGAGCTATAACAATATATATATATATATATATATATATATATATATATATATATATATATATATATATATATATATATATATATATATATTTGTGACCATAATTAATGACTATTGGTATATTTTTTTTAATTTAATTTTTTATCTTGCATCAATAAATTTCGTTTTGTATGAACTTTTTTTTTCAATATATGATCTACTTTCAATATAGGATATGCTCACATTTTAATATCTTTACTGTACTATCTTACATATAAAAGTTAAATTTCCTCCATAGGCCCTGTGCTTCATAGTTTCAATACGCCTCATCTGCATAAAGAAAACAGAAAAAAATGCCGTTATAATGTTTTTTAGGAGATTATGTCAATAAGGAATTACCAAATTGATCAGTCAATCTCATTACTTTGCTAATTAGAAAACATATAATCTATATATATATAAAACAGTTCCGTAACTGACTCATTCATTCACTGACTGACTGACTGACTGACATACAACGCACAGACCAAACCGCTGGACCTAAAGGGCTGAAATTTTGCATGGCGATTCTTCTAATAGTGTAGGGGTGCACTAAGAAAGAAATTCAAAAATTCTTCTTAGATTTTTTTAAATTAAATTTTTAAGCTGTTTTTTAAACTTTTTTTACGTTTGCATTTAAAACAATACATTGAGGGTAATAAAATTTATGTCACGAGAAAGATCATAAAAATTCCTTCAAAATGAATTTTTTTTCGAATTTTTACCTCCATTTCCTGATTTTTGGTGAATTTTTAAATATTAATTTTTAGAATTTAATTTATTAAATGCTGATCACGTGATTTCTTTTTTGGTACTTTCAATAAATTTATCGTCACGTGTGTAACAACTAAATAGACAAAAAAAAATATTTTTTTTCTCCTTCTAATGCAGCAGACGATTGGATATTATCCAAAAAAATGCATATCCCTCACGATTTTTTTATAAATATATATATATATATATAGATAGATATATATATATTTTACATCAATTGTATACATTGATCATCGCATTTATTATAAATATATATATTTATTTTTTGGCATAAATTGCATACGTTGACCGTTGTATTTAATTTGAATGTACTCCGTAGCGAAGCGCGGATTTTCAGCTAGTAAATACATAGTCATAGAATTAGGTGTCTGTGATTTCATCTGCGCACACCGGGAACAGCAATCGACCTATTGTATTTTGCGTAGCAGAAGATGGTATGTTTACTCTGAGAGTTTTATTATTGGTCATCATGGTGTCTGTGACTGCGCTGTGGGCATGAGCCGACGCTGTGACTTCTCGTTTCTTCCTACGTGCCAGTAGAGATTGCAGTAATGGCGAATGTGAGGCAAAAATCTCAGTGTGTGTTGTGGTACGCTGCATTTAAGGGGACAGTGGACCTTCAAACCTAACTTTTTTTGTTTTGAATGGATCTGCTTGTAATTTAAATATGCGATTATTACCATAGATATGTAAAAGTGGTTAAAATTTAAAGAAGAAATATTCATAATTTATGAATTTGGAATTATTAATTATATCAAAAATTGGCCTCAGTAAAAATGTTCCATGTGCATTTCTTTTGAATATAATATGGTAATTTTTATTTGCAGGATACCTTATGGAACTAACAATAAAACTTATTGCTTATTTTAAGCATTCATTAAAAATATAAAGAGAAAAAAAATAATAATAGTAAAAACACCCTTTTTATTACGCAAAATACCTATAAATCATCTTTTCGAGTACAAAATTTAAAAATTCTGAGCTACGAAGCATAATTTTTTTCAATAAGATTTATTTGATATATTGTTAAGTACATAAAACTTAAATTTCAAAGCGATACGATAATTAGAAATGCACCTGGAGCAGTTTGAATATTAGTATGACATGAAAATTTTTATTTTGAGAAAAACACATTGAAAGTTATTGCTATTAGCAACCACATAATATCTACATTAAATACAAAAGCCTACAACTAGGAAAGTAATCACAGGAATTAAAAATTCTTTTTGCAACGCATTCCTACTCGTCCGTAGTTTCACAATTCAATAAAATTTAAAAAAAAATCGAATTTTTGGACAAATTTCAAAATTTTGAAAGTCCACTGTCCCCTTAAACCAGTTGTCAAAGTGCAACGGCGTACGTGCGGACAAGATGAACCCGCAGACAAAACCATTATTCGTCGGTTTTAGCAGTTTAAAGAAACTGGATGTGTTGACATTAATAAGTCCCCAGGACGGCCGTGAACATTGGACGACAATGTGGAGCGTTTACGACAATCGTTCTTGCGTAGACCGAAAAAACCTATAGCTCGCCACAGCTTGGGACTTGGCATACCGATAACTACCATCCAGAATGTGCTTCATACATTTTACATGCGAAACTATTGCAAGCCTAAAAAATTCAGTTTAACCCTTCAGCGTGAGCGCCAATTTTTGGAACACCAGCAGGCGCGCGAGGCACAAAGTGAAACGTCTCTTTCAACCGTGATTATTCCTTTTGTAATAATCTTTTTTTTTCCCAATTGAAAATAATAATTTTGCGTTTTATGATAAGATATAAAATATTGATAATATTGAGATATATTTATAATTAAAGGGGTCCAGGACACAAAATTGTTCGAATTTTCGAAAAAAAAATTTATTGCATTAAAAATTTGTGTGTTCGTTTCCGCTTAAAATGACGTTAAAACCATGTTTCTATCTTAATTAGAACAGGATAAATTATTATTTTTTTTTGCAACAGTCTAATAGTAGCCAATCGTTGTTTAAACCTGTGAGTTTTTCTGCATGATGGGCTTTTTCCCCATTTCTCGTTTTTAAATTGTTATAAGTCAAGAACTGTTAAAAATAAATGGTTGAAACTTCTAACATGTCTTTTTCAACTATTTTACTTTAATTTTGATTCAGCAAATTTGAAAAACATATTTACTTTTGAAAATATGATTTTTTAAAAATAAGTTACATCATTTTTTTCGTAATTTTTAATCTAAATATTTTTAATTTTAAAAAAAAATTAATATTTAAAAAAATGGTGAATTGTAATTAAAACTTGAATATTTCTGTTTAATTAAATGAAAAAGATTGAAATTCGACCAATAATATTTCGAGTTATAACGATTTTAAATTGCCCCACTTTTATTAAAAATTTTAAATTTAAAAATATTTTAAAAACATTTTGAGAAGTTTTATTATGTGATTTTGTTTGCAAATTATATGGTTAAGCGTCACAAAAAAATTCAAAATTTTAACCCAATAAATAATTTTTTTTTCAAAATGTGTCCTGGACCCCCTTAAAGGCTGAAGAATGCAGATACAATCGCCTTATCTAAAAAACTGTCCGGTTTATTGGATCTAAGGAAAACTTGAGAATTGATTCCTGTTATGCCCAAAAACCTAAAAAAACAATCAGATTGTCCATCTTCGTGATATGCGAGATACCGTGTAATATCTGCACATTTGATCGACTACATCAACTCCTGCGTTTGTCGTATTGTAATCCAGAGTAATCGCTTGTTTGCCATGGTTAAATCACGACTAACAATGAATGGAAAGGAATAGAAGGGTCAGAAAAATGGACCTGCATTAGAAAGGGTGTAGCTATAAATAGAAACTGATTAGAACATTCAAGCCTTACATGTAAAAACAAACCATTCAAAATTACGAAAGTGTTGCACTTTGTATTCGGGCTTGCCCGCTGACGGGTTAAACACGAAATTAAAAAACTCGATCTTCGTAAACGAGCGGATATTGCTGGGTATATGTTGAGTGCAGTACCTATGTCCGAAAAGCACTAAATAACAGATTCTCTGAACGTTGGATTGAAGGGAAAATCCAATTACGTGGCAATCAAGAAGCCCCGATTTGACCCCTCTAAATATTTTTTCTATGAGGTTACCTGAAAAAAAATGTGTATGCTAAGACGATCCGGGTCCTATGCCATTTGTCGAGCAGAATCACTGCTGCAATAGCGACTGTGACTCCTGCTATGATCGAGTATACCTGGATGGAAATCGACGATCACCTAAATCTGTGCCGAGCGACGAAGTGTGCTCATGTCGAAACCTGCTAGGTAATATCCAAAACTGGATTCGTTTCTGTAACTTTTGGTGAAAAAATAAACACCATGTATTGTTGAGTGGGTTGCGCTGTGTTCTCGAAAGATGAAGGTGGAAGGCCACATAACTATGAAGATTTAAACTTGTCACGCTGAAAAAAAAGGAAAGAGATGTGACAATAAAAAAGGGTCGAAAAACGTGGTTGATGATCATCATATGGGTTTTATTTAATTACTAGCTGAAAACCCGCACTTCGCTACGGAGTACATTCAAAGTAAAAACATCGGTGAATGTATGCAATTAATGCCAATATATATATAATAAATACGACGATCAATGTATATAATTGATGTAAAATATATATATATTTATAAAAAAATCGTAAGGGATATTTTTATAGACAAAATAATGTAGAAGAAGATATTCAAATTAAATCTAATATAAAGAATACTAAAGAATATAGTACAGTTAATATAGTACAGTTTCTAGAACATTTCTTTTACTGTATTTTAATATTTTTTTGGATAATGTCCAATCGTCTGCCGCATTAGCAAGAAAAAAAAATTATTTTTGTCTATTTAGTTTTTATGCACGTGACGATAAATTTATTTAAAGTACCAGAAAAAGAAGTCACGTGATCAGCATATAATAAATTAAATTCTAAAAATTAATCTTTAAAAATTCCCCAAAAATCAAGAAATGAAGGTAAAGATTCGAAAAAGATTTCATTTTAAAGGAATTTTTATGATCTTTCTCGTGATATAAATTTTATAACCCTCAAATTATTATTTTAAATGCAAACTTAAAAAAAGTAAAAAAAACAGCTTAAAAATTTAATTTAAAAAAATCTAAGAAGAATTTTTCCAAAATCTCTCTTAGTGCACCCCTACACTATAAGAAGAATCGCCATGCAAAATTTCAGCCCTTTAGGTCCAGCGGTTTGGTCTGTGCGTTGTATGTCAGTCAGTCAGTGAATGAATGAATGAATGAATGAGTCAGTTACGGAACTGTTTTATATATATAGATGACAAATGAAATGCAGGTGGCTTAAGGCCATGACGAAAAACATGCTGTCCTTTACGGATCCGGTGGACGTCTTAGTCTGGGGACGCTAAAAATGGCCGCTGCTGGAACTGCTAGGCCGCGGAACCGTTGTCTTCTGCTCCTCATCGCTGCGTCCATCTCGGGTGATGGAAAAAGGGCGCTCTGTTTTTGTCGTTAAACTTTCCCGCTAGAGTCCCCGACATCACGTGGTCGTGATGAGCTGACCAGATGGGGAATTCGGTGCCGCCAAGCAGTGGAGCTGCGCCCGCCAAGCATTGGAGCGGGGCTTACGAACAAAGATTAGCTTTTTCTGCGTGTTGCGGGGAAGGGCGATTTATCGTGCCAAATGTAAGTTTGCCAGATTTTTGGGGATTAAAGGATTAAGGAAGAATGTGACTGCTTCCCGATAACAGTTTTGTTGGTTCGAAAAAGAGATGCATTTTCAGAAAAACCCAGAGTGTCTGGGGAAAAACTACAAATTAAGGAAGCGTATGGTTTACACCCCTTTTACAAATGGAATCGTTATTACAGTATTTGGATTATTCTTAAGCGCTTATAAGGCGCTGAAAACCATTACGACATGTATTCTATTACCCAGTTCTTTATTGCACGCAGCAATCACATATACCATTTTCAATGACCCTGTATATTGATATGTAATTTAGAAGAATACAACATGTGTGTTTTTTTCGGTGGGGAACAAACATAACTTGAAAAAAAAGTTTTAATTACCCTTGATTTCAAATGTTTCATCAAATAATAGAAAATATCTGTCAGATATGAATATTATTAATAAATTTAGTTTCTTTTTTCCTCTATGTTTTTTATTCTTATTTCTTTAAAAATTTACGCCCGTCAGATTTTCTTTAAACATGTCACACATAACAGTCCAATACAACACGGCAGCTGTGTCCAGTGGAAGGAAGTGTTCTGAAACTGGCCGTAGAAAGAATGTCCTGTATAAAAGGACATGCAAATTTTATGCTCCCCAGTCATAGAAGCTAATGATTTCACATATACTTTATTCACATATACCCAGTCATAGAAGCTGATTGATGTAAACACATACAGGAGATCATGAAAGTCTAATGTGGAAAAGATGGACCTGTAAATAATCATGGCCAGTAAGACATAGAAACAAGAATTCTGGTAGCTCTGGGAAGAGATGAGTGGATATATTTCTTTCTGTCGATCAAGGATGACCAGCATTTTTTCTCAGCCTCCACTTTACGAATAGAAACTGTTTTCCGAGATATTTTTCTTGTGAAGTCCTTTAATGTTTCTCAGAGGTATACCAGAATTAGGAGGTTATAGATTAGATGCTTCTCTCATCAAAATGTCTCCTTGGTTATTACCATGGATACCAGAATGACCTGGTATCAACTGGGGTACAACATGTCTTCCAGAATTTAAAAGATATCTAATAAATTGCTTGCACTTAAATTATTGAGAATTAAATTATAGCCTATAATTTGATTTACATACGAATTACTTACGAATAGAAACTTATTTACTTTACGAATTATTACTTTATGAATAGAAACTATTTTCCGAGATATTTTTCTTGTGAAGTCCTTTAATGTTTCTAAGAGGTATACCAGAATTAGGAGGTTATAGATTAGATGCTTCTCTCGTCAAAAAGTCTCCTTGGTTATTACCATGGATACCGGAATGACCTGGTATCAACTGTAGTACAAGATGTCTTCTAAAATTGAAAAGATACCTAATAAATTGCTTACACTTAAATTACGGAGAATTAAATTGTAGCCTATAATTTGATTTACATAAACGTAAGTATTTTTTTCCTGGGGTAATTGATTATTTAGTACTTAATTTATACTGCAGTATATATTATTTGTTAGAATTGTTCTGTTATTTACCTATTTACTAATTTCAGATGAAAACACCATTCAATTTAATTTTGGAAGAAATGGTGGAAAAGAAAAGGTTATAACTAAAGAAAGAAGGGCATGAGAATTAGTGTGAAATTCTCAAATCAAGAAAAGATGCTTTAAAAAGAGAAAAACAGAACTTAGCAGATTAAACAGCAATATTTAAAATAATATTCCAATAAAGTGGTCATGCTATATCAGTTCAAACAATGTTTAAGTTAAATATATGTGAAAACAATATTTATTTCTCTCAAAAGAAGATAAACGTTCGGAAACTGGTAGTTTCATAATTCCTGAGATTATTTATTTTAAGGATAGATGTAGGTTTTAGCGATACAAACGTAGTTTTCTTCAAACTGTTTCATCGTAAGAGTAATCATTATTTATCTCCAGTTATGCTATTTATACTCCCAATATTGAAATAGATTTTGCATTTTTCTGTAGGATTACGGGGAAAGTAAATAAACCCTGATACGTAGAAATGAAATTTATGAAAATGCTTTTAAATTTTTAAGCAGAATTCTCATTAAGGTTGTATGTTCCTATTGGACCGATTTCTAAGGATTATAGTTTCAAAAATTTGGCGGTTATACAGCATATCATACTGAAGAATTCAAACTGCAAATAATTAAAATAGTCTGTATTTGCTCAAAAGGTATGAAAAACTAGAATTGCAAGGAGGTAATTAAAATCAAATATTTAAGGATTTATTTTAATTGTAATGTTTATTTCAAGCCTTAGAATATGTTAAAATAAAATGTGTCGAAAAATTTAAGCTAGTACGTTTGGCTTAAATCATGAAGTCGTCAGCAGTTGTATTACTTAAATGTTAAAATAGATTCAAATATTTTTATTGACAAGTAATTATTTTTAGAATAATGTAAATTTGTATAATCATTAACTGAATTATTTATTATTATTGCATATTAAATTTATTGTTTATTATTTACTACACTTAGTAAGATCAAAATAAAATATTTATTGATAATGGTAAAATGCAATTAAAAAATTAATTATTATCAGTAAAATAGATTAGCTTCTGGATATTTTTAAATTTTCACCATTGCGTGTACTTTTATGCAATTTCATTATCGATCATTATCGCCTTAACAAGTTTTGTAGTATGACAACTAGGAAAAATATTTAAAAAACAATTTTCTATCTATCGAACTCTATACCTTAAGGAAAAATTTTGGAAAGTTCTTTAATTGACATTGTCTTGTGAACTCGTGTGGAACGAAAAACATTATCCCTAAAATAATTAATTTTTAATTTAAACTTTTTATTTTGATAACCATTTTGTGTCTGAAAATATTGTTTTTTCAGTTCCATAATATCGTAGATGAGTCTTCTGACCAGCTTGTAGGAAAACTGGAAGCAGCTAAACTGTCACTAGGATAATCCTTGGGTCAGAATGAGTTTTTGAACGCACAGGAGATTTTATGTATTGACAGCTATACTATGTAGTTCGATATCTTGTAAAGTGTTAGAAGGTAAAGTTAGGAAGTTACATTTCATCGAGTATCATGAATGTGTTTTAAACTTATATCCTTTTTAACTCATTGTGGAATTGAAGAAGTGGTTATTACGTTTTCTGGGGAATAATTCCGAATCCCATGCCGCTTGGCGCCATTTGGCGAGCTTTCTAAGGCCTTCGCCTATCGCTGAAATCTCAGAAACCACCCCAAATCGCAGTTATAACAGCGTACCTAAGCGACGCAATTTTCTCGGTGTCACTTAGGCTTAAAACAAAAAAAAGTATGAAACACAGCCCCCCTAAAAAAAAATGTAAAACCAATGCATATTATACACATTTAGGTATATAAGTTTTTTAAATATACCATTTCATATATAGAAATCAAAGTAAAAGGACATTTTAAAACCAAAAGCGTAAAAAGTTACTAAATAGAATAACAAATAAGTTAATAAATAAAATCAGAATTTCATATCACGTTAATGTTACGTTTTGAAGGATAAATCTCGGGAAGTATCAATTGAAACTACCATTAAATCAAAATTGGGGACCCCCAAACATACAAAAATTATAATTTATTTTTCGAAAATCACATTCGCTAGGAAGTAAACCACCCCCTCTTAATTAATTATAGAATACCATCTAAAAGTGGAAAAATTCAAAATTAAAAGAGGCATGGTGAAAAAAAAAATGGCAGAGGCAAACGGACTTACCAGAAATCCATCTACAGGGGAAATGAGAGGTAAAAAAAATATCTAGTTGATAACGTTTAAAATGACAACGCTATTAAAAAATAAAATAATTGGCCCTTAGATAAAAACGTGAATCCTACATTCCAAAAACAGCTATAAATCAACTCAGCTAATTAACAACTCAACAGAAACGGAAGACAAACAACACATTGAAAGATTTATAGCCGAAAAATAATCTAAAAATTTCCAGCATAGGATATGGGACTTCTCCTTTATTCTGCCTATCAACAAGTTTATTGTAATTCACGGTGACGAGCATTGTATTGTTGAAAAACAGCTCCAGGAAAAGTCTTGAGAAGTCTAAAGGCCTGTTCACATTGTCTCTGGGGTGTTGTGTTCGCATGATCTGTTATTGGAGTGACGCGTCACGTGGTCAATGGATTGTGCTCTGTGAATGGGTGGAATTTTAAAAGTTGACGCTACGTAACGCTCCAGATTCAGTGTGAACAGAACGTAAGACGTCATTATGCATTATGTTTTTATGTAAATCTAACTGTCCATGGTACCTGCTATCCGTATAAAGCTCTATGAAACAACGCCCCAAACCATTATGCTTGAGAATATGGTCAGTATGACGCTCTAAAATGCCACCCCCCATATGCCGCTCAATTCTATATCTGCAAGTATGGACCTGTTTAAAATCTTGTAAACCATCGTTCTCAATGAAGCGATTTGATTAATTTTTACAGCACGCTTCGAAACTCATTTGTAACGATATATAAGAGCTGTATTACATACTGAATTACATAAAATTTTCTTTGCGATACACTTTATCAGTTTTGTCTTGTACAGAAAATTATTTATTTATGATACTTTAATTTACTTGAAAAAGTAATATTACAGTATTCTCTTTATCGTTCAGTTTTTACTTTTATTTTTTTAACAGATAAGTATAGTAAACGTCATTATAACCAATTTTAAATATGAACTGTCATCCATCCTTAGAATAAAACTTATTTATTCAAAAGTAAGTAACATAAATATTAGATATTGAAAAGAAATCCGCATTTATAGGTATTATCAACGGATTTTTTAACTGTCCATCTCACAGAATATTTTTTCCAAAAAGAAAAAAAACTTATTTTCATATTAAAAAAATAAGTAAGAATAGCGTATTTAGATATTAAAAAAAATTCATATGTAATGGTATTATCAAAGGATTTTTTAATAGTCCCTGTCATAGAATACTTTTCCAAAAGGAAATAAAACCTATTTACTCGTAATTTAAAATAATAAAATTTAAAATTTAAAATTTAAAATAATTACATAGTAAAAATAGCGTTCTTAGATATTGAAAAGAAACACCTATTTAATTATATTGTCAACAAATTTTTTAATTTTCCGTATTACTGAAGATTTTTCGGAAGAGAAATACAACCTATTTATTTAAAAATAAGAGGTATTAGATATTGAAAAGATATTCATATTTAATGGTATTATCAACGGATTTTTGAATAGTCCATGTTAGTGACAATTTTTTCGAAAAAAAAACTCCTCTTTATTCAAAGAAAAGTAAGACTAGTGTCATGAGATATTGAAAATAAATTCATCTTTAATGGCATTATCAACGGATTTTTTTAATTGTCCATTTTACTCAATCTTTTAAGAGAAATCCTATTTTTATTAAAATATGAAGATTATTAGCCATATTAGCTATTTACAAGAAATTCGAATTTAATGGTATTATCAACGGATTTACGAATTGTCCATGTTACTGAATACCTTTTCCAAAAAAGACATTTTATTTATTTTCGGCCCTAAACACGGACAATTTACTTTTGATTCAAACCCCATTTTGTCAGACAATTCAGCTGCCATATTTATTTATATGAGGTCACTAGACGGAAATGAACTTTGCTATATGTAATAGGACATAAGAAAAATGAACGTCGCATGGAACGTGTATCTAAGATGTATTTGCACTGTCTCATGTCAAGCACATGTGCTTTCATCATTTACTTCATAATCAATGACTCGTGTACACAAATAAGTTTTGCGGGATATCGTCTTGCCATAGGTCATTCACGTACTTTTGTCTTTTGACAAATATTAACTGTTCTTATATATATATATATATATATATATATATATATATATATATATATATATATATATATATATATATATATATATATATATATATATATATATATATATATATATATATATATATATATATATTTATATATATATATATTCAAAATAACGTTATGCCTTTAAAGACATTAATATTTTTTTAAGTAAATGTGATTTGTTTATTTTGATTAAGGACCGTCGATTAAAACTTGTTTTTCTTTCATTCCAATACGTTTTATAAGAATATTCTACTGTAAAATTAATATGATGAAAATCGCGAAATTCTACAAAATCAGTTGTCCTATAATGGCATCTAAAAATTAGTAATACCTAGAATGTGTAAGTTTTCTGTAAAAATATATTTTGAATATTTTGTTTACAAAAAATATATATTTTTATTTTAATATATTATAAAAGAAATTTAAAAAACATTAAAATATCATCACTTTTTCTCAAAAATATCCATTTTGAAGCCCTTTGCGTCACTTGAAAATATTCTAGTAGAAGAATAAAATGTTATATTCTTCATTTTAATTTTAAAAGACAACTTTTGCCGGCTATAGCAAATCTGTATGTAAAAAAAGAGTTTTTTTCGTTCCACCCTAAATTATACGGATGTAATCATTAGCTATTTATTTGCAAATTAGAAAAAATCTACAATGATAAATAATGTACAGCATATTCTACAAAACTTTAACTAACACTCAAACTATCTTAAAATGAGCAAATTTGTATAAATCATCGCAGTTACCGACTTTCATGATTTCGGAAAAGCTCTCATATTTATAGATTCCTATTTGGAAAGGTGAGTCACAAAATATATTTTAAAACTCATATTGAGTCGAAAAATTTAAATTTCAAACGAAATGAAACAGTAGTGAATAGGCAGTTTCAGTTTTCAAAAATGTTAACATAGTAGATACTTATGATTTACTCATGATTTACACAATTTTGCTTTCTTCAAAATACTATAACTGCTGACAATGTTTGTTACTTTTAGTTTAAATCATTCATGTAGAAACGAAAACTGCTGTCATTATCTCCGAAAAGATAAATAGCAGTCTTGCGAGGTGTCTCAGACATATCTTCAAAATGCCTGAGGCTAAAGCAAGATTGCAGTCATTTCCTTCTGTCAGAAAAAAATGGTCTTTTAATGCTCCTCAGGACGTTTTCAACTCGTTCAGAAGTCATTTTTCACTCTCTGCCTTTGTTAAGAAAAAAATTAAACAATGTATAATAAACGCTCAAAGTAAACTGTTAAATATCTTAAAAGATGTGGTTTACTTATTCATTCACATTTCCTCCAGTAATGAAGTATTTCCAGGAATTATAATTAAATGAAATTAAGTCTATTGCTCATAACTTTTGTTCGTTGTCACCCATAATGTGTGAATTTTTGGTTTATTGTACTTTTTAGAAACTAAAATAAATCACGTTGACATCTGAAACAATTAGACACAAGATCATTTTCAGATACGAAAGAATTCAAAAGAATTAGGGGGAATAAACATAAGAAAGTTTTAAAATGTACTATGTACATTGATGTTGGAATTCTCACTGAAAAATTACAAACTGCTTTTAACCTTCTGGTTAACAATTGAATAATTATGCTCGGCAGGAAAGTATATGTTTCAGCTCAATCTAGCAACAAACTGATCTAAAGTGTTCGCTGTTTAAAAACTAATTTTTCCGGAAATAATTGAGCGATTTTTGTTTAGATTTCTTCCCAATTTCATGTATTTTCAAGTTTGTCATTCTTTATTAGAAAGAATACACACACACACACACACACACACATATATATATATATATATATATATATATATATATATATATATATATATATATATATATATATATATATATATATATATATATATATATATATATATATATATGTATGTATATATATGTATATGTATATGTATATGTATATATATATATATATATATATGTGTGTGTATTTATACATATAAATACATATATATATATATACATATATATATATATATATATATATATATATATATGTGTGTGTATTTATATATATATATATATATATATAAAGTAGAGTTCGAATCGCACCCCAAGCAGGGCATGGATGTTACTATACTGTAACCTCATTGACAGCAGTTTTAGCCTAATTTATTTCCTATTTTATAGCAAAAGCATAGCTACTCAAAAGAAAAACAATATAACAACCTCCTAATCAATATTAGAAGTTAGATAACAGCATGGTATATCCGGATGAGCAACGTTTTGTACATGTCACATTTAACAAATTATTAGTTATTTTTAAAACACGGAACGTGAATTTGTACGCGGGAGGAAAATGTTAGATAGCCCAGTTTTCTTATCCCAGTTAATATTACAGTGAAGTATCATTAAGCTTTTAATAAGAGTTTCCCTCTGAGGGAAGCATTGCTTTCTCCAAGAGAACATTTTGAAAATTAAAGAGTTTTATCTAATAAAAAGCAGATAAATGTCTTTGACTATGTAATGAGGAATGTCTTTGACTTTGTAATAAGGAATACATAAAATATAATTCAAAGAAAGAATTATTAACTTTTAGATTTTTTGAGGAACCATTTCGACATATCAGGATTACTTATCAGGATTATCGAAATCCTGATAATACAGAGGCTGTTCACAGATATTTTAGACGATGTATATTGTATTCACAAAACTAAATTACATAAAATTCTTGTGTTTTAAATGTTCTATTTGACATCCCTTATTCTCAACTATCTTTCGACACCGCAATTTCCAGGATAATAATGCCTTTTGAAGTGTCAAAAGAGGTATTCTATCCCATTCCTCCTGAACAGCTTTCCAGAGTACTGTAAGGGTTTTGGGACGACTTTTGGATAGCGCAGATTTTAAAATTCCGAAAGCACAAAAATCCATAGGTTATACATCGGGAGATTTAGTAGGGATATCAGTGACGGGTATGGCCTTGATACCAGTTTTTTGTTCCATTTCTTTTAGGAAATTTACAGTGGATTTTGATGTGTGACTGCTAGCTTTGTCCTGATGAAGTCTCACAGATTGATGGCACTGTGGGTAAAGCGATGGTATTTCATTCAGAAAAATTTGCGATAAAATATGTTCCTGATAGTATTTGGAGTTAATCTTGACATTTTTCCACTCTCTTTATTTTTAACTTGCCATTATAAGAAAAACCAGCAACAATCATGAATCCCTTAGAAAAACTTTCTTTCGATTCTTTGAACCATGTACTTAAATTTTTTTTCCCCTTTTAGGATAATAAATGGCTCTTTTTTTGTTGCAATCATTTAAACACACCCATGATTCATCTATTGTGACAATTGCTTTTCATTTTTCTTTGGATAAGTGTTTCTCATATAGAATTCTGCAGCGTGTCCTGCGTTCAGCGATATGATTTGGAAGAAAACGATGCACATTGCGGTTTTTCGCTTTCTTAAGATTTAAATCAACGTTTATCATTTTGTTTACAGTGGACACCGAGCATTTTAATGATTTTGCAACTGTCCTTTGACAAGGGGATTTTCTTTTAACATTAAACAACGTACCTTTGCAATAGTCGAAGATATCCGTTTTTTCCTTGGATACTTGTTTGGAAGTTTTGTCCCACTTGAGGCTCCAATTTGACGTTTTTATCTTTTTTTGTTGACGATATTACCTATCGACGCTTTAGATATCACAAAACCATGACTCTCACATCGTTTTTGGATAACGGAGTATGCATATTTCTCTTCAGAAAGAGCATAAATGTAGCCTTCGAACCACTGCTTTGTCAAAAACGCCATTTTGAATAAAAACAAAACTTTCAAGCCGCAGATGATAATTGTGACTTTTAAAAACATTGTACAATTGCAATTATTTCTTTTGCAGCAAACGATTTTTTATTACCGCTTACCAAAATCGTCTAAAAAATGTGCGAACAGCCTCTGTAGCTCAGATTTTAGATCAGAGCTGATGGCCATTAGAGGCGCTAAGATTTCCTGTATCATCTTCATTTAAAAATATCTGGATCTGGACACAGCAAAAGTGTCATTCAACACCTAATAAACTGGCCGCTTAACACTGATAAAACAAGTATCGATATTTTCATTCTCCTTTGTCGCATAGCTGACTCTAAATCAATAACTTTTCATTCGATCCCATCAATTTCTAAATTGACACCTCGCCCCCCCCCCCCCCCCGCTTGCGCGTATCAGCCCGTAAACACCGAAAACCAGTCGCTACGTAGCAATACCTGAATACGCAGCCGAAGGTTAATTTCCCATGTTCGGTGCTTTCTATTGCTGTGGGGCTCGTGGATGCCGGACTAATAGTACAGATCCGTCATCCACTCAAGGCACCCCAAGCTCAAACTTTATTTATTACAACACAATTCGACTACATAAATACCGTACTCAATTGCTAGCGGGCAACGGGGATTATTTATCGTGCGAGTTAATCCCGGTAGCTATATTACGAAAACCCTGCCAGAATTCAGCCACGCCACTGCTTGTACATACTCCACACTAACCTTTCTGTCTTCCCTTTATCGCCAGGTCGCTGGAACGATAGCTAACTTTAAAACGCCTTCGGTAAGCTTGATAATCCCTGGCTGCTGTACGGCAAAGCGAGCTTCACTTCTTCAATTGTTTTTCGTTCGCCGCTCACCTCCATCCGACCTCGCCTCGTGGCGTTTGCTCTCACCATCGCGTGTTTACGCTATCCAAGGGGATTCTTATGTAGTAGAAAAGGGCCGCTCAATTGAATTCCGATTGTTTCTTCTTCAAACGGCGATTTATTTAAACCAGAGGGAGGTAATTTTGATTCAATACATCACAGCTGTTTAGGGAATTTGTAGTTGCTTGAGGTCCTAATTACATAGGAGGCTCAATCCGTTTTCAACCCCTCCTTCTCACTCGCCATCAAAACTACGGGGTGAGATTTCGGCTTCTATTTCTCGTGGCCGTGAAATTTCCGGGCTGGTGTGTTTAGAAGTAACACACCGTAAAGATTAATACGATCCATTTCATTTACCCTGAAAAAAATTTATATCTTATTTTACATACCAGATGGCAGCACCAGACTATTTATAATGAAATTTGGGATGGTTTTTTTTTTAAACTAGATGTGGCAGATCAAGAAATAAGTAGAATCCTCCGGAAAAAAATAAGCACATTTATTACCGTTTCTTGAAAAATATGCAATCGTTAAGGGGTTAAGACTAGTCTATGCTGTGTTTGGAGAGATCTTACTGCTCATCAGTGGCATCCGGCGAAGCACCCTGGTCTTGCCTTGCTCTTTAGAGGTCCGAGACCAATGCAGTCTGTCCTGGTTCGTTTTCGGAGTGACCATACAAAAGTATGCGCATCGAGAACACTACGAATGTCTTTCCCCTTATACCTGTTCTGTTGCTCCTGAGAATCCTTCCAACATTGGGGAATGTTTTGTTATTCCCGTAAGCATACTTCCAGAAGATCAGGATACTACTACCTCACATTTTCTGACACGACAGAGCCTCTTGGACCTGGTCAAACATTTTCTATTCTAGAAAGCTTCTAAATAACAACAATAAATCATTTTATATTAAACTAATAGCTGAAAACCCGTACTTCGCTACGGAGTGCATTCAAATGAAATACAACGGTCACTGTAACGGATATTTTTATAGACAAAATAGTTTAGAAGAAAATATTAAAATTAAATCTAATAGAACATACTAAAGAATATAGTACAGTTAATATAGTACAGTTTGAGGAACATATATTTTACTATATTTTAATATTTTTTTGGATAATGTCCAATCGTCTGCAGCATCAGCAAGAAAAAAAAAGTGTTTTGTCTATTTCATAGTTATACACGTGACGCAAAATTAAAAGAAAAGAAACCACGTGATCAGCATTTAATAAATTAAATTCTAAAAATTAATCTTTAAAAATTCACCAAAAATCAGAAAATGGAGGTAAAGATTCGAAAAAGATTTCATTTTAAAGGAATTTTTATGGTCTTTCTCGTGATGAAAATTTTATAACCCTCGGATTATTATTTTAAATGTAAACTTTAAAGAATATTACAAAGCACATTAACAATTTAATTTATAAAAATCTGAGAAGAATTTTTCAAAAATCTCTCTTAGTGCACCCGTACACTATAAGAAGAATCGCCATACAAAATTTCAGCCCTTTATGTCCAGCGGTTTGGTCTGTGAGTTGTCTGTTAGTCAGTCAGTCAGTCAATCAGTCAGTCAGTCTGTCAGTCACTTACGGAACTGTTTTATATATATAGATTAAGCTTTGTTACAAATGTATAGCGATCCTAGTTCTTCTGAAAGTGCATAATGTTGTTCAAGAAGAAAAATCTTCAAAATGTGATATTTCACCGAACAACTTGAATTGTTAAATCATCAGAAAGTATAATTTGTGTACAAACACTTAAGACTGAATTCTCTAAGCCTCAAAGGAAGCTTAATGCTTGAACTGAAAAATATAATATCTAGGTCTGCAAGAACTTCTCTAAATGCTTTAATTTTAACTATTTTAGGAAAAGTATGACTCAAATAATGATAATTTATTATTCTATCATTTTTATTGAATTAATAAATACCTGTAAAAAAGTAAGATTTTGGAAATAAACCATATCATCTGAATTCATAACAAAGCATTAATCCCCTTCAAACATAAAGGAACTTAGCAAAAACTTCAATCAGAATCTGAAAAATGTACCCTTTACCACCTGCACGTTTTGAGAAAAGTTGCACTGCAGAGAAGAAAAAAAAAATAAGCCTTTTCATATAAAATAAGGAAGTGTTTTACTTTTAACAAAAAAATTAATGCTTTCCAACCATGAAAAGAAAACTGCAAGGTTTGATTAATGGTAATTTAAAAACCTAAGATTTATTTTTAATGATATTCAATAAAACATTTTTGTTATAAGAAATGTACTTCAGTTTAAGGATCAATTAATTTAACTGCGAAAAGGAATTTGTA
This sequence comes from Dolomedes plantarius, assembly GCA_907164885.2. NCBI lineage: Eukaryota > Metazoa > Arthropoda > Arachnida > Araneae > Dolomedidae > Dolomedes > Dolomedes plantarius. Next base: position 121,117,910 of record OU015500.1, on the reverse strand, counting down.
AAAAAAAAAATTTTCTAAAGATTTTCAATTTTTATGTTCAAGTTAATAGATATCTGGAAAAGCTCAGTTAAAGGATTTTTTAAATAAACATTTTGTTGAACATTAATCTCTGATGAAAATGAAGAAATTGATTAATGGGAAAATAATGGAGAAAAAACGTTTAGTGAAATTCACTCGAAGATGAAATATAATTTTGAAAAAAGAAAAATACTTCAAAGCGAAATTCAACAAAATTTAAGATTTCATCTAGTAAAAAAAATATAAATAAATTTGTTTATTGATGACAAACAAAGTAATCGATAGGAATTACTGTAATCCAAGATCGTCAGAATACATACTGATTGCATATTTCAAACAAGCGATTAACCTCAGTTGCCCATTAAATTGACTACACTGACGACGTTCTAATTTGAAGTAATAAGGGATTAATTCGTTATTAAGAATTCTTTGTACTGTTATCCACATATTAATGCCACCAAGGAAAAGTATTTCTAAAACAAGGTCTAAGGAGAGAGAAGGGATTTCAATGATTAACACTTTTGATTAACATATTTTCAGGTTTTACGACTTCTTTACTTGAACAATTTCGGTCATCGATAAATATCTGAAATTTGGGAGATTTTTCAAGTCGGAACTGCAAGTAATTGTTGAGTAAAGGGATCAAAAATCCAAGAGAGTTCTTGCTACGGCAATCCCCCAAGTGTGAGATGGACAGAAAATATAAAATTAAAATTCCTGAAACAGTCAGATGATTTCAGTTAAAATACCAGCCTAGACGAAGGAATATTTATTTTCAACCACATACTTTTCAAGATTGTGGTTTAAGTTGTACCAGACTGAGAAATGGGTCCGATTTAGCCTAATAATAGCACGTCGGTTTTTGGTGCTGAGGTTGCTTAGATATAATCCCGATAAGCGCCATTGAATATCTCTTTGTCTAGACCGGGTATGGGTAGCTTTGAGGGTAGGAAAGTTGGTTTCAATTTCCATTTCTGGCAGAACTTAAAGTTCATCCTTAATAAGATGCTTAAAACACTCTGAGAATGTTTACGCACATGAGGTATATCTCGAAATTAGGACAACAAATTTTTATTAGAAGATTCTCCAAAAGATCGCTTGAATACGTAGCAACCGTTGATAAGAGTATATTTGCGTTTAGGTCAGTTCACTTCCATGAATACAAAAAAAAACTTCTAGAGTAGAAGAGAGAAACTTAAATTGAATTCATAAAGTTTCAAATTGTTTCATAATGTTTGAAGAATGAAATGGAATAATCATATCCACAATGACAGCCGTCGTTAAAGTAAGAAGTGTGCTCGTGAAAAAATAAAAATTCGGATGGAACATTATTTCTTAAGATATACCAGTTACCTTATATCCTGATAGCATCTTCTATAAACTAATTTCCTAAAGTGATTTCTACGAATATTTTTTTACACAATAATTACAAAACTTAAGGTTATGTTTTTATATACCTGTTAAATATCAGGAAAAAAAATCTGGTTATATATATATATATATATATATATATATATATATATATATATATATATATATATATATATATATATATATATATATATATATATATATACACACACATATATATATACATATATATACACATATATATATATATACACATATATAAGCAGATTTTTTTCTGATCTTTAACAGGCATATGATTATATATATATATATATATATATATATATATATATATATATATATATATGCCAGATCTAGAACCATATATATATAACCAGTGTGTGTCAGAATGAATATAAATTTTCTTTTTACTCTCTAGTGATGACATGGAATGCCCGATAAAAAAAAGAGAGAACTGCTAAATCATGCTCTTAAATGCTGTCACAGCAAAGTATGCTCTCACAGCAAAGTATGATAAACCTCTAAAAAATGCAACATAATACTTGATACAATGGAATTTTTCTTTAAAACTGGTCTTTAATTCCTAACGACATGATAGAATTTCATGTATAATTTTGATAAATAAATAAATATATATATATATATATATACATATATATATATATATATATATATATATATATATATATATATATATATATATATATATATATATATATATATATATATATATATATATATATATATATATATATATATATATATATATATATATATATATATATATATTGACATCAGGAATGTTCGTATCTATATTATTTCTAGAAGATCAACTCGGGCATTTCTCTCAAATTAATCTATTTCAAATAAAAGCCACTTCTGAAAAACGTTATGCGTTAATTTGATTGATGGTTTTCAGATAAACCGAATGGAAACATATTGCGGTGACAGTTTGGATAACCTAACTGTTACAAATATAAATAATGTATTACCAGAAAGCGAGTGAACACACTTCAAAACGGCTCTCACAATAGAAGTACGGAATAAATCTAATAAATAACCTTATAATTTATAGTCCTTCAGCTTATAATTTATACATCGCTTCGCGATATTCATTTCGCAGCAGTCTGTAAAGCTTTGTAAGAAATCATTTTTGTAATTTTCTTTTTTTTTCTTTTGGGCATTCTTCAAACGCTGTTTTTTTTACAATTGTTTAAATCTACTTTCAGAGCGATTTTAAATCAATGATTTGAAGAAAAAGAAAATGCTTAAGTACATTGCGTAAACTGAGACTGTTTGTAGTTATTCAAAATTCATAGCTATTGTACATTGAATTGCCGATTGCTTCTGTTAACTACATAAATTATGTGATATTCCTAAATCACGATTTCTCACAAAATTTGCAATTAATGGATACTAAATATTATTCATCTCAGTACCATTAAAGCTGTTATATGATTATAAAATAATGCATTTTTTTATATTTCTATCTCTTTAAAGTTTAATTAATTTGTTTAACGTTTGGTGAACAAAAGATACTTCAAAAGTGATTTTTATGGTTTAGTCCTATTAATTACTTTTGACGTATCTTTTGTGAGCCGAAATTACTGCTATTTTGACAAAAGGTTTGTATCATCTAGTGTCCAATGAATTTGAAAACAGGTAAGTTAAATTTCAAATGGTAGAGCTCTTACATCATATGCTCTCGAAATAAGAAAAAAAAACTGATAGGCGTTTGCCTAAATAAGTTACCGAAAAATGGGACTATTCGGCGCGGCCATTTCGGCGCAGCCATTTCGGCGCAGCCATTTCGGCGCGAAACCCATTTCGGCGCGGTCATTTCAGCGCGAAAACCATTTCGGCGCAGCCATTTCGGCGCGGCCTTCGGTGAAAGTCTATTTGTTGATGGATGTTATTTAGGTTATTAAATTTTTGTCAAACTTTCATCCAATTTCCGCTAAACAATGCCATTTGTGATTTTCTTTTGCATGAAAAAATTATTTTAAATTATTTATTAAAGATATTAATGATGAATAGAATTTTACGTAATTTAAAGGAGCCAGTGATAAGCTGAGAAAAGAACTCAATTTTTACAGTTAAAACTTATTAAACTGAGTGTGATTTTGAAAAATTGTTAGCCGGTCATGGACCAACCCCAAAGCTTAAAAAATATAGAGATGCAGACAGAAGGATAAGATATTCTTAAATTTCATTCTATGTCTGCATAGAGTATCTGAGGAGCATTGCTCACAATTATCTGATGGCTAATTAAAGTAAAAATGTAATTTATAAGGTAAGAAATTAAAATTTTTACAAATCCTACTAATGTCTCCTTGCTTATACTTTGTTTATGAATTTATTTTTGTACATATGTACAGTAAAAATTTGTTCCGTTTGGTTTTGGGGAAAAAAAAACTACCTCATTTTGGTTTTTGGCTAACTTTTTTGTTAAACAGAGATAAAGATGTTTTAACAGGCTTGTAGAACGTCAAATCCTTGTAAGTACCTCCCCCTATTTTTATAAAATTAATATTTCTTACACTTAAAAAGTTCGGAATGCAAATATCAGGCGCCGAAACAACTGCGCCGAATTGGCCAGCGCCGAAACAGTTGGAGCCGAATCGGCCGCGCCGAAACGGTCGCGCCAAAACGGTGGCGCCGAATCGTGCCAAACCGATAAATTGCTACTATTTCGGAAAACCCTGTCAGTTTTTTTCCTAATTTCGGGAGCATATGATGTAAAAGCTCTATCATTTGAGCTTTTACTTACCAGTTTTCAAATTCATTGGACACTACATGATAGAAATCAATAAATTTCATTGTGGAACAAAAATATCCATGTATTTTGTGTCATCTTTAAGAAGCTATGGCGTAACGGTTATATTGATAAAATGGCTGTGCCATATGACACAGTTAGAGACTTAACTATCTCGATTGAACTCATCAATTACTAGTTTTACGCATTCATCAAATTATTTCGGGTCTTTCTGTTAACAATCAATAGTTACACATTAAATTAGCTACGATCGTCTCGTCTTTTGGGATCATATAATGTAAGACCTACATGTTTTGAACTTTCGCTTAGTCATCTTCAAATTCAATCGACTCTTCACGGTAGGAATCACTTATTTATCTTTTAATAAATTTTTTTAAATCTATATTCTTCGTAACATCTTTAAAATATGATTTAATAATTGAGTCTTTTGAAATTTTCCTAGTTGTAGAAAAATGTTTTTATTTGTTTACTCTACGCATCTCTAAAGGGGAAAAGGAACCTTTGACCTCATCTTTTTAAAATTTTTAATATTTTACTCTATGCACAAAATCAGAATAATTAATATATTTTCTACTACATTAAAGACTTAGAATTTATTTGTTATTTTATAGAAGAACAAGACTTGTCTTTCAAAAAATTCTTCAAAAATGCTAGCATTTTTCAAAATGCACCATGCGCATTCAGTTGCTTCCGATTTTTTCCAAATTTCTCAGGATCGGAAATTAAAGTGTTTGCCAAAAAACTGTGCATCATTCTTCGAAACCACAAAATTTTTTAAAGTTTAAAGACCATGGAATACAGTAAAAGAATTGAAAAAAGGAAAAAAAAACAGATTAAATATAATAATTATTTATGACTTTAGATCGATACAAAAAATGCACAATTATGTTTATATAAACACGGTAAATGTCTGTTTAAAAATTTCTGGCTTTTAAAGGATTTGGAATGCGAATGGAGCATTTTCAAAAACTTTTTGAAAAGCAGTTATTATTCTGCCAAATGTATCCTCATTTTTAATTCTATGGGTCTTCAATGAAGTAAAAAAATAATACCAATTATTCTCATTTTGTATATAGAGTTAAAAACAAAAAAATTAAAAATTCTAGGTTGAAGGTCCCTCGTCTATTTCAGCTTCGTGAATGTAGTGGCCTTCGTCGAATATCATTCGAGAACCACATCGAAGATAAAAAATATATATAAAGCAAATAAAAAAATTGACCTAAAATTTTATAATTTACAAATGACGTTTGACAATCAAGCCTTAAGATACCGAGGAAAAGAATATCCATTTAGATAGTCAAGAGTCAAATTTGCCTCTAATATGGCAAAAATATCGATGTCTTGAACGTGTAGAACATTCATAAATTGAGCTCTAAAAAGACCCTCTGCATTCCATTGCAATATTTTCAATTTATCCTCATTCAATTACCCTCATTTAGCCATAATGGAATTAATTCAGTCATTCAACATCAATGAGAAGTGGAAGCGCTGTGATCGATTTATCGTTACCCAGCATGCACAGCCAGGAGGCCTATCGCATTACATCCTTTTAAACTTAAAATACTTCTAAATTTTCTGTTTCTGTTAGTACGGAAAAAAACTGAAAGACAAGCACGAAATCTTTCTCTGACTCAACAGAAACACTCGATTGGTGATTTGGAACGAAAAGTTTTGTTAAATACGGGTTGCCAGAGAAAAAAAATGTTTTTCGTAAAAATCGCGAGGCTAAGTAGTTAACATAATAAAGGAAAATTAAAAGAAAAAAAGATTATTGTTTAAGAAACGAACGAATGAACGAACGAACGAACACACACACACACAACCACGTGTTACATTTTAAGTACATAACAAAGTAACAAAATCTTTCATATATACAAATTTAAGGTAAGGGCATACGAAAACAGAAAAAGTGTTTCCGAAAATGTGTTTAAAAAATTAACAGAAACACTCGATTGGTGATTTGGAACGAAAATTTTTGTTAAATACGGTTTGCCAGAGAAAAAAAATGTTTTTCGTAAAAATCGCGGGCTAAGTAGTTAACATAATAAAGGAAAAGTAAAAGAAAAAAAGATTATTGTTTACGAAACGAACGAATGAACACACACACAAACAACCACGTGTTACATTTTAAGTAGATAACAAAGTAACAAAGTCTTTCATATGTACAAGTTTAAGGTAAGGGCATACGAAAACAGAAAAAGTGTTTTCGAAAATGTGTTTAAAAAATTAATAGAAACACTCAAATATCAAAGTCTTTCATATATACAAATTTAAGGTAAGGGCATACGAAACAGAAAAAGTGTTTTCGAAAATGTGTTTAAAAAATTAGCAGAAACACTCGATTGGTGATTTGGAACGAAAAGTTTTGTTAAATACGGTTTGCCCGAGAAAAAAAATGTTTTTCGTAAAAATCGCGGGCTAAGTAGTTAACATAATAAAGGAAAAGTAAAAGAAAAAAAGATTATTGTTTACGAAACGAACGAATGAACACACACACAAACAACCACGTGTTACATTTTAAGTAGATAACAAAGTAACAAAGTCTTTCATATGTACAAATTTAAGGTAAGGGCATACGAAAACAGAAAAAGTGTTTTCGAAAATGTGTTTAAAAAATTAATAGAAACACTCAAATATCAAAGTCTTTCATATATACAAATTTAAGGTAAGGGCATACGAAAACAGAAAAAGTGTTTTCGAAAAGGTGTTTAAAAAATTAACAGAAACACTCGATTAGTGATTTGGAGCGAAAAGTTTTGTTAAATACGGTTTGCCAGAGAAAAAAAAATGTTTTTCGTAAAAATCGCGAGGCTAAGTAGTTAACATAATAAAGGAAAATTAAAAGAAAAAAAGATTATTGTTTGAGAAACGATGGAATGTACGAACGAACACACACACACACACAACCACGTGTTACATTTTAAGTAGATAACAAAGTAACAAAGTCTTTCATATATACAAATTTAAGGTAAGGGCATACGAAAACAGAAAAAGTGTTTTCGAAAATGTGTTTAAAAAATTAACAGAAACACTCGATTGGTGATTTGGAACGAAAAGTTTTGTTAAATACGGTTTGCCAGTGAAAAAAAGGTTTTTCGTAAAAATCACGGGTCTAAGTAGTTAACATAATAAAGGAAAATTAAAAGAAAAAAAGATTATTGTTTAAGAAACGAACGAATGAACACACACACAAATAACCACGTGTTACATTTTAAGTAGATTAAAAAGTAACAAAGTCTTTCATATATACAAATTTAAGGTAAGGGCATACGAAAACAGAAAAAGAGTTTTCGAAAATGTGTTTAAAATATTAAAATTCTTTCAGTAAATTCAAAATAAAAACATATTGATAATGAATAGAAAAAAATCTCTTTAGATATCTCCGGGTACAGGTGGAGAGGGAAAAGTCATTGGGAACAACATATCCCAGGATGTCTAGGGTATCCAAACCTGATGGAAAAATGATGGATTTAAAGTTAGAAAGCATGAGGTCCATCCAAATTATTGTATTAGCCAGTCGCCAAGGCAAATGACAATTTTGTATCGTTAGTCAAAAGCTTGGTAAAAAATTCCACGAGCTCAAAATCTAATCGATTTAGGAAGTTCAGGGTCATTTTTTTTTTTAAACTGACAGTCTGTAGCGCGATCTTCCAGAATTCCACCAAAATTGATAGAGGGACGGACTAAGGACGTCATGGGAAAGAGTTTTCCGTGGAAAAAAAAATTAGTTCCAAAAGTCGCCGGTAGGGAAAGATATGGCGCTCTTGTTGTTGGCGCACCCGAGAATTTGGATAAAAGGCAAGCAAAGCATCAAAATACAAATTCACGACTATGTAGTAGATAGCAGAGCCAGTATTTCGGGCTATAAAGATTAGGGATGAATACCAAAAAAGTTGTAAGCCGACAAATGAATAACAGAGAAATTCCACTGCAACACCACTTTATGCAGCAAATGCACTTCTCCCTCCTTCAATGTGACCACAGGCCTGGTGGACGACACACTGCATCCTGAACACTACGTTCTCAACGGCCGAGCGTAACATGTCACCAGGAATGTTCATCAAAGTCCGGGATATGGTGTCCTTTAGGGCCGCCAAGTTCGAGACTCCACGAAGATACACCTTAGACTTTAATTAACCCAACAGAAAAATATCACATGGGTTAGGTCCGGGGAGCGAGGGGGCCATGCAAGTGGAAAAATGCGACTGATAACCCTTTGTTCTGTAAAGCGAAGGCGCATCAGATTCCGCACTTTATAGCCCGAAATACTGGCTATGCTGTCGACTACATAGTCGTGAATTTGTATTTTGATGTTTTACTTGCCTTTTATGCAAATTCTCGGGTGCACCGATAACAAAAGCGCCATATCTTCCCCTATCGGCGAGTTTTGGAACTATTTTTTTTTTTTTCATGGAAACTCTTTCCCAAGTCGTTCTTAGTCCCAGTATCGATTTTGGTGGAATTCAGGCCTATAGATCGCACTACAGATAAAAAAAAAATCACCCTGTAAATAAATTGATAAATATATCTAAGTCAGATTACTGGGTCGTATACTAAAAAAAGTTTATATGTTATGAGCAGGAATCTCATAAGAATAAAAAGTCTCTATATTTTCGGTTAAATAACACTGGTTTAGAAATACGTTCGTAAAAAGTGGTCATTACGAGGTCACAGAAATCTTAAGATGGAGCAATTCTCATAAACAGTGCACTCTTTTGAAAATTCATGAAGTGTTGTTAGCAAATTCAAGTTTTAATTTTTTTTTTTTAATTGGAGGCACTTGTCGTCAAACATTCGCCTATACTACGGCACAGTTTACTGTCCATTATGGGGGAACCCTACAGGCGGACAGCATTACCCCCTGTGATGGGACGACACAGACGGAAACATATTTCGTGTCGTGACGACGGGATTCGATCCGAGCACCCTCAGCACCGAAAACCAACATGCTGTACCACAAGGCCTCCACAAACCCCAAATTCAAGTCGTAATTAATGTTATTTTGATAGTAAAAAACTGAGTATTCTGAGTACTTCATAATTTAGAAGATAGTTATAACCATACTAACCAACACCAAAAATTCAATACGTGAGAATATTGATGTAAAAAAATAACATCCATATTAACAAAAGAAAGATAAGAGTTAAACCTGTAGTATAGGTGTAGATTATTATCGCGTTACTTACGAGCAACTAATTATCACGGACATTTTTTTTTGTTCAGTGTTTCCTGCCCCAAAAATGTATTATTGGGGTAGATGTATTATTAAATGTATTATATAATTCAACCTGTATTATATGGGTAGATTATTATCGCATTACTTACGAGCAACTAATTATCACGGGCAATTTTTTTTTTATTCAGTGTTTCCTGCCCCAAAAATGTATTATAGGGGCAAATGTATTATTAAATGTATTATATAATTCAACCTATATTATATGGGTAGATTATTATCGCATTACTTTCGAGCAACTAATAAAAACGCATATTTTTTTGTTCAGTGTTTCCTGCCGCAAAAATGTATTTTAGGGGTAAATGTATTATTAAATGTATTATATAATTCAACCTGTATTATATGGGTAGATAATTATCGCATTACTTACGAGCAACTAATAAAAACGCACATTTTTTTGTTCAGTGTTTCTTGCCGCAAAAATGTATTATAGGGGTAAATGTATTATTAAATGTGTTATATAATTCAACCTGTAATATAAGGGTAAATTATTATCGCATTATTTACGAGCAACTAATAAACACGCAAAATTTTTTTTGTTCAATGTTTCCTGCCGCAAAAATATTTATTTTGTTATGATATATATCCAACTGAAAGGGAAATATTGATAAAAAAATATCACGTTATAAAACTTCGGAATAATACCGGGGTAAGCTAAATAAAAACATCCTCAAATGTTAATGGTCACATTTTCTGCTTAGTCATGGTGTTCCTGAAATGCAACGTATGCGTTCATCAGCGGGCATTTATTTGATCCGTTTCCGTACATTTATTTGATCCTGCGACACAATCTAGGTAATGTTTATTAGGTCCTTTATCGTCTAATGTGGAAATACGGAAACATTTTCCGGATAAATGCGGATGCATAAAAGATATCTAAATCTGCGGCAATGAATGATTAAACAAAGAAGGATTTATCTTTCTGTGATCTTCTTTTGTGTCTTTAACCCCTGAATAGGCTACTTTTTTTTCATTCTGCAGACTTTAAATAACCACGCATAAGCGGGAAATTCTATTAAAGGTGAAAAAAAAAAGAAAAGTAAATTTTATACCAGAACAGAGATAGTGTTCATATGGATAGCGTTAAATTTGAATTTACTTCCTTCAGGGGTTTGAAAAGATATCTAGGTCATTTCATTGTACAAAGGATTTTTAAACATTGACAAGGTAAAAACGCTTTTAGCTTATATATATATATATATATATATATATATATATATATATATATATATATATATATATATATATATATATATATATATATGTGTGTGTGTGTGTGTGTGTGTGTGTGTGTGTGTGTGTGTGTGTATGTACATATATTGTGTGTGCGTATTCAAAACATTATAGGATACAATGCAGTGAACGTCTGCAAAGAGAATGAATTGAACGCACAACCTTTATACATTCCAATGCCCTAACTAGTAAAATATGCCAGATGTGTTAGGAAATATCAGCATATTTATATCATACCTTAGATTTTTCCCTTACATAATTCATTTAACAATAAGAACATTTTTCTTCTACTCCAGAGCAATGTAAAATTTTTATTTTACAATTGATTGTTTTTTTTCAAATATTTTATTATCAGTGTATATTTTTTCCATGTTTTTATTAACTCGCTTTCTTGTTTATTTGTTTGTTAGTTTGTTTGCCTGTTTGTTTGTTTGTGTGTTTGTGTTTGACCAGTACAAATCTTACAATCGATTTTTAAGTAACTTCCCGACTACCTAGACATTTGAAACTTTTAGAATAGCTCCGAACACGATGACAATGCATTCTTTTGATACTTTTAGCTGTCTTTAAGCAGAATTGAATTCATTTTTAGTTAATTTTGTTTTGTAGAATGGTGCAGCCATCTATCATGCGGAACGGGAACGAAAAGTTAAACGCAAGTTAACTTCCAATTAACTTCATTTTCTTTCAAGTTGATGGGATAATTCATCAAAACAATTTTTAAAAAGTATATATGATTCAAAAGAAAATTTAAAAACATGGTATATGAAACGTTTCTTTTACTATCTTGTAATTATTGGTATTTAATTTTTAATCATCAACAAATGATCATAATTAGAAGCCTCATTACTACTGTTAGTAATCTCTGAATAGAAAAAATAACTTGAAACTTATATTTGGCAGTAGAAGTCTCGTGTAAAGGTATAGTCGTGAAAATTATATTGTATACCAGAAAAGAGGTAGTATTCATATGGATAGCGTGAAATTTGAATTCACTTCCTTCAGGGGTCGTCTTCCTTCAGAAGTCCTTAAAGGAATTTCTAAAGTAAGCAGTGGCTATTTACCTATTTTGGAATTCTATATTACAGCTCTTTTGATATTTTCCTGATGACCAAAGCAGTTTTTGCTTTCGAAATTCAAACCAAAACACCCATTTTACTGAAATCAACAACTAAATGTTAAAGTTCTACTCTATTTCTGAAAATAATCATTCCATGGTTGGAAAACCTTTACAATGACTATACTTTTACATGAAAAAGTGTTAATGATCAAAGGGTAAGGGTAAGGGTAAGTGTTAGGATGAGGATGAGGGTAAGGGTAAGGGTAAGGGTAAGGGTAAGGGTAAGGGTAAGGGTAAGGGTGAGGGTGAGGGTGCGGGTGCGGGTGTCTTTTTATCTCAAACCCTCATTGCCTCACTACCCCCTACCGAAGCTGCTGAACGACAACATTCACCCAGAATTTACTTTGAGGTGCAGCAGTGGTTTTCCGGTCAAACCACACTCAACGAGCAACAAAGACACCCGAACGAGTGGGGTTGGGAAAATAAAAACAAGGAATGGTCTCGTGCCAATTCCAACCACTTTGAACCCTGCACCGGACTCGATACTCCGGCACATGTCTTGTAAAAGTAAAAAAAGGGCTGGCAACGAAACTGTGGATGCAGGAAGGCTGTCCTCCATTGCTCCCCGATATGCACATCGTGCGAAAGGCTGTGTGAAAACGTCGATCTCCCGGAAGACAGCATTGACTTTGACGAAGAAGAGACCGAAAAAAGAGACCAAGAACAGACTGAAGAAGGGTAAGGGCTTATACCAGGGGTGTCAAACTCAAAGGCTAACTTGGGCCAAACAAACAAGATTTAACAATAGGTGGGCCGCAAAAAAAATCAATATTAATACAAATGTATGTTTATTTACCTGATTACAGTATATTCAACATAAATATACGCATTTTGTTTAATAATAGCAAAAAAAGAGTATAATTAAGAAAACATTTAGCGAATTCTTCCTATCTTATTATAATTCTGCATCGGTATTTTAATATATATTATTGTGTGCCAATATATTCGCCTGGCCGCAAAAATGTTCGTCGCGGGCCGCGAGTTTGACACCCCTGGCTTACACAATGCGGAAGGTATGTCTAATCTCACAATCTATTTCGTAATCACTCATCTCTCCTAAACCCGTCGTTGTTCGCACCAATTTGAGTAACGCCAGTGGTCGCGCGTGAGAGTTTTTCTCACACTACCAATTTCTATTATGGTAAGGTAAGGGAAATGGTAAGGATAAGGGTAAGGGTATATGTTTCTGAGTATAATAACGGCACAGACTTTTCAAAAAATTTAGAGTGAACACACGGTATACTGCGTAGAGAGCTTATGTGCATTTTCGGTATGGTAAGGTAATGACAAGTGTAAGGGTAAGGGTATATGTTTCTGAGTATAATAACGTCAGACTTATCATGTATTTAAGAGTGGACTCACGGTATACTGATTAGAGAGTTTAAGTGCTTGTAAGGTAAGGTAAGGTAAGGTAAGGGTAAGGGTTAGGGTAAGGGTAAGTGTAAGGGTATATGTTTCAAATTATAATACCGTCATAGACTTTTCAAGTATTTAAGATTGTACTCACGGTATACTGATTAGAGAGCTTGAGAGATTGTAAGGTAAGGTAAGGTAAGAGAAAGGGTAAATGTATGGGTAAGGTATATGTTTCTGAGTATAATAACGTCATAGAGTTTTCAAGTATGTAAGAGTGGACTCACGGTATACTGAGTAGAGAGCTGAAGCTTTTTCACTAGTCGATAGGAACATTTCCTAAGGCAAAATGATCCTGAGTGTATTTGTATCACTAGTAGTTCCCGTTCTTTGGAATGAATTCAGGGAAAGTTAAACTATTTCTTTTTAAGTGTTTCGTTTTATTTATATCTAATTTTTTTTAAATAAAAGAAATTATTTAAGAAATAAGCTTGTATTAAGAAATAAGCATGTATTTGCTTTGCAGGCTAGAGGCTATTAAGTATCGCTAACATCTGAATAAACAGCCTGAGGATTACAATCGTTATTGTATAGTTTAAAGAGAAAATGTTTCTATATGACTCTCCTTTAAAGATGGCTTATTAAAGTTTTAAAACTTTTGCTTCATTCCCCAGATAATATAAATTTGTAACTTTATTTTAAAATTAATTGATTTTGAGTCGGATAAATTTTGGTCAGAAGGTTTCTCAAATCTTGAAACCTGAGCCCAAAATCATGCCAATTCAACGTTAAGTGACATCTTGTATTCTTTGATGATACCTTTTAGGAGCTCATGACCAAAGTTTGTCTACCACTACAAGCTACATTGCTGATTTTCTTTCTAGATTGATAAAAATAAAGTTTTTCTCCAAATAACATGGTTATACATCTCGATGAAATTATCATGGGTAAGCAATCGTAAACACATAGAACGAAATCTGTATTGTTAAACATTATTTTAAAAAGAGTTTACAATGAAGTACTGATCTCCTACTGCCAGTTAATTCCGTTCTGACCCCTTATTTGAACATTTACACCTTGATGCACATCTATCAGTGAGCACAGGTAAGATTCTCCCAAGCTGTAGGTATAATACAATGCTAACTTCTTTCAAGTTCCATAAGTCACGCAATAATAGTACATTCGAAATAGAAATAGCTATTACTTAATAAATGTCTATAATTTGGATATCAGTGGCTTGCAGAAATATATAAATGACGCGAGGCTTATTGTTACTTCTGTAACTAAAACGGTAGAAATTGCCGGTTTACCACGAGGCACAGTTTTATGGCACGGTACAGAAAGGAACAGTGTTGACTGTAAATACAATGTGGATGTTACTAGAATATTTCAACAAGGAAAAGGCAATTATTCGTGGGGATTGTATGACCCAAACATAATTCTGCAGTACAGCAAATAACGACAGTTGTAAATAGGAGTCAATTCTGCTTCAGCAACAGCATTTCGTCGAGAGCTTCATAACACTAGTACTAATCGTCACGCTATACTTAAGAAGCCACTTATTACTGACATAAATGCAGGAAAAGGGCCAGATGGTACCACCAACATCAAAGCTGGAGATAAGTGGTTGACAATATGCCAGATGGTTGAATGACTCGGGCTTCACATTGCTTCTTACCATTAGTAGAGTAAATGTTTGCCAACGAATATCGTCGTGAGTAATCAGTGCTTATTGTTAATAATTACAAGAGAACTTTTTATATACCACGTTTTTAAATTTTCTGTTGAATCATATAAACTTGACAATGCTATGTATTAATAAATACTTTTTAAAATTTATTCTTGATGAATTATACCATCAACTTCGAATAAAATGATCAAATGCGTAATAAAGAGAGAAATTATAAGAAATTTTCAAACAACAAAATTAACTGAAAATAAATTCAATACTGCTTGAAGATGGCTAAAAGTATTAAAAGAATGCATTGTCATCGTGTTCTGAGCTATTCTAAAAGTTTCAAATGTCTAGGTAGTAGGGAAGTTAGTTAAAAGTCGATTGCAAGATTTGTACTGAACAAACACACAAACAAACAAGAAAGCGAGTTAATAAAAACATGGTAAAAATGGCTGTGGCTCTCAGATGCTGTGGGTTGCTACATATACTCATTTCATATGACTCTTAATAGTTTTCTAGAGTCCTATGATACTAAAGTCAAAGAAGCCATTATTGTAGGTCCATATTCATCCTGATATAAAAGCTGTATACCCTGATGTCCACCTGTGTTTCCAAGGCTATACCACTTTCGTGCATCGTGCGGGATGTGTCAGCATGTGGGTTAAAGAATTTAAAAATAAGGTATAAAATCAATCCTAGCTATCTCCAACACTCTGTCTGAACGTTATTAGATTTCTGTAGGAGCTTTTGGCGAGAAATATATATTGAAGTATGACACGATAAAAATATATTAAATTATGATACGATAAACATATATTAAAGTATGACACGAGAAATATATATTAAAGTATAAACGATAAACATATATTAAAGTATGAGTGATACAAAAATTCAGTATTGTATATACAGGACATTTATCACTCTATCTCATGTGGAATTTACAATGTTATGCAAGCCAAAGGTGAGCCTACAGTTTATTGACATAAAAGTCATCAACAAACTTCAGCGTTTTCATTGTTTTGATAACCTCCTGTACATTAAGTTGATAATCTTACTTTTTTACTTCTCTAGAAAGGATTGATTTAGGAAAAAAATTCTAGTTCGGAAGTGTAAACATTTGTCCAATGCATTTCTGTGACAATAGCTCGTATGTCCCTGGATAGATTTTTCTTCAGGATATGAAGAAATGCCGTGAAATAGTGGAAACTTTATAAGTTGTAAATAAACTTTTAATCTTAGTAATTATGCCATTAATCAAGTAACATTCTTGCCTCACAGTCGTTAGAGCCTGTATAAAATTACTGTAGGCGCCAATGAGCGAACAGTCCATTAAACTTACGAAATATATTCTGTGCATACGCATATAATGGGAAAGATAATAACTGTAATCGAATTTTCGTATTACATATAGCGGCGATTATTATTTCCCACAACTTATAACAATCTTTAGCATAACTGAAATTCAGCGATACGTAAATTTTAACAAATTGCGTGTTTCCAGTAAGTAATAGAATGCTGGTTGGCAAACATAATTTTAGATTTCCCTTTGCAGCCATAATACTGTCTTGCAGTCACGTGTTAATTATCAAGGACTGATTAGGGATTCCGACGCTTCTAACAGATTGTGCTATGTATAATGAAGGATGCACAATTTCTATCACGTGTTCTGAATATATTAATCGGATACTGACGTTTAAAGTTTTCATATTATAAGTATAATGTCCTTATAGTTTTAATCTGAATTGAATATACAGATGTGTAAAGATATATTATGTAACTCTATGAAAGTGTATTTCCCATAGATATCACTTTTATGAAAATGCATGAATGTATTGAAAATAATTAGATGTCAAGTTACAACCAGTGAAACAGTCCTTCAAAAGAATATTTTCTTATTAAGATTCACTTGGTTAAAAACAGAAGAGGTAAAACCATGATTAATACAGAGGCTGTTCGCACATTTTTTAGACGATTTTGGTAAGCGGTAATAAAAAATCGTTTGCTACAAAAGAAATAATTGCAATTGTACTTTGTTTTTAAAAGTCAAAATTATCGTCTACGGCTTGAAAGTTTTGTTTTTATTCAAAATGGCGTTTTTAACAAAGCAGTGGTTCGGAGGCTACATTTACGCTCTTTCCGAAGAAAAATATGCATACTCCGTTATCCAAAAAACGATGTGAGAGTCATGGTTTTGTGATATCTAAAGCGTCGATAGGTAATATCGTCAACAAGAAAGGAAAAAAAACGTCAAATTGGAGCCTCAAGTGGGACAAAAATTCCAAACAAGTATCCAAGGAAAAAACGGACATCTTCGACTATTGCAAAGGTACGTTGTTTAATGTTAAAAGAAAATTCCCCTAGTCAAAGGACAGTTGCAAAATCATTAAAATGCTCGGTGTCCACTGTAAACAAAATGATAAACGTTGATTTAAATCTTAAGAAAGCGAAAAAACGCAATGTGCATCGTCTTCTTCCAAATCATATCGCTGAACGCAGGACACACGCTGCAGAATTCTATATGAGAAACACTTATCCAAAGAAAAATGGAAAGCAATTGTCACAATAGATGAATCATGGGTGTATTTAAATGATTGCAACAAAAAAGAGCCATTTATTATCATAGTGGAAAAAAAGTCAAGATTAACTCCAAATACTATCAGGAACATATTTTATCGCCAATTTTTCTGAATGAAATACCATCGCTTTACCCACAGTGCCATCAATCTGTGAGACTCCATCAGGACAAAGCTAGCAGTCACACATCAAAATCCACTGTAAATTTCCTAAAAGAAATGGAACAAAAAACTGGTATCAAGGCCATAATACCCTTCCCTACCCTGTACCCTACACTTCGTCTGTACCCTTCACTGATATCCCTACTAAATCTCCCGATGTATCACCTATGGATATTTGTACTTTCGTAATTTTAAAATCTGCATTATCCAAACGTCGTCCCAAAGCCCTTACAGGACTCTGGAAAGCTGTTCAGGAGGAGTGGGATAGAATACGTCTTCTGACACTTCAAAAGGCATTATTATCCTGGAAATTGCGGTGTCGAAAGATAGTTGAGAATAAGGGATGTCAAATAGAACATTTAAAACACAAGAATTTTATGTAATTTAGTTTTGTGAATACAATATACATCGTCTAAAAAATGTGTTAACAGCCTCTGTACAATTTTAAGGAGTCAAAATGTATATTTTATTTTCTATTTTACGTTTCCATATTGTTTATAATTTGTTAGAAAACGCAATTTTTCAGCTGTGTATTAAGTTCTCTGCTGAAAAGTGAAACCGAAAGATACTTAGTCTCTTTGCATTTTTTCAGCCAACTAGACAGAGTATTCTATGATTTTAAAAGGTACGGAGATTTAAGTGATAATGTTATCAGTCAAAAATTAAGACTGTTGGAATCTCTTTACATTTTAATAAATTCGAGTTCTTTATTGATTTGAATGCAGGATATAATTTCAATATATCTTCGACCCTTAAGGGAACGGTGGACCTTTATTTGAGCAAATTTCGTCATTGTAATACTGATTGTGTTATTGTAAAAAATATATATATTTCTGTAAATTATTAGTACCAAAATAATTTTTTTCAAGTAAAAAATCATTTATGAAGCTTCTACAAAGTAATTTATAAAGGGTAAGTGTAGTAATAAATTTTAAATCTGTTTTTATCAAAACAGATTTTTCAAGGTTTTTAGACATTTTAAATGTTCCATGCTACTTAATTTTTCTTCAAAATTCATGACATTGATAAGGAAGAATCCTGATGCTGTTTACAAAAAAAAACTGGGTATGCATTTTACAATTCGACTTTATTAAGGTAATTAAATTTGATTTATAACTTTTAAAAAAGTCAAAATTTTGATGAAAATCGGGATGGAATTCAGAAAAAAATCTCTCAAAAATTAACTATTCAATTGATTAAATAATTGATACCCAGATTTGTTTGTTATACAGTTAAAAGAGATTAAAATGCAAAATCGAGGAAATATCTCAACAATTAAGTAGCAAGGAGCATTTTAAAATTTTGTTTATAAATTTCAAATTTTTTAAACAATATTAAAGTTATAATGAGATTGGAAATTTCTTTTAAGGTATTCTATTTATTTATAATGAAATGTGTATATGTATAAAATTTCGTATCTCTATGATGAAAAGTAAAAAAAGTAAATTTTAATGTCCACCTTTCCCTTAAAAGCTTAGATTAAAAAAGGAATTTACAGTCTAAATCCAGAATCGAGAAAGAGCATTATTGATAAATTCTTAAAGCATTTCTATATACTGCAAGCCCTCCTACAGCACGGCATCTTACAACGAGGTTTCGCTCTAACACGATAGGATAAATTGCGGGAACCCTCGTATAACACTGCAATCTGCAACACGGTTTCGCTCTAACACGATAAAAAAATTGCGAATAACTTTGTACAACACTGTACTTCTATAGCACTAGATAACATGATTTTTGTTTAACACATTTAAAAAGTAAATTGCCTTAAAATAATGACAAGAAGGAATAATGAACTATACTGGCTTTACATGAAAATGTATAAACAAATTATAATTTATTCACGTATAACTTTATAAAATTACAAGAAAGCCTAAGCTTAGCTGAAAATCTTGAATCATTTTTTCCTGAATGCAGATCTTTCCGCTGAAAGAATCCTAAAATTCAAAAGGGAGCTGCAAAAGTGTCTATCTCCATACTGTGAATCTCTAACGACCTTGCAAGAACCAGCAAATAAACCACAATTACAGATTTTTTAAAGAGGATAGAAGGTGCAAAAAATCTAAATGAAGAAAAAGGTTCTGAAAGTTAAGGTGATCTCGTTCAATCGAATAAACGTTCTCGATTGATTGTACTGAGCAGTGATGAGGGAGAAATTTATTAAATTAAGGTCGCATTAAAAGAAAATATCTTTTTGTTTCTTTTCGTTTTGTGTTATACAAACATTAGTATTTTTAATAAAAATTAAGTTGCTTATATGGAATTAAAAAAGGTTTGTTTTTAATAAGTTTTCAGAACGTAACCCTCTTTTTTGAAGTGTCTCTGGGTCTCATGTAACACGGTTTCACACAACACGGCAGTTTCCTATCTACCGTCTTATAGAAGGGCTATCTGTACTATATTTATTTTTTGCTTCGTTAAAAGTCATAAGATTTCATATTTAAAGCTAAAAAAATTTCTAAATTCAAATTCATATATCTTTGATAATTCCCTGTTCTGAAAAGCTTTTGCTTTTCAATATAGTCCAAAATCTAGTGCGAAAAATTGAATATTTTACTATTAAAATCCGCTGAATTCGACAAACAAGATGACACTGAAACATTGCAATGCATGCATAACAAACAGGTCAATGTTGTATTTTTTTTCAGTCATAAGAAATTTTCCCAAGTATCTAATAGGCGGTCAGATAAGAACAACACGCTTTTAATCTGAAGTTCTATACTCAGTCGCTCGAATTATATTATTAGTATCCTAATTATTTGTTTTGTTTAAATTACTTAGCATCGTAATTTCTCTGTTTTTCAGAAAAAAAAGAAAAATAAACACGATATACAATTCTTTTCCCGTTCAAAACAAAATAATCATTGAAATATTTTATACAGAATATATAACCCTTGATTTGAATCATTGTTCTTAGTAACGAAAATATTCACGATGCGAAATATGTTTGAAGAAAATAAAAAGTATGTTATGAACAAAGCATTAAAGAATCAATACCGATGAATGATGTGACCTGAAAAAAAATGGCGTATTATTAAACAATTTTTATGTAACTTTTATTTAAATAAAAAGGCTTAAGATGTCATAATAAAAGCACACGTTGTTCCTTTAGTCGGTAAGAGGACAAAAGAGAAAGTTAATTAAAAATGTAATTTTATTTTGTTTGCTTTTGGGCCTTAGAAATGTCGTTTATAGAAAGAAATTCAATTGCACAGGAATGCTAGGTGGCGATCTTTGTTTTTAAGAAAAGATAAAATAAGAGTGATTAATTCTATTGGAGACCACCATCGGACGGAATGAGACTGCTGATGCAGTGATAAAGATATTTAATCCTTTCCCCGGATTAAAATACAAAGACTCAGCGTATCTCTTCCCAAAACACCTTTATTTGTGTGATAATAGATGAGTGCGCGTAATAAACATTCGAAGCCAACAATAAACAAAGATTTTAACTTATTTACAAAAAAAAGTTTATATATTTAAAAAAAAATGATAATGGTAAGAACAGTATCACGTTTATCATCGCTGACAGTAATGCCAAAAAATCATGTATCACACAGGAAGGGTTTCGCTAATGGCAACCAGATTTAAGAAATAACATTGAAACATATCAGAAAATAAACCACATTTAAAATAACATATAAGAAACATATCAGAAAATAAACCACATCGGTATCAATGATACCGATGTAATGAAAGAAGCAATTATAGTAACATAAAAAAATGATTGTACTGTATAAAAATTTGAACCAGCCAAAGTTCCAACAAACTTTTACGAATTATTAAGATATTATGAAAGCTGGTAAATAATTTTTATACTATATGCCAGGATATATATATATATATATACACAGTGCGTCAAATAAGTTTTAAGACTCGTCCCAGAGCGCAGGTTGTAAAGGCGCTGTGAGTGTAAATCCGCATGCGTCATAACGCCCATCATCTGCTGGCACTCTGCTAACAAGTTGTGCGCATTTCGTTAAGTAGTTGAGAGAAGGCGAGCGTTTATTGCAGAAGTGAATATTTTTCATGTTGATTTTTTAAGATGGAGCAATGAGCTGTAATTAAATTTAAAGCAAAACTTGGTAAAAGTACTTCGGAAACATACCAACTCATGAAACAAGTTCACGGTGACTGTTGTTTAAGTAGATGAAATGTTTTTGTGTGGCACAAACGTTTTTTGGACGGAAGAGATACGGTAGAAGATCAGCGGAGATCAGCGTACGGAAGATCAGCGTAGTGGAAGACCAATTTCATCTAGGAGACCTGAAGTTATTGAGAAAGTACGAAATTTCGTAACAAACGATCGATGTGCATCACTGAGAATGAAGGAAGACTCTTTAAACATCAACAAAGATACAATTCGAACCATCCTGCATGAATATTTGGCAAAACAAAAGTGTGTGCTAAATTTGTTCCACACACTTTAACCCCTGAATAAAAAGCAATGAGAAGTGCACATTGCGGAGACATTATTTCAGCCGCTGAAAACGATCCAAACTTTTCCCAAAACTTAAAGTCCATTGTTACAGGTGATGAAACCTGGTGTTTCCAATATGATCCTGAAACAAAGCGAAAAAGTGCGGAATGGAAGTCACCAAATTCACCACAAGCCAAAAAAACAATAAAAGTTCCATCCAAAAGAAAACAATGCTCATTACATTCTTCGATAGTAAAGGTATTATCCACAAAGAAATTGTTCCAACTGGACAAACAATTACAGGTCAATACTACTTAGCTGTTTTAAAGCGTTTGATGGCCAGAAATCGTCGCATTCGTCCAGACTATAGGACTGATAGCAGTTGGAGTTTGTTACACGACAATGCAGCCAGTCACACCTGCCTTATTGTTAGTCGATTTTCGGCAAAAAATAATGTCTGTGTGTTGAACCATCCACCGAATTCACATGATTTAGCAACCTGTGACTACTCCTTATTCCCAAAACTTTAAAGGAAGTTAAAAGGGTGGTATTTTGAGGATATTTCGACCATACGTGCTTTGCAGGCCATTCCACAGAGTGATTTACAACAGGCTTTCGATTCATTATTAAATCGCTGTAAAAAGTGCATTGAAGCCGGAGGGTCCTATTTTGAATAAAAAACCAAAACAGGTATTAATTTCTTGTTTCCATTTCTTTTTACAGACCCAGTCTTAAAACTTATTTGACGCACTGTATATATATATATATATATATATATATATATATATATATATATATACTAGAATTATTGCCCGGCGTTGCCCGGGTAGATATATAGATATAAAATTTTTCATGCGTTCCATCAAACAAATACTGGGCTGCACCCCCGCTCTTCATGTTCATCTGGCCAGTTGTGTTTATTTGGGGAGCCAGGGCCCCCAAAGGTCGTTCGCAACACTCTTCCTCCCGTGCATTGGAATTTCACCCCCCCCGTCACCGCCAAAACCATCTCTCTTAACGCAGCTGGTTGTGGTGAAGGGGCTCCACAGGTGGTCGCGCACCTCTTAGAGGCACAAAAATCATTAAAAAATTAATTAAAAAAAATTAATTTAGCCCCAATTTTCGTTTTTCCTGATTTAAGTTTCTCGGGTCCTAACCATTAACTGTGCCGAATTTGGACCCGGTGGGTGAAACAGTCTATGATTCTATAGCGGACAAACAAACAGATGAACCCCTATATATATATATATATATATATATATATATATATATATATATATATATATATATATGTGTGTGTGTGTGTGTATATATAACATATAAAACCCAAAAACCATTTTAAAATACCAAACTTCATTCAAAAATGCGTGGGCGTATCGCATTGAAAATAAATTGCGTAGTTCGGTTTCATGAAGAAAGAAATTGACTTTAATTAGGTACTTCCTATTCAACCCCTCTATGTTCTCCAATGATTCCGAGTCCAGATTTCTGGGCACGAACCAATAATTGCAAGAGTTTTAGGTCACGGGAAAAGACTTCTATAAAGTTATAAATAGGCACGCCACAGTGTACTGGTGAGATTTGCTGAATTGTCGTTGCTTAACTAACATGTAGAAGTTGAGAGAATAATAAATAAAAAAAAAACTTTAGTTCTGTGCGGAGTGTTTTCCATGAGTCCAGGGATGGTGGGAGCAGTAAGAGAGTTTTAAAAGGACCTATTTCAAGATTCCTAATTCGCCAGAAAACTTCGCCGGCCGGCTGCACTTCTATGCGCGGGAACTGAATTACGAACTACTAGTTCTCTATGACGCATTGGCGGCCATCAACACCTTTCTTCCTCGCCGCCGCCCCTGCTGTCACACACACACACACACACACGCACACACACACACATATATATATATATATATATATATATATATATATATATATATATATATGTACACACATATATATATATATATATATATATATATATATATGCACACACATATATATATATATATATATATATATATATATATATATATATATATATAGGTTGGGGTATAAATCATGGCAACTATTTTTTTCTTGTAGATATGTGAACGGATAACAAACGTATATGTGTCGTGTGGAAATTCTGCAGGCATAGTGTGTGTGCAGGACAACAGATAGCTCTGTGATAGCTGGTAGTAGCGCACGTAGTCTCGTAGTATATCGTAGTCTCGTATATATGTGTGTGTGTATGTATATATATATATATATATATATATATATGTGTGTGTGTGTGTGTGTATATATATGAGGGCTGTCCGTAAAGTATCCGAACTGAATGTATAAAACATAATACAGACAACGCTCTGCGTGCGCACGCTAATTAGCATGTTTAAACATGTGTAAACTTGTTATGTTGGCAATTAGCCAAGCACTACGAAGCGCGGTTCTCTTGTAGCAATAACGAAAAGTGAACGCAGTGGAAGTCTCGTGTCGGGTTGGATCATTGACGGAATCTACTGAGCAACGTGTTTGCATGAAATTTTGTAGTAAAATTGGAAAAACGGCAACAGAAAAGTTCGATTTGCTTAAGAAAGCATGCGGTGATGATGTTATGGGCCGAACTCAAGTGTTTCAATGGTTTAGACGTTTTAAAGATGGAAGGGAATCTGTGGAAAGGGATGCACGATCAAGGCGTCCATCAGCATCGAGAAACGATGCCAAAGTGGAACAGGTTCGTACTGTGGTGCGATCAGATCGACGAATGACACTTCGAGAGATTGCGGACGAGGTGGGAATAGCAAAAACTGTTTGCCACGAAATTTTAACCGAAGATTTGGGCAAGCGGCAAGTGTCGGTTAAGTTTGTCGCACGTTTGCTTACCGAAGATCAACGAGAACTTCGCATGCAAATGGCTTCCGAAGTTATTCGAACGGTCGTGTGAGGATCCGGAATTTCCGAATATCATCATAATAGGGAACGAGACATGGGTGTATGGATACGATCCGGTAACCAAACAAGAATCATCTGAGTGGAAGAGTCCGAGTTCCCCCCGAGCGCCATCTGTTGACGAATTTTGCATCTAATTTTGAAAATTGGTGAAAATAAATTCCCTGGTTACCTAAGCAGAATGCAGCAAACCGCACATTCCTATCGCCTTCCATTTTTCTTTAATTGATTTTTCAAATCAATTATATATATATATATATATATATATATATATTTAAATATATTTAATTTAACCTTCAAGCTTTCTAGCATGCATTCATAACATTAGTTTTGTGCGATTTTTCCTGAAAGAAACCTTAATCGACAAATTTCACAAAGCTGTTTGAAGCAACTAAATTCCTTTCAATCAGAAAGTCTCAGGAAAACAAAATTTTTTCTCCATTCAACTTAAAACGAATTTATTTCCGGACTTGATATAAACTTCCATAAGCGAGCAACCTACAGAAAAGTGCTTTTCATCTGTGGATACGGACTTTGCCTGGCGCGCAGAGGCCATCAATCAACCAGATTCCGTGTTACGAGACATGCAAAGCTGGAAATAATCCCATAGTTTTGTTCAAAATATGTTCTGTGAGGGCTTTTTCGAGATAGTGATGGGTCATTTTGACTCGGTTGTGACTGGAAGTACTTTCGAACGATACCATAAATTTTGATGAATATTGGATTGCTATTTTGAAACTGAATTAAAAAAAATTATCTATATATGCTCTATAGATGATAAAAGCACTTTTATACACAAAAATGTAGTTTTTTATTTAAAAAAAATTTAAATTGTTAAACTGAGATAATTAAAGACTTTTATTTTACAAATTACTAGCTGAAGTACCCGGCGTTGCTCGATTTTAAAAAAATAATATGCCTATGTTTTAATCTGAAATATCTATATCTATACAAAATTTCAGCTCAATTGAAGCAATAATTTTTCACTTATAAAGGAACAAACATAGGCTTATTCGAAATAATCAATAAATTTCCCAGTTTGAATGAAATACGCTGATTTTTGAATAAAGTTCAATAATTCAAATTCGATTTACACAAATTCTGAATAAAATTGTACATAAATTCAAAAACATAAAAGTTTATAAGTTAAATAAAGTTCTGTAATATTATACCAATACATTTCCAGTTGATAGCCAATAAATTGTAAATCTTTTTTTTACCTTAAATGGCCAATAAAAAGCGTAGTTCCAAATGTAATTTTCTTCAATAAAATCTTAAATGGTGCAAAATCCTTTTTGTATTTATCAATACCTCCTCCACTTGAATCTTTAAAATATTGATACTGATATTTTACTGATAATAAATGAAAATGTAGTTTGATGTGTTGCTATGGTTACTTGACTACGGTTGATAAAGAATATTCAAATGTTAAATGTTTTATTGATAATAAATGAAAATATCGTTTGATGTGTTGCTAAGGTTACTTGACGATGGTTGACAAAGGAAAAGTTATAAAGGTGAAGCATCAGCTCAACATTTAGGCCCCTAACTTTCTTACTACTGATCAGATATACATAATATATAGCCTATGTCCATCTGGAATAATGTACCTTTCAAATAGTGAAAGGATTTTTCAAATAAGTGCAGTGGTTCCAGAGATTACCCTCCACATACAAAATCCCCTCTCTCTTTATATATTGGTATAGATTCCTTCATGACAGTCAAATCTTAATTTTTTTCTGACATATTAGATTGTTTTATTTCATTGATTATTTAAATGATATCTTGTTTACAGATCTAAATTACAGATCTTTTAGGTATGTTTTCAGAGTGATAGCCATTTTAATCGCGTTTTCAAATTTCTGGCTAAATTTTCCCGTGTCATTGTTTTAAATAACTTTTTAAATTCATGTTTTAATCTCGTCAGCTGATTACGTACGAGAGATTCGGGTGCAAAATTTCAAAAACTGCTAATTTAGGAAAAGTATAGCACACAGTTATAAATTGCAATATTATAAAATTATTGTTTGCATATACAGGGTAGTCATAAAAAATCTTTGCAGATATACGGACCTCTAGCGGCCGTTCCGTTAAACCAATCGAGATGAGATTTCAGATATAGTTACTCAGAGTTATGAGCTAGGGATATTGTGAACAGCCACAAAATGGCTCTCACGGTAAACGGTTATAGGTACAGATACTCGAAATTTTCGAATGGGAACGTCCAATTTTTCTCGTCACAAAATGCCCAGCGCTTGCGAAAGCCCCGAATAGCGTTGGAACGGTACGTGTGTCACAAAAAACAGACGCGTTATGCACGCACAAAAACAGCTCTGCGAACGGACTACAAAAACACGATCGGGACGCACGGAGGAAATTTGCATATGACAGAGGAAAGACACCAATCACTGATAACAACACAGATCCGACAAAAGAAACCTTTTATTTCTATTACACATTTTCAACATGGCTGCCATCACCGTGTTTTTGTTGGCCATTCTCAGAGCTGATTTTTGTGTGTGTATAACGCGTCCGTATTTTGTGATACATGTGCCGTTCAAACGCTATTTAGTGTTTTCGCATTCGCTGAGCATATCGCGACGGGAAAAATTGACCACTCTCTATATATAAATTATATCCGAACACAGGCATAAAAACAGTTCAGATGTGAATTAATGTTTATGATTAAAAATCATATAAATCCTACATTTCACGACAGAAAAACACAGTTAATTTTAGTTTAACAGACATAATTTATCAGTCTAATGTCGAGTATCCGTATAAGAGATGTATTCTAAACACATAGCGCGACATTATGATACGTCTATATTGCATTCACAAATAAAGCAGTCGTATACATTATCGATCAGGGGTATATTTAGCTCTTGTTTAGTAATACATTTCTGTTATGCAACTGAAACCAACCACAACAAAGATAACATAACTGACAAAAATCCTTTATTCACTAGATATATTAAAAGTTCTTTTTTCTCCTTTTGCCCTAATTTATCAAAACATAAATAACATTACTGACAAAAATTATTTATTCCCAGTGTTATTAAATGTTTATTTTAATCTTTTATTTTTACACAGTTAATAAAATTTATATGTTATTACTGGGCAGAATGTGAGAGAAATAGTAATTCCATTCAGGCGTTTTCATTCCAGATATCCTTTCATGAATATAAATGTGATACAATGCTAAATAATGCACTGTTGTTTTAATAAGATGAAAGCTCAGAAATATCTGTTGTATGATAGAATTTTCATAATAAATCATGTCTTAATA
Source organism: Dolomedes plantarius (assembly GCA_907164885.2). Lineage (NCBI taxonomy): Eukaryota > Metazoa > Arthropoda > Arachnida > Araneae > Dolomedidae > Dolomedes > Dolomedes plantarius. The sequence continues at coordinate 121,089,762 of OU015500.1, read as the reverse complement.
ACTGCGCATAAAAAATCACAAATTCAACTATATTTGCTTCTTGCATTTATTACAGGACTTGTATTTCCATTGTTTGTTATTTGCAACTGAATATATTTTTTCGGCTTCTGGATATTTTTTTAACTAATGAACTACCATGACATCGTTAAACATAATATAAATTTTATTTTATTCATTTTAAGATAGTTATATGTAAAATTATTTGACATCTATATTTATGTATTTGTGAGTATAAGAAAATAACAATAGATTCATAAAATCATTTTATAAATACATACATCTATATAGTATATAAAACAGTTCCGTCACTGACTGACTCACTGACATACAACGCACAGACCAAAACGCTGGACTTAAAGGGCTGAAATTTTGCATGGCGTTTCTTCTTATGGTGTAGGGGTACAGTAAGAGAGATTTTTGAAAAATTCTTCTTAGATTTTTTTAAATTAAATTTTTAAGCTGTTTTTGTAATTTCTTTTTCAGTTTGCATTTAAAATAATAATTTGAGGGTTATAAAATTTATATCACGACAAAGATCGTAAAAATTCCTTTAAAATGAAATCTTTTTCGAACCTTTACCTCGATTTTCTGATTTTTGGTGAATTTTTAAAGATTAATTTTTAGAATTTAATTTATTAAATGCTGATCACGTGATTTCTTTTTCTGGTACTTTAAATAAATTTATTGTCACGAGCATAACAACTAAATAGACAAAAAAAAAATATTTTTTTTCTTTCTAATACCGCAGTCGATTGGATATTATCCAAAAAAATATGCCTCACGATTTTTTTCTAAATATATATATATATATATATATATATATTTGTCATTACTTGCATACATTGACCGTTGTATTTAATTTGAATGTACTCCGTAGCGAAGCGCGGGTTTTCAGCTAGTACATACATATACATACACAAATGTAGGGTGTCCGGGCTAAAGTTATTCAAAAGTTATGATTTATTTTTACGGAACTACCCATTATAATTAAAAAAATATTTAATTAGAAAAATATCTGGCCAAGTTTTAATATCAATCATAGATTTCGATCATATTATCATAGATTTCGATGTGTGCACCTTTTGTAGCACGACGAACGTCTAAATGGTTAATCCAGTTCTCTCCAAGTGTTTCGTAGCATATCAGGAGTTATTTCACGAATTGCTTCAATGATACGCTTCTTCAACTCATCCACAGTTTCAATTCTTTGTTCATACACAACAGGTTTAATGAATACCCAAGCAAGAAAGTCTAATAACGTCTGATATGCTACGAAACACTTCGAGAGGGCTGGATTACAATTTAGACGATAGTCGTGCTACAAAATGTGCACACATGGAAATCTATGATACTATAATCGTAATCTATGATTGATATTAAAACATGATCGAAATCTATGATTGATATTAAAACTTGGCCAGATGTTCTTTTTATTTAATTTTTTAAAAATTCTAGTGGGTAATTCCGTAAACATAAGTCATGAATTTTGGATACCTTTAGCCCGGACATCATATATATATATATATATATATATATATATATATATATATATATATATATATACTAGCTTGAAACCCACGGTTCGCTACGGAGTACATTCAAATTAAATACAACGGTCGACGTTTGCAATTTATGCCAAAAAATAAATATATATATATTTATAATAAATGAGATGATCAATGTATACAATTGATGTAAAATATCTATCTATCTATCTATATATATATATTTATAAAAATATCTATCTATATATATATATTTTTTTTGTCTATTTAGTTGTTACGCACGTGACGATAAATTTATTGAAAGTACCAGAAAAAGAAATCACGGGATCAGCATTCAATAAATTAAATTCTAAAAATTGATCTTTACAAATTCACCAAAAATCAGGAAATGGAGGTAAAAATTCGAAAAAAAATTCATTTTGAAGGAATTTTTATGATCTTTCTCGTGATATAAATTTTATAACCCTCAATGTATTATTTTAAATTCAAACGTAGAAAAAGTTTAAAAAACAGCTTAAAAATTTAATTAAAAACAATCTAAGAAGAATTTTTGAAAAATCTTTCTTAGCGCACCCCTACAATTTTAGAAGAATCGCCATGCAAAATTTCAGCTCTGTAGGTCCAGCGGTTTGGTCTGTGCGTTATATGTCAGTCAGTCAGTCAGTCAGTGAATGAATGAGTCAGTTACGGAACTGTTATATATATATATATATATATATATATATATATATATATATATATATATATATATATATATATATATATATATATATATATATATATATATATATATATTTATTTATTTATTTATTTATTTATAATATGCATGCACACACAAGCAGTAAATATATAAGTTTCTGTAAGAGTGTGGGATCTTAAATTCGGTTAGCATTTTGAGACATCTTATAAAATTTTCAGTTTCTTTCCAGCCAATCAGTAATCCTCCAAGTCCACTTAATACAAATGACTTTCTTGACAGAAGAGGATGCTTAAATCCCTCTTAAGTTAACCGGAGACAAGTTAATGCCGCGAATGGTAGATTAATTGCCTTTGCTAGAAGATAAACTATCGGTTTTTCTATAAAATAATTTATTAAATTAAGGGAGATAGAAAAGCAGATATTAAATTCACGACTAATATTTACTCGTGGCAACTGAGAATACTTTCCATTAAATTTTCGCCATAAGGTCTTCTCTATATAAATGGTTTTACTCTGAAGGGTTTTACTTCCACAAGAATTGATTCTCTTTAATGTAGTTACATTTATTTTGTGCCAAATATGTGCTATAATTGTCAGATATATAAAAGTTTATAAAATTACTTTCATCGTATCCTAATCTATTTTGTGAAATTAGAAAATATATCTGTTGTTTTTCCCTTTAAAATTGAATAGTATTTACCTTCCATAATATACAACAAAATTGTCAAGACAACTTTCTAGGAAGCTTTAAGAATTTTTGAGCAAATCACACACCTGTTCTATTCATATAAAATCCAAACATCCGCTGACGATCTTAAATATTCTTAAGAAAACTGTGATAATGCAATTTTTTCAGCGTGCACATACATTCTCGCTCTTTTGTGCCAACTTTAGTCTAGCAAAACGTATCAAATGCTATAAAACATTTCGCCTAAAATTCCCAAGTATAAATTTTATATGGGAAAATCTGTCTTTTGAGAGAGATTAAAGGAAACGTCATATTTTCATGAAAACTAATCGTTTATAAATCATGTCTAAGTTTTATTTTATTTTAAAGGGAAAGTAAATTCACTGAAGTACGTGTTAAGATTTTGCTCGCACATCCTCAATCTGAACTTATATAAGTCAATACAAACTTTATTATACAACTTACTTGGAGAACAATTTAAGAAGAATAAATTTCAATTTATATGACATTCTTAACCCATGTTTCGTTACACAAGATTTAAATAGGTGATAAAAGGCAATATATCATTATAATTCATCCACTTGTTTTTAACACAAGTTGGAAAGAAATACTGGCAAAGGCATGGATATTTCAGTACTGCCTATTTATAAGCAACAACATTTTTACCATGTTTTTATTAACTTGCTTTCTTGTTTGTTTGTGCGTTTGTGTGTGTTTGTGTAGTACAAATCTTGCAATTGATTTTCAACTAACTTCCCGACTAGCTAGACATTTGAAACTTTAAGAATAGCTCACAACACAATGACAATACATTATTTTAATACTTTTAGCCATCTTTAAGCACGATTGAATTCATTTTCAGTTAATTTTGTTTTGTAGACTGGTGCAGCCATCTATCGACAGGGACGGGAACAAAAAGTTAAATGTAAGTTAACTTCCAATTAACTTCATTTTCTTTCAAGTTGATGGGATAATTCATCAAAAAATTTAAAAAAAGTATTTATTAATACATAGAATTGTCAAGTTTATATGATTCAACAGAAAATTTAAAAACATGGTATATAAAAAGTTATTTTTATCTTGTAATTATTTTAATATAATGTATACTGCTGCTGTTGTTGTTGTTGTTGTTGTTTCTAATGCCCCCTGACCGGAATATATTCCAAACGAGGTCCATATAGGCTATCGGGCAGAGGAGTGAGGCTCCAATTTTATAATGGCACCATAAGGGTCAGCGTCTGATTTATCCAGGTGTAACTTCAATTTTGACCAAGCATCCCACCCAACGTGGATATCTGGGAGGATCGTTCTCTCTCCCACCCTCTCTGACCTCATAGGGGACTTTCAGGCCTACGTATATAACGTGTTCATATCCGGCCTAGACACGGAGGTATTTAATGGCGATTGTCGGTATTCAATCTGAGTACCATCGGCACCGAAATCCGACGTGCTACCACTAGGCTACCTCAAGCCTTATGTATATTCCTATAGCATAGTAGCGAATGAAATTCCCGGTTTTTCTAACCACATGTTAGTCTCTAACCACGTGTGTTAACATGTCTCTAACCACGTGTGTTCAACCACACGTCATATGAAGTTCTGCATTGGAAAACGAATGTAACATTTTATGCGGTTTATATTTAACATCACTATCACAGGCGCACATAGATTCTATTTGTAACGATTCTACTACAAAGAATTGAGAGATTTAATTTATTTAAAACACCATTGTTGTCTTCAGTTAAAGTTATGAATTAGTTAAACGAAATTTAATTTTATGGCATAAATTTTTAGTATACGGAAACATATGAATAAACAGCTAATTTCCCTCTAAACAACGTCTACATAACCCTTCAAAAATCCTATCTGGTTTGTTAGAACTAGGGTTTTTAACCCGGGTTTCCCCGAACCCGAAAACCCGGGTTTTTCAAAGATTATACAAACACGAAACCCGGGGAATTTTTAATGTAAATCCGGGGAATTAGTTATTTATCTAATACAGTAGAATATCAATTATATTCCTTAATTTGGAACCAAGACCAATCATATGATGAGTTTGGTAGCAAAATTTTTTTAAAAATATTTGATCTGGCAGCTACCTCAATGAAACGATTATTCAACGTAAATGATAATAGGCCAGGCAACATAGGCTAAAAAAGGGGGTGTAGACGAAATAATTCTCGGAAAGCTGGAAACGGTTTTAATCTCTTAATTTTCATGTAAAAAGAGTTTATTGAAGTTTGCACCAATTTTCTGCTTGTGCTCTATGAGGGGTGTCTCAAAAACCTCGAAATTTTCGGACTTTTTATAAATTTTCACTAATAACTCCTAAACGATGCATTTCTAGAAAACTGTTACCACTTTATAAATTAAAGTACATAAAATTCTGAGTCGAAAGAGCACCATATATTGACATTACGTGAAGTTGTTAGGAAGATATGCGAGTTCAAAGAACGACAATTTTTTCTCATTTTTCAAAAAAATCGTGTTTTGGATTTTTAAACCTTATTTTCGCAATGTAAAATGCATAATATGAAACAAATAATACATTTGGATATCATAAAGTATCAAATATTGTGCCCGACCGTATATGCGAACACCGCTACAACAATTTTCTACATAACGTCGTCTACTTTTTCATTCCTGCTGGCGAATCAAAAACCAACATCCCCCAAGGGACAGAATGAGTGTCGCCCAAAACACAGGTGCATTCTTAGCCATTATCCGTGATGACATTCGTTCAAGAATATACAACTTTACCTCCTATCCTGCACCCAACAATTTTTTAGATAATATTGAAGAGGACATACCAGAATCACTTGGGTTGTTCTTAAGATCAACCATTACCCCTAATAAGTGCCGAGATGATGATAAAGTCAAAACCAAAATTACACCTATCACCCACGCAATTATTGGTGCTACACGACCAAAATCCTGTCGATCAGCCTTACATGTTGGCCTGGGGTGCTGATTCACCTGAAATATGGCTCAAGGGATCTATTGGAAATTGCTTCAGCGACTGGATATTGTTGCACATATAATGAAGTGCGACATTACGAAATTTCATGATTGAAACAACCTGTTGAACATGTTCTACCACCGAAATCGCTCACACAGTTTGTCTTTGACAATGCTGATGTAAACATTGATACTCTAGGTGGGACAAATAAATTCCACGCAATGAGAGGCAACCAGTGCACTACACCTGAGCCTTTGAAATCCAAAGGGACCACCATGGAAGAAGTACAAAATATCCCTGGTTCAGGAACTTGGGAGAATTTGGGACAATACCAGTCGTTGCTTTTCGAAAAGTAGCCAATGCAGGCCTCTGTAATATTCACATACTCAACCTTGACGAACAATTACCTAGTTTCAAAATAAAGCACTATTTTATGTGGGCGTACGGCAAATATCAAGGACGTATGAACGTTCCAGGTTGGAATGGATTTATGGAGAAGGTGACTACGAATCGAACTTATCCAAAATCAGGCATAATGTGCCTTCATCAATGCCCCGCCATCCAACTATGATACGATTTTCTCAGCACTGCTTTATGCTGCAAATAAATGCAAGTCACTTGAACAGGACAACTATTTCGTAACTTTTGATCAACCCCTTTATATAAAGGCACGAGATATTGTAGCTTCATCTGGTACTGATTCAGAAATCCGTTCAGTAATCGTCAGGCTCGTCGGTTTCCATCTACTCATGTCATTTATGGGGGCTATCGGTTTCATAATAGATGGAAATGGGTTACAGGAATTGTTTAGCGAGGTTTACGCAACTTCATCAACAGAGGAAAAACAGTCAGCTTTTTTCAAGCATATGAATGACAGTGTTTCTGCCAATATTGATGCCCCTGAAGTAAAAAATATCCTTGACAAATTTTCAAACAAACTTGAGGTGTTGGTTGGAGCAACAGCTAGGCTATGGGTCCAGTATTTCAAAATGGTAACGATAATCAAGAAATTTGTCCAAGCTGAAAGATCCGGTGATTGTTGCCTGCATCTTCAAAGCATAAGACAAATGCTACCCTACTTTCACGCCAGTGGGCATTTTTTATATGCAAAATCATGCCATTTATACCTTCAGGATATGTTGGAACTAGGTTCTCGTCTGACTCCTAAGGATCATGAAATGTTTGTGACAAATGGCTTTTTCAGTATCAGAAGATCTAATAAATTCTGGTCACGGCTGTGGTCCGATATGAACATTGAAAAAAGCTTGATGAGAGCTATGAAAAGCACTGGACTTTTGACTACTCACGGAAGAGTAATAACGGACCGGACATTGGCTAAATGGGTTGCTACTATGCCCACAGTTATGGAGGTATCCCAGCAGGTAGAGAGCTTCTGTGGTGTTTCATTCTCCACTACTGAACAACATGTAGACGCAAGGTTATCCAGAATAACTAGAGATAATAGTGACTGCAATAAATTCGTAGATTGGTTCCTTTGCCACAATCCCTTTCCAGTTGGGGAGTACGTAATGTCACTGTCTACCGGAGTTGTGGGGGATTCAAACGTAACGTGTGAGAGATGAAAACGTAAATTGCCATCTGTCAGACCAAATCGGAAATTCCAGTCTCGAAAGCATTATCGGAAGCAATTTTGGTCATGTAAAGTTCTCCAGGAAGAAAAGAGTGTTACCAATGCGAGGCTTCACCAGCAGTGTGAAGTTGCATGACGAAGTAGTATCAATAGACTCATACACCATTTTCAGGAGAATTGCATTTCATAAAGAAAACATAATCCGAACTCAGAAATTACTTTACATATGAAATGGCACCTTGCCCACCATCTTTATTTGATGAACAAGGAATGATGAAAAAATCATGTAAATCTATTTACTATGATTTGTTTGAACCGGTGGACATTCCGTAATACATCGGAAGTGCTCTCTATGTGATTGACGGCGGGTTTCTACTTCACCGAGTACCGTGGGAGTTGAGAGAAAAGTTCTCTTCAGTTCTCAACAAATATGTGGAGTATGTAAAAAATACTTCGGGGTGTGATTAGTCATAGCATTTGATGGCTATCCAGAAGATCCTACAGAGAAGATAACAAAATCTGCAGAACGCCTTAGGAGGAACAAGTATATTGCAGCAAACGTTGAATTCGATGATACAATGTTACTAACAATGTCAAAAGGAAAAATTCTCTCGAATAAAGGGAACAAAAACAACTTATCTCAATGCTAATTCAAAAATTTGCTGATGAAAACATCGCTGTCGAACAGGCGGCAGTTGATGCCGACACAACCATTGTCAGAATGGCTATAGAAAATTCTATACTCTCTGAATGTGTGTTTGTGGTAGGAGAAGACATAGATCGTCTAGTAATTCTTACTGCATTAGCTCCTAATAGCGATCGGTTGTTTTTGATAAAGCCTGGAAAAGGAAAGTCCGAGACCGTCTTCTATTCCCCGACACACTTCAAAATGTCAAACAAAGTTAAAGAAAATATATTATTTCTTCACGCTTTCAGCGGATCCGATTCAACATCTGCCATTTTCAGACAGGGGAAGATGAAGTTGGCAAAGCTTCTTGACAAAGATGCGGAGGTACAAAGGACTGTGGAGATATTGAAAAACCGTGATGCGACTGCAGATGAAGTCGGTGCTGCCGGCGAAAAAGTAATTGCTGCTTTGTATGCCGGATCGTTTCTTCAATCTTCTCCTCTGAATGAAACACACTTTAAACTCTTCCCCAAATCCTTAGTACCTAATACTTTCAACTTGGCTACTCTTCTTCCAACTGAAGAAGCTGCTAGACTGCACGCAATGAGGGCTGTCCTACAAATTAATTTGTGGAATGGTCATTTTATGGACCCAGTTCAGTGGGGATGGAAGGTTACTAAGCATGGGCTACTCCCACCACCATCAACAGCCGAACAAGCCCCGCAGGAACTGATTAATAATACTGCCTGCAAATGTTTGAAAGGGTGCCGAAATACTTGTGGTTGCAGGAAGCAAGGGATGAAATGTTCCCCGATATGCTATAATGGCAGAGGTGCGTCCTGCACCAATACACCAGATGAAATTAATGACGAATCAAACTTGAACAACAGCGAGCATATGCTACCTAACAATGATGGCGAATGCGAAGACATTATGGATGACTTAGACCTTCAATCGGACCAACTGCTGCAGTCAGCTTCTACTTCCAAACGCAGCAAATTCAATTAACCTTGTATTTTTATTATTTTTAATTTTTATTTTGTAAATCACCTACACATAAAAACTTACAAATTTTTTATACTTTAAGTCAATTTTTTACGTTTTAATTTCACAAATATTTGAACCATAATGTACGTTTTTCATTTCAAATCCTTAGATTCACCAAAACTGGTTCTTGGTTCGCCAGCAGGAATAAAAAGGTAAAGACGCTTTGTTGAAAATTGTTGTACCTGTGTTCGTATATACGGTCAGCACAAGATTTGTATGATATTCAAATGTATTATTTATTTCATATAATACATTTTACATTGCGAAAATAAGGTTTAAAAATCCAAAACACGATTTTTTTTTAAAAATGAGAAAAAATTTTCGTTCTTTGAACTCGCATATCTTCCTAACAACTTCACGTAATTTCAATGTATAGTGCTCATTCAACGCAGAATTTTGTGTACTTCAATTTATAAACTGATAACATTTTCCTAGAAATGCATCGTTTAGGAGTTATTAGTGAAAACCTGTTAAAAGTCCGAAAATTTCGAGGTTTTTGGGACACCCCTAATAGAGCACAAGCAGAAAATTGGTGCAAACTTCAATAAACTTTTTTTACGTGCAAATGAAGAGATTAAAACCGTTTCCAGCTTTCCGAGAATTATTTAGTCTACAAACCCTATGTTGCCTGGCCTATAATGGGTCAGAGTCTGAACCAGAAGTAGCAGTTGAGGTGGGAGTTAAAGATGGAATTGAAGATGATGCTACGAGTATTGTTGCTTGTACTAAACACATGTCCCTATCTGATGAGCTTAGTATGTTTCTGCAGGATAATGATAATAAGGAAAATCATAAAAAAACAAAATCTTGTTTATATATCATAAGAAAAGAAATTGAGCTGTTTCGGGCAACAAAAAGCCGACCTGAAGTGATAGATAAACCTTTCAGGTCTTTAACAACAATTCGACCAACTTCGGTGGAAGCAGAATGAGCATTTTCTGTAATGGGTCTCTTTGCTAATAAACTCAGAAGCCGACTCAATGGTGATACGTTGAGTGCAATGATGGTTGTAAGGCAGTTTTATAAAAAATGAGATATTTGTACCACTTTTATTTATGTTATACATATATCTATATGTTTATTAACATTAAATTTATTTACTGTTATTTTTTATATTTGAAATTCTGATATAAATTAAATGCTTCTAATAAATTATTTATTAATTTAGTTCTTTGCTATTGACCCCTTGGAACCAACCAAGTAAACCCGGGGAAAACCCGGGATTTAAATTAAAAAACCGGTCAAACCCGAAACCGAGGTTTTAAAAAAGTTGCTCAAAATCGAAAACTCTAGTTAGAACAAGTGATGCTTAGAGACTCTAAAGATAGAAACTCAAAACCTTATTATCTTATTAGGAAAAAAACAATTAAAAATTGTCTTACAAACAATACCTTAATTTCGCTCTTATATATAATCCCTATTTAAATAAGTTTTAAAAACTATTTTACAAATAAACGTTCCTGAATTTTAAGTTAAATATTTTTATATATAGTAAGTATCAAAATATTTCTATTAAAATTTAATTAAATTCTATACAAAGTGAAAAAGTAAGCATTGCAACGAACTACCGTACAACAAAAAGGTACCTACCTTCTTTCAGATTTAACAGCATAGATACACTTAATGTTAACATAACACAATTAATAGCAAAATCTAATACCCATAACTGTTGGGGAAGTATTTCCCTTAATTACATTCGCTTCAGTTTTGAATTTATCAAAAAATAATAGCAGAAAATTAATTCTACGATAACGCTGAACCCATAATCCCTTTCTTTTTGAGTGACGTTAATCTTTTATTTTTCTTCTTTTATTCTGTGTTTAACAGAATAAGTTTAATTATATGTTTCGTGAAAGTTATTATACGAGAAACTTCCGAGAAAACATGGCTTAAACCTCTTATTTTTGAAAATCCTCTTTGATAACTAAATTGTATTCTTTTGCCTCGGGCTACATTAATTTCACAAACAAACAACAAAATTTGTGATTCTACGTGCCGTAAAAGAAAGCTTTAATTTCGTATAAATGGAAATAGGATTATTGTTTTCAAAAGTAAACTTAGTTTCATTTCAGTGACAATAACAGTGGCTTAACACTTTGAGCAAGATTTTTATTTTCAATTTAAAAAGCTAAAATATTTTGGTAAACAATAGAGCAAGTTTAAATAAAATAACATATAGAGGCATAACAAAACGTCTACACACACACACACACATACATACATATACATATATATATATATATATATACAGTGATTTCCGCTTATAAGAATCACGTTTGTTATTACTGATTTTGATTCTTATAAGCGGTTGATTCTTATAGCCGAAATTTAGGTTTTTGGACAGGCACACACACACCTATATATACATATATTAGATAATTTACCATAAAATACTTTTTAATTTACGTTAATTATCTTTTATTAAAATTATTTTTTATAATTTTAAAAATACAACTTAATTTCTAGACCTATAAGTAGATACACATGATTATAGTAAGAGAAGAAAAAAATACAATATTTGTTATAACATACCTGCTTAACAGTTTTAACATTTCAACTACAGGAAGGGAGCAAGAAAAGTTTGGCGTGTGGTAGTTTGACGTAATGAAGTTTTCAGGAGGCTGTTTATACCTCTTTCAATACTAATAGTTTCAGACGAAGATTCACCTTCTAGATTACGTTTCACGGTTTGATAACGTGCTGAATATACTAATGCCACGTTTGCCTAAGTGATAGTGGATACTTCACCGAAGATTTATATGTTTTAGGGTCCAGGAAGCCGCAACCAGGATGTGGGAGGTTGGAAAAAAAGATCCCTGCCTTTGTTTGTCAGTGGAGAAAAGTGAAATCGGACCCGGACGGGTAAAGATGCCCCCGGGTCGAGCTAATAGGACAGTTTTGTGCTAAAGCTTTTAAGGGGAAACTATTATGTTATGTCTAACAAAGAAAGGGATGAATTTTACGACTATATTCCATCCCATCTTATCAATCTTTCTTTAAAAAAAAAAGGAAAGAACTTCGTGCCTTTTGCGGGTTTAAGTGGCTTTTTTTGGTAAAATGAAAGGACAGCGAAGAGTGTAAACTGATTCTTAAAACCGGTGAATTGATTCTTTAAAGCGAAAATTTTAACATGGAAATAATAAATTTGTTTTTGTTTTCGCGATATTGATTCTTATAAACGGTTGATTCTTATAACCACTGATCACTATAAGCGGTGGTTACTGTATATATATATATATATATATATATATATATATATATATATATATATATATATATATATATATATATATATATATATATATATATATTTATATATACATACGAGGGTTATCGGAAAGTAAGTTCCGTTATTGTATAAAAGAAAAAGGAGACAGATGTGGAAAAAGATATATATATGTTACAGCGAAAACCCGAAATCAGTCAAAACCCGAATTAACTAGGGAATACGCGTTCTAATTGAGAGCGCTAGGGAAAACCCGTTTTCCCTAGTTAATGCCGGTTTTGTCCAGTTAGAACCGTTTTAATCTGGATTTGTTGCTTGTGAAATTTTCAAATCAAGTGCAGTCGTTAAGTTTTATTCTTGCAGGAAACTTGCGTGTGCTGTTTGATTTATTTACGATGAGTAAAGAAAATGTTAATGTTTTTTGCGCTAAAAATTGGAAAAATAGATTTCTTGAAAAAATTACAGTTATTAGATAAAAAAAATAAAATAACTTTAATGTTATAACAAGTGATGAATACAACACTCTTTTATCAGAGGTTGAAGAAGCCAAATCTGCCGTTAGCAAGACTTCTGATCAATACCGAAGATTAAAAAGGTTTGACATTCTTGAAATCCGTGGAGTAAAAAAGTTGGTTTCTTCAAATGAGCCCATAAAATATAATTTACCAGTTGAAGAAATTTTTGATGTTACTGAAAGTGCGCATGTGGCCATAGGACATGATGGTAGAGACAGACTCAAAATTAAAACTTCAAGAAAATTTGCTAACATAACTACTGAGATGATACAAATTTTTTTATCGATGTGTGAAACATGTCAACTGAAACGGACATCACATACTTATATAATTACAATTTTCGTGTAGTAATGGAGACAACGTCACAATATTTATTTATGATTCATTTAAAGTCGGCAACTCAAGATATTAGACCTATGACCTTTCACTTCCCGAAAATAGCACCTGAAACGTAAAACCACCTTGTCGTCTTCAATATGGTTACTTAGATGATTTTAACTTCTCATGCTCAGTTAAAATCCTGTGACAAAACTTTTATTAGCAATTAACGGGCAAAAAATACAGAAATAACTATTATTGCGAGGCATTTTAATTTTATAATACGCTCGACTTAGTTCTATTAAATAATTAATCAAATCTGCAAAGAACTCCATGAACAATCAACAAAATGGATGGAGTAGTTATCCAGACGAATGCGCAAAACAATCATTCAAGCCTTTTTAAAAGGACTTGATAAATATTCATTGTTTGTTTTAATTTAAATAAGTAAAACATTTCTGAGCTAATAAAGGATTCATAAAATTAACGTACAACGATTATTCTTGCTAATTAATGATCAGCACTCCAAACGTATAAAGCAACAGCAGTTTGGGAAGGTTATACACAAGTATCCGAAATGCCTGTGTTTTAATTGTTTTCTGTCTTAAAGGTATGCCTAATGTTCATTAAAGAGAGAGTCTTTAGATTCCTTTTGTATTTCGGCTGGCGTAAAAGGGATATTTATGTCCTCCTGTCCGGGACAAAAGCTCCGACTAATGCAGGGCAACAAAAGTTAGTTTTAAAGGAAAGAAATGAGGCAAAATTAATGGCGTGCGTTAAACAGGAACAAGAAAAGAATTTTGTCCATTAAAGGGAACTCATGGCTATCGTGCTCATGGTAAACTTCTTCAGGTAGAGAGTGGATTATACAAAAATCATTTAGGCTTAATTCGAAGGACTGCATATTTTCTGTCCATCTCTCGATTAGCGTATTTCTTTTTTTTTGTTGTAATAGATGCTTAAAGAAGGAATAATTACAAGATAAAAAGAGCATTTTATATACCACGTTTTTAAATTTTCTGTTGAATCATATAAACTTGAAAATTCTGTGTATTAATAAATGCTTTTTTAATATTTTTCAGATGAATTATCCCATAAACTTGAAAGAAAATGATCGGCCTGCACTGTGCACAAAATGCAAGGATGTACTGTGAACCACGCAGTTATGTACCTTGGAAAAAACTCTTTTCCAAGGGACGGGCATTCAAGGGTCCAAGGGTCTCATTAAGTCGAGTTAGAACCTTGGAAGGACTGCGCATTGAAAAGTTTGACTGCTCCAAACTTACTGGAAAGACCTCTTATTTCGCCAAATCACAATTTTAATATTTTCCTATTTAATTATTTTTCACTTGTATTTATTTTTTTCTCTCCTTTTCTCTCTTGATTGCCCAAACCTTATTCTTTTTCACTTTCTTTTATTTAATTTTAATCACTTTTTAGTCGCTTCCACTATCTACAGACTTTATAAACTGCTAACTTTTATATATTTTTTAAATTTTCCCCACAATATTTTTGTAAACAAACTAAATTAACATGAATTTTGTTTTCAAAATTGTCAAACGCCGTTACGAAAAAGTGCAAGCATTGAATTCGATCGAAGCGCCACCTTGCGGAATTTTCTGCTTAAAGATGGCTAAAATTATTAAAAGAATTCATTGTCATCGTGTTCTGAGCTATTCTGAAACGTCAAATGTCTAGCTAGTTGGGAAGTTAGTTAAAAATCGATTGCAAGATTTGTACTGGACAAACAAGAAAGCTAGTTAATAAAAACGTGGTAACAAAAAAGGAAATCGTTTTAAAATAACTTTAAATACTAGAAGTTTAAAAAAATAATTTTAGCTAATATTGGCACTGCTACAACTTGATCAGCTCACTTCGTTTTTGTTTGCACCTAGCCGTACATGACGTCACGCACTCGACAATCCTGCGTCACTGAGTAAGCAACGAGTCTACAAAATAGCCCTGGCAGCCATATTCGTTCACGTGCAGTATGCAAATCTCACAGTGAAGAAGCTGCCACGGCACACGACGCTGATTGGTCACGATTGTATTTAAAAGAGCGTGTATTCTTGTAGGTTTACACTAAACTGAAACTGTTGCTGTACAAGAGTTATGTATGTCCCCTTTTAACATATGACTCTGGTGTGTGGGGGACTGCATCCATCCACCAATTTTGGAGACCAAAATAGGAGAAAGTTATCCAAAATTATGTTCTCAAACGCTATGCAACTAAAGATCCTATTTTTATCAGAAATGATATGATTTATCGGGATCTACGCGTTAAAACTATTCTTCCATCAATAAAAAGTCTGGCTTTTAAATTTTACAATAGTTTCTGTTGACGTCAATGGCTATGTTGGCAATCGCCAAAGCGCCCTTGAAACAATACAAATATAGGTATCATAGTTTTTAATTCTTATGTTGGCATCGTAAACTTAAAGATATTAGAATTTGTTTGAAATCGCTTGTTGCATTTAAAAGTTTGTTACGCTCGCACATCGTATGGTCGATGTTTCATGTATTGATTTTGTTCATACATTAGTATTGTAGAGAATTCTTTTAAGTAAATAAAATTGCTATTAATTCGTGTGTCGCATTGTCGACAAGGGTTTTGATATAATTTATTAGTCTACAGTCCATTCGAATACAGCAAATTTGGGACCAGTGCAACGTATGACATTTGGCTCATACAGTTTCTCTCATATAACTAATTCTATTCTTCGTAGCATTCCTCTTTACGATCCAGGATCCCCAGTTCGGCAAAAAGGCCAAAAGCTTTGTTACGCCTACTTTTTTGTTTCTTCAGCTTCTTAATCTAAATTTTAATTTCCTTTTCACGTCATATTGCAAAGACCCATGAAATTGGGCAAGCGTTGGTCGACCCTTGTCCTTAAGAAGCTAGACTCAACATCTTTCAAGTTTAAATCCTTTAATTTCTTCTTTTATCTTAAAACAATTGCTTTAACACTGCAAAATCCTCCCTTTGGGGAAACCGTTTTTGGTTCCCTGCCCTGCCTATAAACATTGCCAGTGGTTCAATACCCAATCTCATGATTGGAAGCAGTCATGACGTTTCATTTTAGCGAAAGTCATCGTCAAGGTATCTGCTGTTTAGCATACAGTTATTGGTTTACTCCTGCTCTAATCTAATTTTCTTCGGAGGCCAAAGCTAGGACCGATCACGGATCCAGGCAGATGCCGCATGATTTTTCTAAATTCAAGTTTGGCTACTCCTTTACTTCGAAAAATTACTATAAGTTTATTAATTCATGTTCCGTTCGGAGGTAAAAGCAGTGTAATGCTTCCCATTGCTAGGAACTACGTAAACCCTACTACCGTGACCTCGGTTTACATTACAATTAACATATTATTGGAATTCATATTGAAAGGCAGTATGGTATGTTTTAGTGAAATAAGTTGTCGTTAACATGCCATCGCGCAACCTTTTTGTAGTTACTTTGTCATTATGTAACCTGTTAGTTATATGTTTTTAATAAAATTTTAGTTTAAAAGTTTGAATTTTGTATTTTCAAAGAAAACATCCAAGGTACAGTCCAAAATCGGCAGAGAAATTCACTTCAGTATTTGTTAATTTCCTTGCATGTGCCGTGATTCTGCCCAGTATCTCCTATATGAATAGTATTTATTTTTCCTTAAGGTGGTTCTGGAATAAACAAATTCTCAAAATAAGCATAGCGCGAACTCGGGCACGTTGGCCATAGGGGCACGTTGGCCCATCTACGATATTTTTGAAACTACCAGGTAGATTGCGTTACTAGCTAAGCGGCTTGTGTCTTAGCACGTTTTCTTTCACCCATAACGTCCTCTGCAGCGAAGAAGCAATCAAACGAAAGCCACTTCAATGTCTTTCCCTTCAATTAAAGCCAAAATGGTGATATGGGGCAAGTTGGCCCATTTATTCCAGGGCATGTTGGCCCATTGTCCCAAGATCCCCCGCAGTCTAAGAGTTTGTTTTCTACATTCATAAGACTATAAAAGTCAATAAAATTGTCAATAAATCAGGAGAAGACTGGATTCAATGTGCCAGGTGCAATCGTTGGGCACATGAATCATGTGTCACTGGGGTCAAGATATTTTATGTTTGCATTCATTGTGATCATGAGAAAGATCGATGAAGGCAGTAGTTGATTTGTACAAAATATCTTTTCTTATCCTTTGTGTATTTTATATACGATATTAAAATTGCATTTGATATTTTATGTGTTTTTTCCTATCCGTTAGTAATCCGAAAATCAAATCTACTTAGAGGGCAAACCTGCCCCGTTCGATGGGGCACGTTGGCCCAGTGACTTGGTGTCCTGCTGAGCTTCATATAGAAACTATTAATTGATATTTTTTCTAATTTTCTCATTTAAAAAGCATTGAAAAAAAATTGGCCAACAAGCCCCGGTTCACCCTATATGATGCAACCTATTAGAAGGTACCTTAAGTCAGAAACGTAAATTTCACAGGAGAGCGAAAAAAAATCTCGTTCAAGGCTAAATTGCTGATTCTCAGGTTTGAACTTTTGTTGATTCTAGTAACTTTGATAACATATATGCAAAATATTATTCTTCTACGGTATGCAGTTTGCTCCTTGGAGTCGAATATTTCCAAGGAGTCAGAGGTTAGCAATGTGGCAGTATGTTTACATTTACCGCGCGTTTCTGTGAACTTCATTCTTGCTGTGTTGGTTATTTGTTGCGAGTTTGGGAATCGTAGTGCTTTCACTCATTGAAATTGTGATCTTTTTTTAATATAATTTGGAAGCAATCAATATGATTCTGATTTTTAAAAGTGGGAGCTAATTTACTTTGGCAATATTTTAACTTCTTTATTAGATTAGGAGGATAGCAGTAAAAATTGCCCTTTTTTGGATTAAAACAATGGCATCGATACTAGCGTACCAATAAAATTATTGTTTAATTGCTCCATTTCTAGACTGAATAAGTTATATATTTTAAGAATAATATTGTTTTATTTTTTATAAATTTTAAAGCATTGTTTCCGAAGACATAATATTTGGAACTCTTATCTTAAAGAGGCAATAACCCGCTCAATTTCTAACCGATCAAGTTATTTTTTAGACACACTCCCTAAAGTCTGCTGTTTAAGATGCATCCAAACACTGGAAATTGATCACTGAAAGTTTAGTTTAAATACAGCATTTTTGCATTAGTTTATCTTCGATTTTTTCCCGGAGATTAAAAGCTGTTTTTCTCAAAAGTATAATTTTTTTAAACTCTGTTTTTAACACTCTGTATATCCTTCATTTTCCAACCGATTGATCAGATTTATAAATATATATATATAGTAGAAATTCTTCATCGTAAGACAAGTGGGTAAAAGGCGGTGAGAGACGTTTGAAGACACACACACACAAAAGGTCGTCTTCTTTTTAACTGCCAAACTTGAATTGATCTTTTAAGCAGCACATTACATAAACATATAAAATAATGAATAAACAACTAAGTAGTCATAGGCAGCTCATCACATCAGCCAACATGGCCGCCACTCTCCTTCTTCAAACTAGAGTTGAGTTGTGTATTCTTACTTACTTACTTACTTACTTACTTACACACACACACACACACACAAACATATATATATATATATATATATATATATATATATATATATCCCAAAGTCTTCTGAATAAGATGCACTCAAAAACTAAATATCGATTTTTCCCAGTTTAAGTACCTTTTCCTGGGCTGCATCATATATTTTTATTTTCTGCCAAATCTGTTTTAGCCTGAAACCATACACAAATTGTCCGCGATTATTACATTGTCAGATACATCATTTTTAATCTGCTGTGTCTCTTCATACCCTGTTCTACATTTCTTCACTAGATGTCAGTCTCTGGATAAAATTTTTCCTGCTTTGCAGTCTTTAAAATAATTCATCGAAAATTCTTCGCAAAAAAATTTTGCATAAAACTTTAGGGAGAATTCGTACGCAATAAGCTGTGGTCGGAATTTTAGATTTTGACACAAAAAACAAAAAATTTCTTTTCAATTAAATTGAATGGAAGTTAATAATTAAAATTTTATAAAACGTAAAGTCAAATTGATTTGAGAAGTTAATTCTGAAAAATACTTTTCTAGTATTTAATTTTAAAATATAATCCAAATTTTGATTTCTATAGTGGAGGATGATCACAGTTTCATTTAGAGTAATTTCACTAGAGGAAAAACACTTACAGATATTTTGCTATAAATCCGTAATGAAAGGTAAAAAGGCATTGAAGAAGACAAACGAAGAACAGTGAACTAAATTTCCTCGGAATATTTTGCAAAGGATTTTAGACAGAGCTATTTAAAAATGACAATTAGTAAAAATAATTTGTACTTTTCGGTTAACAGGGCGCCACTTGGTGTGAAACGTAAATGTTGTCGCAAAATTTTACTAGAGATAGTAAAAATGTTGGTTTAATAAAAGAATGACTCTTTTATTAAATTTTATTAATTATTTCTCAGAGTATTATTTTGTTGTACAGTGATCCATTCCTAGTTGTAACTGGCACATTTCTACCGACGTGAGAATTGACACCAGAAGTAAATAAACCGAAAAGCTACCAGAAAGGAATGTGCGAACGTTCGAACCATCACCACCCTGCAAACCTTTTTTTTTTCTTTTTTTTCTCGAGGCACAATCTTTCGCTGCACAGTCATTTCGGTGCTTCGGTAGACGTAAAACTCAATTTATTTTTTGGGTTTTCCTAACAGTCTTTCTATATGATTAATGACTTGGAAGAATTAATTAAAAGAACATAAAAACAAAACAGCATTTCAGCCAAAGAGCAAATGAAAATCTAGGAGGTAAAAATAACTACATCGATGTTTACACGCTTATTCTCAGTAACTTCATTGAATAGCTACTTATAAGCAATGCTAGCTAGCTAGCATTGAAAAGCTAGCTAATACTCGTGACGTCCTACAAAAAAGTTGCCACATTTGGCGATTTGGCCCACAATTCTGACTGGTGCCACTGTTAACCGAAAAGAAAAGCCTTTCCACAAAAGATGGACTTCAAAAAATACTCATAGTAGACTTAAACATTTGGGAAAAAAATATCTGGTTTGGTAATCATTGTTAAAAATACGTGTCGTGTTACTCGACTCTAAAAGTTATTTGTTTTATCCAAAGAAATGAAAATTTGTTTTTATTTAAATATTTTGTGTCCCGCCCTCTGTAAAAGGAAATAAATTATGTCAATAAATTTAATTATCACTGCTTTAGTGCTAATTCGGTTGGAATTAGAAAATTCATCTCGAATCAGGAACCGTCTTACCAACAAGTCCTTTTGGTATAATCATCGATAATTGCAGATCTTGTAAAATTTCCATTCCGAGATTTAAAGAAAGAAGAAAAAAAACTTTAAATTCAGATGTATAGCTATGTATGCATTGACAGCACAGTATGAAAATGAGGTAATGGCATTAAAATAACCGTGAAAGCAAGCAATATATCTTATTTGATGCTAAAAGATCAATGGTTTGTTTAAAGATACGAAAACAAAATGAGACCTTTTGGCAATTTCTTTTTTCGGACCTCGAAGAACCTCGAGGTTAGGAACGTGAAAACCGGATCTCCTGTAGCACTGCATCTCTCCAATCGTAGAAATATTGAAGTAGATCCTAACGTCAAGCTTAGGTGCAGAAATTCCAGACTGCATACCTGCTCCAGCTAAGCCTATGCCGTACTGACGACAGCTGGAAACAGGAGGGGAGGGGGGAAACAATTAACATCAAGACTTCATTCGACCCCACGAAAAACCAGCCAGTCTATACCCTTCGCGAATACATACACTTTCGTTGACGAATCCTCCGAGGAGGATGTGTTCTACGCATAACCCTTACAAACTGGTTTGAAGGTCATGGCCAGTCAGCTTCCGCATAGTCTGTGAGAGATCTGATAGGACAATGGTGAAAGTGCTCCAATAAATCTGAACACACTCTCGACGACTATTCAGAGACTAGTATTCACCTAGCCATCAAAACTCCATTAAAATATCTTATAAGTATTTACAGTGTGGCAATTATTGGAACAAATGTAGTATACGCAACGGGCCATCGCCAATTTGGCGCCAAAATCCCGTTTGGAGACCTGTTAGGCTTAAACTGCGAAATGTAAACAATAAATGGGAAAACAAACTTACTGCTGGCTTTATGAAACTCGTAGGTGCACACAGGATCTTCGCTTCGCTCAGATACCCTTGATTCACTCCGCTACGCTCCGGTACGCATCCGTCGAAAAACATTACAGAAAATCCCCTGCCGCTGGCTTCGCTACATACCGCTGGCTGTTGTACAGTAAAAAAAAGGTTCCGCTGGCTGTAGCGGTCAGTAAAACAAAGCTTATCGCAAAAAAAAAAATTAAAAAATACCATCCGATCTTAAAATCCTCCCTGCCAGGATATAAAAACCGCCGAACAACCATCAGATTTGACGAAAAATCGCCCCTTGGCGTTCGGTGCGTATACTACATCTGTACCTAATTATTGAGCTATATGGAGAAAAAAAAAACTTGATAACTTTTGAACCATTGGCGAGATTCAGTGAAAAGTTGGCTGTTGAATGCAGGGCATGTTAGGAATTTTTTGAATATCTGCACTCGTATTATTGTTGTTGTTCATTTTTCGTTGAAAATGTCGAAATACAGCGTTTCTGAGCGTATATCTATCGTCAAGGCCTAGTATTCGAGCAAAAATTATTCCAGAATTTTGCTCTTTGTCTGAGCCACATCATAGCTCTTGATGGCAAGCATATCGAACATGTCATAAACTAAATCCGATTATCTGTATTTACTTTTCAAATTTGAATAAAATTTTTGAACTCAGTAATTTTTTAAAATTTTATATTTTATTTCATATAGCTCAATAATTGTGAACCTGTATATAACATGAAAGAACCAAAAATGATTAGGTGTGATGTGTGATCAGTGCACTCAATGTGCAATGTGGACACACTTAAGAAAAAAAAATTCTCTATAGGTAAACATTAAGCTAAGTGAATCCAATATGGCTACTACTCCCCAGTTTCAATTAAGCTAAATAATAAGGTATGTTTTAGAAAGAACATGAGATTGAAAATGTATTTTTCAGCAAATCTGTCACAAAAGCGGGAGTTCTGGGATTCGTTACTGTATTAATTTAGCAATTTAGACAACAGAAAAAAAAAACTGTGGGCAAGTTGAACTGTGAAACAGGGAACAAGTCGTCAAACCGTTTAAAGGCTGAGGTCCAATGGGAGGTCCTGAGGTCCTGAGGAATAATGCTTGGAACCCTTATTAAGAAGCCAGAAAGACAACTCCCACTTTCGTCATAAGGAGGGACTTCCTTTGCATTAATTTTGGGGGGTTACTACAGTCGCATATAATCGTCCCTTTTGGCATACGGTCCGGCATTCGTACCTTACCTAGTTTAAAATTATATTCATCAATATCGATTGTCAAAAAAATATTTATTTATATAACTTCTAGTTGGTACCCGTCAAAACATGACGGCTAGATAGTAAATAAATGTACTAATACACAAATTATACTCAACACATCATTGCCAAATGTTGAAAATCATAATGAGCAGAAACAAATTAATGTGTTTAAGCGGCCTTGTGTTTAGTGAGTATCTAAAGCCAGATTTAAAAATGTCACTGGGCATGTGCAGAAAACAATATTTTTTAAATTATCGTTAATTGAACAGCGCGAAATAAACAATTTCCATCAAGTTTAATCTTATATTCCACAAACAAAATTATCATAAAATAAAAATGGCAGGGAGAGAGATCTAGAAAGACTCTTCGGAATAAACGTGTTTATCATAAAAACATGTCACTTAGCATGCTCAGAAACAGAGAGTTTCTAAAGCCAGATTTAAAGATGCCACTGAGCATGCGCAGAAATAAATTTTTTATTGTAAATTATCGCTGAATAATAGAAATTGCAGTTACAAAAACCAAATTTGACAAATTTACAGAATACAATCTGTCGTTTAAGACCAAAATGTTGTGAATTGATGCAGCAGTTTTCTCTCACGGACTGCCCAAAAAGTCGGCTTAGCAACTTAAATATATAGATTTTATTAATAATCAAAGAATTTTAAAAAAATGTACCCGCTTTTAAGGAAGCAAGGGACTTTAAACCTCGAATTTTCGAATTTGCAATTTTTAACTCTATATACAGCTTGAGAGTAATTAATATTCATTTTTACTACATTTAAGACCCCTAGAACTCAAAATAAGAATTTTTTTGCAGAATGATGCCTGTTTTTCAAAAACATTTTTAAAAATGCTCCTTGCGCATTCCATATCATTTAAAAACTTAAAATTTTTAAACATAAGTTTACCATACATATATAAATATAATTGTGCATCGAATTTTATGTATGAATCTAAAGTCTCAAGTATATATATATATATATATATATATATATATATATATATATATATATATATATATATATATATATATATATATGTATATATATGTATATATATATATATATATATATATATATATATATATATATATATATATATATATATATATATATATTTTAAAATCTGCGTGTTATTATTTTAGTTTTTTTTAGTTTTGCTTTATTTCATGTTCAATATATTTGAAAAAAAATATTTGTAGTTTCAAAGAACTATGCACAGTTTTATGACAAACACCTCAGTTAACAATTGTGAGAAATTTGGAAGAAATTATAAAAAAAAATGTACGCGCATGGAGAATTTTGAAAAAGTCCAGCACGTTTGAAGAATTTTTTGAAATAAATGTCCTATTCTTCCATAAAATACTTATTTGTGAATTCTAAATGACGTCAATGTAGTAAAAAATAATATTAATTAAACTTATGTGGTATATAAAGTAAGATATTAAATATTTGAAAAAAAAGAAGGTGAAATTCCTTGTTCCCTTAAACATATCTACAGTATATCTCTTGCTATCTAAGATCTTAATCTTCAGACTTTAGAAGAGCAGTCTGCGAATGTGTTGAGAAGTTTCAGAAATATTTGCGATATTCACATGCCATTTTAGCTGTCAGCATTATACCGATATATGCTCGGATTATGTCACCTCCATAATGTCTCATTAAACGTCAATTTAAAGATCACTGATGAATTTAAACTTAATAAAGGTATATATTTAAGGAATATTTGAAGTTTTGAAATGTCTCGAGGCATGATCATTATGTTCTCCTCTGCAATTTAGAAAACTTAGAGTGTTTCATCGATCCACAAGAGGTTATGAAGATAAATTGTTATGTATACTCCCTTAACAAGTAAAAAAATAGGGATGGACAATTACCAGAAACGTTAAATTTCTTCCACGAAATTAACATTCAGTCTAGTTTAAAATAATATGTATTAATGCATTTCCTATAAAAATAGTTTATCTGAAATCTATTTGTTTGGGGAAAATTTTTGAATAGTTAAATCAGAATATTTCAAAGGATATTCATTCCAAACTGACTGATTTTTTCCCTGTAGGACTATTTGGATATCGTAACATAAATTAAAAGCACCTGCAACATATTAAAATTCGAATTGAAATGGTATTTTATCAATTTCTTGAAATTTGAAAACCTAATACATCAAAGAATATTCCTCTGAAATTATCATGTATTTTTTGGCTGTACCACTGTATGAATAATATTTGTATGAAACAAATTACAAAAATAATGTTAATATACGAATTTAAATTCAGAGATTGTATGGTATTTGTTTATAAAATCTTAAATGTCAAAGTGTATTAGTTCCAAAATGTCGTGCAATCTCTTCTAGATACATTCTCCATGGGGCTACGATTTCTGTATTTTTACATAAAATTGGATGAAATACAATTTTTCAATTTCATAATTATATTTAATCGGAATTTAAAAATATAGCGCGTTTTAGTAAACTTTATGTAAAGTTTACTAAACATTCGATTCACAATAATTGAACTTTTAAGTGAATAAATTTAAAGACGCCGCTTGATTTATGCAAATTGCAGCATAGGCTGTTGTTATAAATACAGATGAGCTAAATTACAGAAAGGAAGTGAAAGGAGGAGTAGAGCTGTCTAAACGAAGTATCGAACTGGAGCTAGGCCTAGAGTCTGGTTTGTGTGTAGTTGAGTGGTGCGAGCAACCGCTCGAGGCATATGGCTAGGTTCCTTCAAAAGTACGCGAGTCCCTGTTAGGCGAAAGCTATTTAGTGGCCAGAGGCCAAAGTTTACGAAGCAGCATTGCTGGTTGACTTTCGAAGTATCTGTGAGTATTTCAAATTGTATATTCCCTGCATGAGTAGTTATACTAGCGAGTATATTGAATTGTATTTATAGAGAAAATAGCTCACTTCTACCCAGACTTGGGTGTATATTATTTGAAGTGGCACTCTAAATGAATTTGATACAAGCGCAGTTTATACGTGAAACAATGTTTATTGAATTCGTTGCACATATAGAATTTGCTTATACAGCAATAAGCATACGTACTACTTGTACGGAATATATATATTAACATTCAATAGAAATGCACTTTGCAAATACTCACAAACCAGCAGAGAGTCAAACCAGCAGTACTCCCACGTAAACTTTGAGCCCCCTAAGTACTAGCGCAGGATAGTCAACCTTATCTATCAACCTTAACAAAACCTTTTTCAACCTCTGTATTAATATAGCTGCTTGGTATTTATACCAAGAGCGTATACCGAAATTAGCATATCTCAAGCATCTTCTTTAATTCATTCACTCAAAGGTTCGATTCTTGTGAATCGAAACTTATGTATACCTTACATATTTTCCTTGCAAAAAATTCAGTTTATTTTACTCAATACATTTTATGAAGCACGAGCGATAGCTCTACAGTAGCTAAAAAACTGTTCAACAATTGGAAATGCGTGCATTTTAAAGCAGGTACATTTATCTGCCTTTGTGTTATAGAAACTCATTTAATGGGAATATTAAGCAAATTGTGTGTTGAATCTATAGTATAAGAATTAGGGTGGGCCGAATAAACCTTTCTTTCATTTTCGATGATAGGTAGTGCGTAAAAGGTGCCACTGGTGATCCTAATTTGACACAAAAAATTTGAGGTTTTTAGGACATTTCCTTGATTTGCAGGAAATGTTTTGAAGTTTTGCTAAAATGCTGATTTTAGAACTTTTTTAGCAAAATTTTTCAAACTATTAAATTTAATTTATTTTACTTGTATAGTCATGTTTAGTGGGCTAAATGCCTAAATAAGCTCTGATTATGTATTATTTAATTGCTATGTGCATTCTAAATTAGGCAATTTTTACCATGTTTTTATTATCTCGCTTTCTTGTTTGTTTGTTTGTTTGTGTGTGTGTGTGTGTGTTTGTCAGGTACAAATATTGCAATCGATTTTTAACTAACTTCCCGACTAGCTAGATACTTGAATGTTTTAGAGTAGCTCACGCTCAGAACACGATGTCAATGCATTATTTTAATACTTTTACCATCTTTAAGCAGGATTTAATTCATTTTCTGTTAATTTTATTTTGTAAACTGGTGCAGCCATCTATCGGCCGGAGCGGGAACGAAAAGTCAAACGCAAGTTAACTTCCAATTAACTTCATTTTCTTAGAAGTTGATGGGATAATTCATAAAAAAAAAATTTTAAAGTATTTATTAATACATAGAATTGTCGAGTTTATATGATTCAACAGAAAATTTAAAAACATGGTACAGTGGAATCTCAATCTATCGTTTTTCAAGGGATCAATTGAAATGAACGATAAATGCGGGAAAACGATAGATGCGGTAACATAACAAAGCAATATGATCGTTGGGACTGGATAAAATGAGCGACACATACGGAAAAACGATGGATCTGAAAACGATCGATCGAGATTCCACTGTATATACAAAGTTCTTTTAATCTTGTAATTTTTATAGCCTTATCGGGTATAATTGAGCAAAAGTTGTAAGTTTTGATTGGATCTCCCGCCGGTTTCTCTATTGTTTTTTTTATATTCCTTGCTCTTACTTCTTTTGTTCTTTTCGATGCGTCGATGTGTCATATTTTTGAGTGACGGACCGAACCACGCCCAGAAGGCGGGGAGAAACTGGGGGTTTTGTTTTCAGTTTCTGGGTGAAACCAATGAAGATACAGGCGAGAAAAATTTTGAAGGAAGGAAGAGAAATTAAAAGCATATTTTTTGATGGTAGAAAAGATAAAACGATTTTCATAGAAAAAATGGGACAAGCGGCCCCGAGGAATTATATCATTTGATATATAAATATCTCAGCAATTATATTGGCTAATCTAATGAAACTGAAGAGGTTTATTGACGAACCCCCGAGACGAAGAGCATATCACTGTGTTGTCGGATACTGGTTTGAAATATTTGGGGTTCTTGACACCTCGTTCCAGTGAAGGTGGAGTAATAGCGAAATTATTACATAATTATTTAAGCCAGAACAAAGTTGATGCATTTGAACTCATAGCAGTCGGATTTGGCAGCCCCGCTGTTAATACAAAAAAAAAGCAACAGTGCCATTGCCTGTCTTAAATAAAAATTAAGAAGAGAACTGCAACATTTGGTTTGTTTTCTGCATACGAACGAGCTCCAACTCCGACATCTACTGTCTAAACTAGACGGAGGAACCATCGGACCTAATATCTTTTCAGGGCCAATCGCAGCTAGACTAATGGGGTGCGTAAATCTAAGTGTCGTTTCGTTCGAGCCTATTCTTGTCGCAAGGACATACGGAATGCAAAATACTAAAGATCTGACAACACATCAAAAGTATTTATTTGATATTTGTGCAGATGTTTCAACTGGACAGTGTTCTCGAGGACTTCAAAACAAAAGCCAGGGCCAATTATGTAATCGAGATTGATCACAACTGCTTGCAGGATTTTACGCTTGTACGCTAGAACTTCGAATCCTGACAAAGCTCTCAAATATGTCCTGCAGTACGTGATACGAGTTTATGCGCCAGCATGGTTTGACGTAAGAAAACGGCCAGGTTGCGCAGGTGAACATAGAAATGTGGCAGATTATTCAACTCTAAATTTTTTTCAAGGATGAGCTAAAGATGACAGTCAACTCGGTGGTTCAAACAAATTGATTATATGCCCTTCCGGAGAATTCCTTTGTAGCAATGGAAACTGACGATAAGCAAGGTATTAGAAGATTATCATGGATAAGTATTAAAAAATGTCGAAAATCCCACCATTAAAAGAAAAAACTCACCAAAGTGCAAGGGTTCCAGGATCCAAAGCTGAACTTTAAAGCAACAGAATACTATAACTGCACCGACTTGGTCTCCACCGAAATCAACGAGCCTCCAATCACCAAAAGTCTTTCATCAGAAGAAATTCAAGACAACATAAAATCAGGATCCATGTTAGAAGAATCATTAGTCTTCTTTCCATGTTAGTCCCATGCTCTGGAAAGAACCGTGAAAATTGGGACAGAACCTGTATCAAAGATTTGTGGGAATGAAGGAATAAATGCCTTCATCAGAGTGTTGTGATCACTTTTGTCTGCGATAGAAAAAAGGTGTATATGCCTTTCCAGTTCCTCTCCCCCCTCTCTTCCGCTTTCGGGATTTGCTTTGTTGCAGTGTGTGGTGACTGATCGCCACTGGTCTGGAACATCTGCTGCCGTCGTAGGGGATTCCACAAGAGCAAAGCTTCAATAACAAAAAAATATGCCAAAAATAATTTCGAAGAATGACTTCGTAGACTAAAAAGGTAAACATTTGGAATACAATAGTCAGTGGGTGGGTAGGCGGAATTTGCCGTACTCCTCGTGGTGAGATCTGGGTCGTTTCGCGATGATCCCGAACGCAAAAAAAGCTAAAAGCTGCCCATTTTCAAATTACATAGCACTTAAATAACACGAAATCAAAGCTTATTTAGGCACTTGGCACACTAAACAAGCCTATAAATCTATAAAAATAAATACAACCAAAATAAATTAAATCTAATATCTTAAAATTTTTTCTAAAAAATTCCAAAATCATGGTCTTAGAAAAACTTCAAGACATTTGCGGCAAATCAAGGAGTAATTTTAAAAATCTCAAATTTTTCCTGTCAACTTAGTGCCACCGATGGTACTTATTCCGCACTACCCATCATGGAAAATCGATAAAAAGTATTTTTCGGCCAATCCTAATATATATATATATATATATATACAAAATAGGTAAGCATATATATATATATATATATATATATATAATTGATTGCGTATTTTGGCTTTCTTGATGTTCTACAATTTGAAATAAGTAATTTTTGAAGAAGTTAATTTTGAAATTTTGGAATATGTTTTAGATAAACTTCTTCTAACAGTGTTACTTTAAATATTCTGTCAAGAAATTTAATTATTCTTAAGAGGGTTCACTCGTCCATTTATGTTCCTGAATAGATATCTGTTCCTAAATTAAATTCTAATCCTCTGAATTAAAAACTTTAAAAGTATATTTCATTATCAGATGACGTTTTCTTCTTTTCCCATTTTGAGATGTGTACACTAAAATAACTGAATTTCTTAATTTCTCGGCCACCCTATAACGTAATCTTATAAGCCATAGAAAGAAAGAAAAAATGAGTTTAGAATAATTGTTGTGACTGTAACAGATAAAATAAAACTAATTTTAATTTTTAACCCACAGTTTGTTACGCAAAACGTATACAAAAAAAAACGGAATATTTTGTTTAAAACTTTGCGAAATATTAAAGTTGAATTCTAACATTTTCTTTAATTACTTAGAGAGAAAAAATATTAATTATTTAAAGAAATATGCATATTAAATTCTTTTTCTGACTATATTCAAATTTAAGGGAGGAAAACTTTTTAATGAAATATAAACAGTGGAATTTATATCAATGGAATTTTTTTCTTATTTTTCAGAAGTAAAACAACAAAAAAAATTCATCACATGGGTACACAATAGTGCGATATATATATCTATATATGTATATATATTTTTTTCTTTTCCTCTCTTCGGCTCTTCTTTAACTGCATATATACATATACATGTATAAGTATCCTTTAATTTCTTCCAACTCCCAGATAAAATCAAACTCCAGTCAACACCTGCGACAGTAAAGAATGAAAGAATCTCCGACTTTGCATTAGAATTGCAAAGTAAGTCTTTTGAACGTGGCAGTTTAATGCGAGTGAGGATGTTGTACGAAATCTCCAGGAGAAGAGGAAAGAAAAAAAAATTGTTATATATAACAAAGACATTTTGTAGTTGCAAAGGTTGTATGCATAATATGAGGAGTTTTTCCTCTGGAAAACTCTGACGTAAAGATTTTCCCATTATCCCGGCATTTTCTTACACATAAATGAATAATTACGCATTTTGTGGGGGGAAACGTCTGTTGTTGTTTAATTAAATAAAACCGCATCTCTGGACTTACACTTTATAATTAGAAATTTTCACCGAAAGTGGAAGATGGAAAAAAAAATGTGATATTAGACTTAGATTTTTCATCATTACAAGAGGAGAAGCTCGGAGGGGAAATTAACACAATACAAGCGTTTTCTTACTTTAAAACTATGTGGATTTAATGACATGGAACTTGCAGCATACAATCTGGAGTTTTATTCTCGTGGAATTCCTTTCGCCCGTAATAGGGCAAACTTTTTCGCAGTCCTTATAAGAGACAAAACTGATAATAATGAAAAAAAAAACTTAGCTTCTGGTCTAAAAATTATTTATGATTTTTTTTTATTTCTCTGAATTCATTAAAAACAGATTTCTTTTAGAGCGGTCCTGAAAAATATGCTTTCTTCGACACAACGCAATAAAATATGTAAGGTATACACAAGATTTGATTCACAAGAATCGAAATTTTGAGTGAATGAATTAAAGAAGCTGCTTGAGGTATGCTAATTTCGGCATATGCGCTTAGTATAAATACCATGCAGCGTCATTAATAAAAAAGGTTGGAAAAGGTTGTTAGGGTTGGAAAAGGTTGTTAAGGTTGAAGAAGGTGTTGTTAAAGTTGATAGATAAGCGAGAGGGAGCTACGAGGGTATGCAGCTCGAGTGCTATCCTGCGCTAGTGCTTAGGGGCCCAAAGTTTACGTGGCAGAATTGCTGGTTTGACTTACTGTTCGTGAGTATTGAAAAATATATTGTTCTTGAAAGCTGTATTTATATATTCCGTACAAGTGGTACGTATGCTTATTGCTGTAAAAGCAAATTCTATATGTGCAACGAATTCAATAAACATTGTTTCATGTATAAACTGTGTTTGCATCAAATTAATTTAGAGTGCCACTTCAAATTATATACACCCAAGTCTGGGTAGAAGTGAAGCTATATACACTATAAATAACTAGTCTAATTCTTCCTATGTGTGCTCAATAATGACCTGATCTTAAATGAATTTCATAAATTAAGAATTAATTTCATCTGAATTATACATCGTAGGGTTACTAGTACTTCTTCATAATAATGGGTGTTTGATAACACACAAAATATTGAATTATATCTACTATATGTTACAAAACTTTATATTACATCTAAATAAATGAGGAAAATATGAAGGAAATTTGCCCCTTATTAGAGAACTCATAGCTCAATACCCGTGCTTCGCTACGGAGTACATTGAAATTGAATACAACTGTCAATGTATGCAATTAATGCCAAAATAGCAAAAAAAATATATTTATAAAAAATAGTAATTGATATTTTTATCAACAAAATAATGTAGAAGAAAATATTCAAATTAAATACAATGGTCAATGTATGATTAATTTGTATGTTTAATATCCATAAAACATACTTATTTGATTTAAATTCTTAAAAATATTCCATCTCAATTAGTCTAGTAGTTAAATTTTATCTTTCACCTTATTTAAAATTTTTTTTGTCAGTTTATTTCGTTGTTATGCACGTGACACAAAATTAATTTAAAGTATCCCAAAATGAAAAGAAACCATATGATCAGCATTTAATAAATTAAATTCTAAAAATTAATATTTGAAAATTCCCCAAAAATCAGAAAATAAAGGTAAAGATTCGGAAAAGATTTCATTTTAAAGCGGTTTTCATGATCTTTGTAGTGTTATAAATTTTATAACCCTCAGATTATAATTTTATATGGAAAATTAGAAAAAGTTACAAAACCAGCTTAAAAATTTAATTTAAAAAAATCTAAGAAGAATGATTTAAAAATCTTTCTTAGTGCATACTTAGACTGTAAGAAGAATCGCTACGCAAAATTTGAGACCTTTAGGTCAAGCGGTTTGGTCTGTACGTTATCTGTTAGTGAATCGGTCAGTCAGTCTGTAACGGGAGTGTTTAATATATATATATATATACACTCAAGAGCCAAAACATTATGACTACCCCTACATTTTGCAATGAATTCGCCTGGATGACGTGGAAGGCAAGCCATCAGGTGGAAGTGGTATTTAACTGCTGCTGGAGAGTCTGAAGAATCATTCTTTCACTTACTTCTGTGTGTGATGGGAAAGGCTGCGGATCTAAGTGACTTTGATAGAGGGCAGATTGTAATGGCTCGAATGCTCAGAACAAGTATTTCCGAAACTGCACGACTCGTGGGTTGTTCGCAACCTACAGTTGTTAGTACTTATGCAAAGTGGATGAATGACGGTGAAACCAGCAGTAGACGACATGATGTTGGACGTCCACACGCTATCAAAGAAACAGGTCGTCGGAGACTGTCTCGGATGGTGAAGCAAAACCGGAGCCAGACAGTGGCTCAGCTGACAGCCCAATACAATGCAGGGTCAAGTAGAATAGTATCGCAGCACACTGTTCAACGGACACTGTTGATATGGGGCTACGCAGCAAACGTCCCACTCGTGTGCCTTTACTGACCAAGCGTCATCGCCAACTGCGCTTGCGCTGGGCCCGGGAACATCTCGACTGGTCCATGGATCAGTGGGAAAGAGTTGCCTGGTCAGATGAATCACGGTTTGTGATTCATCACGCCGATGGCCGTGTCAGGATACGCCGTCTTCCAGGCGAACTGTTGCTCCCTCAATATACAGTAGGTCATACACAGGCCGGTGGTGGCGGTATTATGCTTTGGGGGACGTTCTCTTGGGCGTCTCTGGGACCCGTGGTTGTGGTAGAGCAGACCATGAATGCTACAGGGTATCTGAACATCATTGCGAACCAGTTGCACCCTTACATGGCCCCTGTTTTTCCAGCTGGAAATGGAATGTTCCAACAGGACAACGCCCCGTGTCACAAGGCTAAAATTGTGTTGGAGTGGTTCCAGGAACATGATGCTGAATTCCAGTTAATGTCCTGGACGCCTAACTCACCGGATCTCAATCCGATAGAACACATTTGGGATGTCATGGGATGGCAGCTCAGAGTTCAAAGACCACCAATTCGCAATATCTCGGATTTGCGTGACCGTTGCTTAAACATCTGGTACAATCTGTCTCCGGCCATCTATCAAGGACTTGTGGCATCCATGCCAAGGCGGGTTGAAGCTGTGTTGCGTGCCAAAGATGGGCCAACTCGTTATTGACAGGTGGTCATAATGTTTTGGCTCTTGAATGTATATATATATATATATATATATATATATATATATATATATATATATATATATATATATATATATATATATATATATATATAATATATATATATATATATATATATATGTATATATATAGGATACCACATACTTAAGCAAAATAAGTGTCTTAAAAATATGAAAAGGAATTAGCAAATTATCGTTGTTCTTAATGTTGAATCTCCGATTAGATACCATTTTGAGAATTTTCTGGTTTCCCTAACTTTATATCAAAGCACGGTAAAAAAAATTAATCACTTGACGTTCGTTAAAACAAAATTACATTTCAAAGTTTGCCACATTTAGTTAAAAATTTGCCCAAAACTTATAGTATAAACATCATGTTGAATTAGCAATTTTACAGTCATATTTTTTTTAATCTCGTTTTCCGAAATTATTTCATTCTTCCTAAATGGCGATATCTTGTTGATGTGCTTTTCAAACTGAGGTAAAAGACAGAAATTTTTTTAATTTTTTAATGACACCAATGGATTTAAAAAAAACTGCCCATAAAAACGCTCTTTATCTAGTCGTTACAAACTATTCCCCAAAACAATTAATTCGTTTGCTAAAATATCAATAACTGGATTCATTTAAAATGAGTGATTAAATTACATCAGAGTGAAATTTCCTTTCCAAGGAATATTGATGTAAGCTTCAATTCTCTCTGATAAGACAATCGTAGATTGAAAAACAAAAAATTAAATTTTTTTATAAGAATTTCAGTAGAATAATTAAACCAAATATCTTAATTTTTTAAATGATTATTTTACAGGGAAACCACTACAGTTCAAATATCCTTTCAGTTCTAAACGATGAATCTAATACCGCAATCTATTGCATTGAAGAATTCTTTTGATGGATGAAGAATACTTTTGATGTCGGCAGAAAAGTTATAGATTTTTTTCGAATATTATTATGCATTAAAATTTTTTATAAGAATTTCAGTAGAATAATTTAACCAAATATCTTAATTTTTTTAAATGATTATTTTACAGGGAAACCACTACAGTTCAAATATCATTTCAGTTCTAAACGATGAATCTAATACCGCAATCTATTGCATTGAAGAATACTTTTGATGTCGGCAGAAAAGTTATAGATTTTTTCGAATATTATTATGCATTTCTCTTTTTTCGGAGATTCAATCTAACGTTTGGAAAACACTTGGGGATTCCCTTTTTACGTTCGATCATTTTAGAATTCCAGTTTCACGGGACATCCTGAGATATTTTTGCATTTATATATAAATATTACATTTTAAAAGGTTATTTAAAAGCCAACGATCGATTACATATGTAATCGATTTACCATAGTCCGCATTCTGTATGCTACGTATATACACTCTATAACAAAAAAAATCGACGCATCAAGAAGGCGTTGTCCGAATGGGACAAAATCTGGTCGATGGAAAGAACATGTACAGAATAAAATGGTCAAAATTTCAGAAGAATTTACTAATTTATTCCATAGTGTGATCGTTACAAAGTGAAGAAGTCAATATGAAGTTGGTCGACATCTTACCTGGACGCAAATTGTCACCCGGCATAGCATGGACTGGTAAAAATCCCGGAGGGTGTCTCGTGCGATTTCTTGTCAAACTGTCTCCAACTGTCGGGCTAAATCGGCAACATTGTGGGATAATTGTAATCCCTTTCCCGTCACATCCCAAATGTGCTCTATGTGGGATAGATCAGGCGACCAAGGTAGTCAAGGTAGTGTTCGGCAAGCTTGAAAACAAGTCCGTGGTGGTGCAAGAGGAACGACCACAAAACGGGTAGCAGGATGTAGACTAGTTATCTGTGTGCTATAAGTGTGTCACTAATCACTACCAAAGAGGTCCGGCTATCAAAGGAAATTGCACCCAAGAACATGACGCCCTATTGTGGACCTATGTGACATGCGTAATTGAAGGCACGATCCCTATGCTGCCCTGTACGTTCTCCAGACACATCTTAGGTGGTCGTCAGGACATAGTCGGAAGCGTCACTAAAGACTATACTTCCCCACTCAGCATAGTTCCAAGTTGATAGAATTAAACACCACTGTAATCGGACTTGACTATGTGAGGGGTAAGCGGCGTAATGGTACGCGCGATCGTACATTCCGGTCTCTCAGTCGTTTGTCAATGGTCATGTTGGACTCTTGTGTGCAGGTCTCACGTCGGAAGGTTGTTAACGAATAACAGGTTTTTGTGACAGCTGCACTGACAATCTCTCTGTCTTTCCGTTCTGTTGTGGTTCTAGGTCAACCGCTGCTGACCTGATGCTTAAATCTGCCGTTGTGAACCCCCTATTGCAAGACTTATTGCTGCATCGCTTCGACCCAGATGTCGAACGATTCTTCTAAACAGCTTATTTCCCGATGAAACTACCTCTTTCCAACTCAGAAATAAGCTCGGAATGAGCACGAATCCTTCGGAGAAGTATTGTTACAGTCGACGTAAGATATCAGCAGTCGAAATGCAACAGAAATTTTGAACATCAAATAGAGAATAGTTCCGTATATACACCTGCTGGATGCGCAGATCTCATGCGCTGGAACTCCCGATGTTTACTCGTTGGACACAAAATTTTAATCATTTTAATGCTCGGTCATCTTTGCATACGAAGTTTCATTACAATCGGACAAGTTGTTCTTGGTACGTCGATGGTTTTGGTATAGAGTGTAGTTCTATTTAATTGCTTTCAACATATTATACGAGTATATACGGTTTTGAAAGACGTTTAACTGTAAAAACTACTCAGGGGACGCGAGTTAGGATACTGTTGGTGACAACTAGGGTTTCGTGGGAACCGAATACCATCTTGGTTGTTTTTAAGCCAACATTGGCTTATCCATGTGCATTTTTGAAGATGATATATCATCATAAAAAGAGCAAAAATATATTTTAAAACATTATGTAATACAAAAATTTAAATTTCATAAAGAAACACAAATAAAGAACATTGTAAGAAATTTTGGAAAAACTAAATCCCATGGTCCCACTTTCTCGCCAAAATCACGCCAAGCCATTTCAGCGCCAGAGTTTTGGCGTGTTGCATGGTTTTCTAGAATGAGAAGGCAAAACACTGTGTCATACATCTTCTTTACCTGCTGTTTAAAGCCCAGTATCGCACGGGCGTATGGCAAGTTCAAATGCAAGTCCGATACTACGCAGTTTTAAAACTAGCCTACCGCTGTCTGTATAAACTCGTGGGCGTAAATGGCATATTGGCTTCGCTCTGATAGCCGGCTCAGCTTCGAATCTCCCCTAACTATTGCATCACTAGATCCTCCAACCGCCAGCTACGCTATGAATATACTGATTATATAATCAGTAAAACATACCTACCCTTCGCTATATAAACTAGTAGGCATAAATTATATCTTCGATAGATAATTAACCACTTACGAATGTACAATTCGGGTTAACAAACGCTTTTAACATAGAAAATGATTTAAAATGTTTACAAAATAGAAAATACCTTTAGTTGACAGACTCTGTCGGCTGGACGCAACCTGGACGCAGCTTCCAAGAAGCTCTTAAACAGATCTTTCCCCTTCAAACTTTCTCGCCAGATGTACGCGTTCAGGTAACTATCAAACTGATCGTCACACTGGCGCGTACCCATAAGGTTCCTCTTTATAGCCCTTCATGTGATCTCAATCGAATTTTTGTACTCGCCTGTCTCGGCATTTTTGAACTAGCGACTGTGATTTACATGGAGATGTACGTACACTTCATTCGAAAGACAATTATACGATCTTCAACAGTCCGATATGTTAGTAGTTCCCGGCAGCACACCCTCTTTTATGACACGCTGCAGAAATTCTGTCGCTCGATCATCAATCACTCTTTAAAAAAATCACTTATATGATTCCCTTTCAACGCCAGCAAATACACATTTATCTTCTACTCTTTTGTCCCGATGAAACGTTCTTTTTCCAAAGTTGCTTTCGTCAATTTCTACTATCCCACCTTGGCCTCCTAATTTCACATTTTCCTTCACACTCTTCCACACAAACCTCTCGAGAAATTCTCATCCAGTCAAAAACTGTAGGCTCACTTACATTCAATTCCCTAACAATTTACCAATTTTTATACTTGTAAATCCCCATAGACCTCATTTGCAAAATAACACCCATACTTGACCTGCTCATACTAAAACAAGATCCCTTTCTCAACGACTTCTTTACTTTATGTACATTTTTACCGCTTCTCAACCGACATCTCCATTCATAACCATCAAAATTATCTTTTTTTTCAACCACACGCATCACAGACCCACACGCATCACAGTTCAAACTTCTCACTATCACGTCATTTTCAATGTTCCAAATAATTACATTTTTTTCACCCATTTACCCCATTTTTAGTAAATCCTTAAAATTTACTCTTTCAACATTCGTGTTGAACGCCCAAACTCAATTTAAGAGCACAAAAGGCATGTATATGCAACAAATAATTACGCATTGAAGTATTACCTCAACGATAAAAATTGAAGAGCTAACTAATACACGACACACTAATGAGTTAAAAAAAATTATAACCACTTAATCAATAAAGAGTAAAAATATTGTTGCCATATCACTAAAAATCAATTAATTATAGACCAATCAGGCCCTTTAACATAATTTTAAAATTTTATAAATGGTTGCGAAATTTGGTGATAATTAGACAATCTGGCATGGTTGCTCTGTTTAGCGATAATCGCCTGGGACCGTAAACTTAAGTGTAACCCAAAATTTTAAAAACACATTAACCCTTAACACACATTTCAGCCAATTGTGGAAAACACAGAAACTGCGCCAAATGGCAATTATAAAAATCTACCTAAGCGACGCCATATTCTCGGTGTTACTTTAAAACCAAACAAATTATCAAAGATAGCCAAATAAATGAAAAATCAGTGCGTATATACACATGTGGGTAGATATATATTTTAAATATACCACTGCATATATAGAAATGAAGCTAAATTAAAGGACATTTTAAAAAAAATATATAAAAAAATTGCTAATTAAAATAAATACGTTATATAAAAAAAATAGAATTTTTTAATTTACCAGAAAGCAACGTTTTGAATAACCAACGATAGAAAGGATCTTGGGTAGTCTCAATTGCAGCTGACATTAAACCAAAAAATGGGGATCCCCCAAATTGACACGATTAGTATTTATTTTTTGTAAATCAGAATCGCTTCGAAGTAAATCTTCTCATCTGATTTAATTATGGATGACCATGTAAAAATAGGATAATCCAAAAGTAACTGAACCATAGCGATTAAAAATCGTACAGATGTGTTATACGAACCTCCCTGCCAAGTTTGGCGATTTTGTGTTTGGCCTGGTAACCATGCGATTTTGGCGAGATTTTGTTATTTTGTGGCAACTTAGTTTGAATAGCTAGTCGTGTGCGTTTGTTTACGTGATATAATATGGCGGCCATGTTGTTGCGAAATATTAATGATGTATTTTGATGATTGATGTATTAGATGTAGATTTTTGAAAGATGAGCGTACTTTTGGGGGTTGTTAGGGATATAAAGTGGGAGGCTAAACGAGGTTTTTGCGGTTTATTTAAAATTAACAGTTAATTTAAACGGTTAATTTAGATGTGGTTTGATGGACTTACATGTTGGTTATGTTATGCGTTTCTACGTTTGAGTTTTTGAAAACGTTGTGGTTGATTTAAAGGATGGTTTAAGTTGTGGTTAATTTAACCGAGGTGTATTTTATGTTTATTTAAATGAGTTATTATTAGTTGCATTATAATGACTTTTTTAGCGGGGGG
Organism: Dolomedes plantarius; assembly: GCA_907164885.2. Classification (NCBI taxonomy): domain Eukaryota; kingdom Metazoa; phylum Arthropoda; class Arachnida; order Araneae; family Dolomedidae; genus Dolomedes; species Dolomedes plantarius. The sequence goes on along the minus strand of OU015500.1, from coordinate 121,050,267 downwards.
TTGGGGGTGGAGGCAGCCCCCCTAATAAATTTCTAATTATTTTTAATGTTTTATTTTTTGTATTTATGTGTTCTCGTGTGCGCCTAAGAGTTTATTAAGGCCGGCAGTAAATTTGTTTTCCAATTTATTACGTTTACTACTTCTGTTCCATATTTTGTTTACATTTTGCACTTTAAGCCTTACATGTCTGCGGAAAACCCCTTGGCGTCAAGTTGGCAACAAAAACTTTTAGTGCCAACTTGTCGCCAAGGGCGGTGCGTCTGACACATCTGTTCCAAAAAAAAATTGGCAGACGCAAATGCACTTACCAGAAATCCATGTACTGGCGAAATCACCGGTAAGATAAAAGATATCAAGTTGACAACGTTTAAAATGACAACGTATTTAAAATTAAATTGATTGGATCTTTAAATAAACCACGTGATCACCATGTCCCCCAATACAACTATAAAGCAACTCACCATAAAAGGAATTCAACAGAAACGAATGAGAAACCACCATATTGAAATATTTATCGCTAAATTTCCGGCATAGGTTATGGGACTTTCCCAAAATGACGCACCTTACTTGACCAACTGATCCCGAACTTGGCTTAATATCCAGAAACATATGACCAAATGGAGAGAATTGTATTCTTGAATACTGTGTAAAAGTAAAGAAGTGGGTACTCCTTGGCGTAATTTGGCTAAGTTTTCAAAATTTGCCAAAATCACACAGGAAAATGACGATAATGGCAATATAGAAGACAACAAAACTAAGTGCATTTACAGAATAAACAGTCCTATTTAGTGAATTCAAATAGCATAAATATTTCAGAAAAAATCTTAAATGACATTATTGCATCATAATTCAGACTAAAGAACACGATGTTGCAGTGAAAAAAAAATCTGTTGGTTAATTTTAAGCTGACAGTAATAAACACTTGGTATTTCTGCCACTGAGAAAGAAACGTTATATGTTCTACATTCAATGTGTAGTCATCTTATATATTGAAAGGATAGATAAGAAGAAAGGCCGACGTCAAAAGTGGTACCCACTTCTTTACGAGAGCACTTTTCTGTTATGATTTCAACATTTATCTGCATATGAACTTCTCTGTAATAAACAGTATTTTAGTGTGATTTTGGCGACTTTCGAAATCTTGGCTGAACTGTGCCAAGGGGTACACACTTTGCTTTAACTGAATACTGCTATTGAGATAATGGAATACTGCTATTGAGATAATGGATAGATTTCTATTATACGTAATTTTATTCATATGTAGGGAAACACTGTATAAGACGGTCAGGTCGATTTTTCATCAATTTTGATTACCCTGATGCTTTGTTGGCGCGATTTCTAGCCTGGATGGGCGACTATGCTATTCTGTTGGAGCTATTATTTAAACTGGTTTTTGCAGTTGTATGCTCCAACATTATTTGGCATTAATTTCTAATTTTTAGTTGATCTTGAAAGGTCCGACGAGATGAAGGCGATAGAGTGGTGTAGAGACTTTGGCTTAATTGCATACTTTTATGATTGCTCAAAATGTGGCAATCAGATGAGGCTATCTACACGAAAAGATATTGGAGACTGAAGCAAAGTGCTTTTAACACTTTCAAGTAATATATTTTGAAAATAAACTAATTTAACGAAGAACATATTGGTGATATTCACCTCTACTAAGATGAGAGGTTTTCACTGATTACAGAAAGTTTTTCTTGACAAAATATTCTTCTCAAATCTTAATAGAATATTTATAGTCACCAGATGTCCTAAAGGGATTATATATAAGATGTTCGTTTAACAGGTTTGTCGCTTTCTGGCGTACGTTACACAGACTTGCTGCTTTTTGTTGAACGTCTTACAGTTTTGCTGCCTTTTGTTGAACGCCTTACAGTTTTGCTGCCTTTTGAAGAGCGGCTAGATCTATATTTTTTTCCATATTTTCGTTTTACTGAGGAGTTCCGCTTCGTGCGGACTTGGGCAGATTCGAAGCCTATTTCTTCAGGAAATCTACGTTTCAAAGAATCCAACATTTGAATAATCCCTCCTCTTGGAACTACAGTTCTCCAGAAATTCGTATGCAAGTCAGGGTCAGTCTTTATAGCAAAATTAACGTCTTTTGGCTGTATCCTAATCGATCCAGTATGTTTAACAGCCTCGATTGCCTGATCTAATATTTCTGCAGTCATGTGCTGTAAAATTGCAGTCAAAAACACTGCTCCAAGGTCGCTAATTCGTCGAGCAATATTATGAACATACAGCATATTTTTCACTCTTGCAACAGGAAATATTAAGCCAGCTTTTTCTGATTTTGTTACACGCATGACGTGAAATTCTAGAAAAAAGAGATGCTTAGTATTAAGTTATTAAATTTCTCAATTATTATTTCTTAATGGCTCAGGCTATTGAAATGTGTTGTTATTGATAAGATATTATTTTATTTATTTAAATGTAAGTAAAGCTCCACGCAGGTTACAGCTAAAAAAAACATGCACCTTATTATCCAGAACAAATTAGTGTGAGTAAATTTTTATCATTCGTCCATGACGTTAGAGTGTCAACCTCCGGCCGTTGGATATACCTTGGTGATTTTCTTGGAGAGGACTTGTAATACGGTTTTTGAATGAGGTAGTTGTTAACAGCATTTCAAATGCAAACTGACGCAAAAACGAATGGTAAAATGTTTGCTGTCAAACACATAAGCTAGTTTCATTGGACGTCATTGACGCAACCACTTGAAAACCGAAGGGCATAAAATGTATGCCAGTTGATTTACACGTGCCGCTGTGGTTGAAACTTGTATATGAGTTTTAGTAATCTATGTTTTTAACAACAAGCCTTTTCCCCTTCATTTTGGTATCAAATAAGGTGTTCCCGCTGGCATCTGAACTCTGAAAAATGTCAGTCTTTGGCTAACTGAGTATTTAGCTCATTTTGCCGCGTAAATGCTTGTTAAACTCTTGAGTGTTGAAACTGGTAACATGCTTGGAAATCTCTGGAAATCGAAAATGGTACTTTCCCATTATGCCGTCCTGTCGCCAAACGTTACTGAAAGAGTCGCCAATTAAATGAAATGAATACAAGAAAGTTCACACTTTTCACACCCCATTTCCAAAATTTTTAAGTACATTATAAAGTAAAAAACTACAACAATGCAGGAATAGAAGAAAAAAAAAAATCAGGTAGTCTCCTCTAACGAAACTACCGCGGGTAATTAACGTAGGATTACTTATCGTTTGCTTACTACTTTTTTTTACGCATTTTGGTACTTATCTGTTTATATGTTTACTGCTACTGGGTTTGGTGCGCTGCCAAAATTATAACTCTCGACGCAGGACAATATTTTTCTCTCCGAAGGACCGTTATTGAGGAATGTAATCATACGCTAAAAGATAATGTTGATTTTTCACATCACTTTTCATTTTTTCAAACTACTTTTCTAGCGTCGGCGGCATTTATATCGTTATTCCTTTGATGCGGGAATTTCGTTTACGTGAACTGGGTAAATATGAAGAACATGATACGGTTTCCAGTCAAGCCATTTTTTACGCCAAATATTTGGCGCGTTTTGGGGTTTGGTAGAAAGATTAGTGTTAACTTTCACCACATGATTCTTCAATTTTGTAATACCACATTGGCGTCATATCGCATAGTTTGTCGACCTTATCACTTTCTTCGTATTCACCAAGAAGGGTATCGAAGAAGTGAACATCTGTGGCATTGTGGCAGATGTTATCTCCAAAAAATTCAATTTTATGTTTTTAGTCGATATGTCACCCTTAAAATTGGGTCTTTAATGTGGAAAAATCTGATAGTGGAATTATGAAATAATACTAAGTTATTCATATTGGCAAATGTTGTTATGTATATAAAGGGTGATACTTGGTTCCTAATTGAATACATTAGTCCCTAATTGAAAATGTTCATTGAAGACCTGCCATATGCTTGAGGTTGAATATGAGTATTAACAAAAGAATATTTGGATTGAAAAATTTGGTACTGTAGGATTATTCCGTCGACCTACTTTGGGATTATTCCGTCGACCTGTCAACGCTCGCGAAAAGGCTCAAATCCTTGGCGCCATCATTATGAAAAGCAATTTCCAAAATAAACATTCTAAACTCATTAAATTTATTATTAATACAATAATATTATTAAAACACATTATTAATAAAAATAATCAAAACAAAGTGAAAAAACCTCTATTTTTTTATAATTACACTTGAATTATTCTTGAATCCAACCTTATATATTATTATCAATCATTTCGGCGGCTAAACATTCTTGATAGCTTTTAAAGCGCAAACAAACAAGTCATTATCCTTGTGCAGTCTCCGGCACATAAATACGTTTAAATACGAATCCATGTGTTTTCGGGTAGTTCCGCGGTGTTTCTTGTTTCGCCTCTTTGCCAAACCCCACAATCGTTCTATATTTTGTGTATGTGCACCAGTTTCAGGATCCACAAAATTATATCGGTGATTCACTTGAAAGTGTTGGAATCCCGCTGCTTGCAATTCATCAGTATTGTAACTTTTCTACGAGTCTGAGAAAATTGGGTACTTTGGGATTACCACTTTGGGATTTTCGCCAAACCCGATATTATCGCCAAATGGTAGCTTTTGCGTTAATAACCGCAAATTTTATCACATTTACTGTGTAATACTTGACTACGCGGGTTAGGGCCTGTTCACATAGGAGTCCGGTAGCGGAGAGTTAAAGGAAAGATGACGTTGAGACGAAAATAAACCAATCATAGGCGTTAACAATTTCGATGCTAATCGTTTGGAGGTTTGTCATTGGTTAAATATATTTCAATACTTTAACGCTCCGCTACCGGACTCCTATGTGAACAGGCCCTTAGTGTTCTTTAGCGTGTTGAAATATACTGTTTTTTTTTTTTGCTTCTCTGCAAAATTATTCGAATTTGGGATTTGCCTAGCACCGAATAGAGTGTAGTGGCATATTTTCAAGAGTATGGATTCATATCTTCTAAGAAAATGTGCGTGAATGGCCACGATATGGCGTTGTATATCAAAACTGATAAGCAATGGCGATGCAATGTAAAGGGGTGCGATAAACGAGTAGCTATTCGAAAAATCACGTCGTTCGAGGGCTCAAAACTGCCGTTTGTGACTGCCCTCCGGTTTATTTACTGCTGGTCGCATGAATTAACATCAACTGAATGGGGAGAAAAACAGCTGGATTTCACAGGAAAGACAATTGTTGATTGGAACAATTATATGAGAGAAGTGTGCACTCATAGCCTTCTACAACGCGATTCAAAACAAATAGGAGGTCCGAACAAAATTGTAGAGATAGATGAGAGCCTTTTTACAAAGCGCAAAAACCAAGTCGGTCGTATTCTTCCAGAACAATGGATATTTGGGGACTGTGCAGAGAGACCAACCAGTCTTTCATCGTAAAGGTTCCCAATCGAAATGCAGTAACTCTCATGGCTGAAATTAGGAACAAAATTGCAGTGATACCAAAAGTGAAACACCGATATAATTTTGTGGAACCTGAAAGTGGTGCATATACACAAAATATAGAACGATTGTGGGGTTTGGCAAAATGGCGAAACAAGAAACACCGCGGAACTACCCGAAAACACTTGGATTCGTATTTAAACAAATTTATGTTGCGGCGACTACACAAGGATAATGACTTTTTTATTTGCGCTTTAAAAGCTATCAAGGATTTTTGGCCGCCTAAATGATTGATAATAATATATATGGTTAGATTCAAGAATAATTCAATGTGTAATTATAAATAAACATAGTGGTTTTTACTTTATTTTGATTTTTTAAATTAATAATGTGTTTTAATAATATTTTTGTATTAATAATAAATTTAATGTGTTTAGAATGTTTATTTTGGAAATTGCTTTTCATTATGATGACGCCAAAGGATTTGCGCATTTTCGTGAAAGTTGACAGGTCGACGGAATAATCCTAAAGTACCGAAAATTGTAGTTCCTTCTGCAATTTTGTTCCTAATTTCAGCCATGAGAGTTGCTGCATTTCGACTGGAAAACTTTACGATGAAAGACTCGTTGATCTCTCTGCACAGTCCCCCAAATATCCATTGTTCTGGAAGAATACGACCGACTTGGTTTTTGCGCTTTGTAAAAAGGCTCTCATCTATCTCTACAATTTTGTTCGGAAATCCTATTTGTTTCGAATCACGTTGTAGAAGGCAATGAGTGCACACTTCCCTCATATAATTGTTCCAATCAACAATTGTCCTTCCTGTCAAATCCAGCTGTTTTAATCCCCATTCAATTGATGTTAATTCATGGAACCAGCAGTAAATAAACCGGAGGACAGTCACAAACGGGAGTTTTGAGCTCTCTAACCACGTCCCTTTTCGAAGATCTACTTGTTTATCGCACCCCTTTGCATTGCACCGCTATTGCTTATCAGTTTTGATATACAACGCCATATCGTGGCCATTGACGCACATTTTCTTAGAAGAAATGATTCCATACTCTTGAAAATATGCCACTGCATTCTCTTCGGTGTTAGGCAAATCCCAAATTCGACTCATTTTGCAGCGGAGTAAAAAAAAAAAAAAAAAAAAAAAAAAACAGTATATTTCAACACGCTAAAGAACACTAACTCGCGTAGTCAAGGATTACACAGTAAATGTGATAAAATTTGCGGTTATTGGCGCAAAAACTACCTTTTGGCGATAATATCGGGTTTGGATAAAATGGTCGACGGGATAATCCTAAAGTACCAAAAATTTAATTGAGCGATTTTATATTTCACAGCAAAAGTTATTTTTTTTAATTTGCCGAAAACATGAAAAAAATGACATATCAACATCTGCCATAACGCAACAGAAATAAAAAAAAGCTATAAGTGTATATGTATATTCTTTCATTAAATTAGAATCAGATTAGAATTAGTTTTGAATTGATATTAAGAATTTAATTTATTGCTTACGAATACAAAAGAATAGAAAGGTCGCTTACCTTTATTCAGATTCCCTAAGCAGTTATCCTAAATAAGATGTAAAACCAACACAATGAAGATAAACTTTGCTAATTTAGTAGATTTAATATCAATTATAATCAGAGGGACCTGTTTAAAAGTCGATCAATATGCAGTATTGTTATGAGGCGATATTTAACATCGAAAACAGGATCAGAATATTAGCATCGAATTATAAACATGAATTAACGAATAGATTCCAATGTCCGGTTATGAATGAAAACGAAGCTCTTTTCTTTCAAGCGTTCGCCTGCGAATTGAATTGAAAAACATGTTCGAATTAAAGTTATTCATTTTCTTCCGAGCTAGGGTTACCGATTCCGGAAGCCCTAGAAAACATATAAACTGTCTTTCTATCAGCGCCTCTCTGCAGCATCAGACTACGTGTCTGGAACGTCTTTTTCAACATTATGCAAGACAAGTTAAGAAGCTACATCAGAAAATGAATCTTTAAATAATCTTTAAATTTCGTTTTCATTATACATCTCTTTGAACTTCTTACTTAGAGATGTTTTGTTACTGAAGAGGTGATTGCGTCTGCAATTTATGAGTCTGCGTTCCAGAAATCAAACCCTGGTGTTAGGATACTGAGCGGCCGAGAGGGGTCGTGGTCGCAATTTAGAGTACTCTTTTTTTTTCAGGGAACTGGCAACAATAGAGTTTTGCTGAGTTCTATAATTTCTGTTTTGTTTAATATGTGTTTGTATTCGTTCGTTTAGATTTTGTAAAATAAATGTCTCGTGTGCACCAGGATGCTCCTTTATTTGTTTAATATTATTAAAAGACGATGTGACGTCATATGACGCACTTCCGTGAACCAGCAGGTGGCGCGACGGGCGCAAGATAGAATGAGAGAGAAGCGAGATGGATGAAAATGGTAGATGATGTGCTCGCAACAAAGATTGTAGCAAAATATATTCATGTTCTTTTTTTGTTTATATTTTATTGTAAAAATGTGTCGTTTTGTAAGTAAAGTCGTGTTTTTTTCAAGAGATATAAAGTGTGATTCTTCGTCTACACAATAACGACTAGTGTTCTTATTCTTCCTTTTACGAGGAGACAATTGATGTTCTTCAAGATAGTAAGAGGTGATACCTTACAGACGAGAACCAGCAATCTCGAATAATGCTTACAGCCGTTAATCCATTGGGAGTCATTCGACATTACAATGTAAGTATCCTTTTCGAAACTTTCTTTTATCGTACGATGTAACACCTGGTCTCTGAGAGCATATGAAACCGATTTTTCCTAGCCAAGAATAGCAGGTTACTGAGATATTGGCGACATGTCGGTATAATGTGAAAGTACCTCAAAAATTTTCAAAAAGTGCCGCATAAAATTACAAAGATGAAAATTTCAACGAATACATTTGACAAGTCCATCAGTACTAAGCATCTATAAATTCTGATATCCCTCAACACTACAGCAACTTAATGCACAGGTTCACTTAAGAGCATTCGACCATTTTTTCAATCTTGCCGAAACAAAATTAGAACAAATTATGCCAATAACTGTGTAACTGCTTCTTTGCCACGTGACTTAACCTTATCCTTACGGGGTGGGATAGCATGTATCCCAAGGATATATATACAGGGTGATTCAAAATGAATATAGCGATTACAAATGGCTATAACTATTTAATCGAAAATAATTTATCGATAAGAATTATACAGAATGTAAAAGAAAGTTCAAAATTTTGTTTACATACTTTATAAATGTTCTGTGGGACTGCCCTTGGTCACACGGACAACATCTAAGAGGTAGTCCATTTCACCCCATACATTCTGAAGAATATGTAGAGTCACCAACGAAAGTGCATTAGAAATGCGCATTTTGAGTTCTGAATTGTTTTCGGCAAAGGAATCACATACATGAGGTCTTTCACATAACCCCATAGAAAGAAATCGAAGGGTGTCAAATCCGGAGATCTAGGTGGCCAAGAACAGACCACATCGTCGGCATCTCCAGTTCGACAGAGTCAACGCTTTGGAAGATGTTGGTTTAAAAATATGCAAAATTCCATACCACAATGTGGAGGTGATCCATCTTGCTGAATGATGTAATCCGTATACCACAGCTAGATACGGATTTCACGGATTACATGCAAGCACATTTCTAATGCTCTGGCATTGGTGACTCCAGATATTCTTCAGAATGTATGGCGTCAAATGGACTATCACTTACATGTTGTCTATGTGACCAAGGGGAGTCGCATAGGACATTTATAAATTATGTAAACACTATTTTGAACTTCCTTTTATATTCTGTGTAATTATTATAGATAAATTCTTTTCGATCAAATAGCTATAGCCGTTTGTAATCGCTATATTCATTTTGAATCACCAGGTATATATATATATATATATATATATATATATATATATATATATATATATATATATATATATAGTGGAATCTCGATCGATCGTCTTCGGATCTATCGTTTTTCAGTATGTGTCGTTCAATTTATCCTGTGCCAACGATCATATTGCTTTGTTATGTTTCGGCATCTATCGTTTTCCCGCATTTGTCGTTCATTTCAGTCGGCCCCTTCGAAAACGATAGATCGAAATTCCACTGTATATATATATATATATATATATATATATATATATATATATATATATATATATATATATATATATATATATATATATATATATATATATATATATAACCCCCTTAATGGCCATTTTTACAAAAGGGGGGGGGTAAAATTGGCGCCGCCAGCTAAAGGTTAAACATGGACGTTACACTACCTTTTAGGGAACGTTTTAAATTCAGATGTTTATATGTTTCAGATAACACGTTACATATGTATCCATGAATGTCCTGTTTAACGAAAAGTATATTTCTATAGAAATAATCTAAACTGCAGCAAACCTTTTGAAGATAGGATCATTTATTATCCGAGTTTCAGGTCGTAAAGAGGTGTAAAATTTAAGATTTTCTTCCCCAATGAGCTTTAAAGGCTTCAAGAAACATGATAACTTCCACAAAAGAGAATATATAATAAATTTTTGAAGAAGAGAAGATAATTTCGTTATGAGGCAGAACAAAATGGAGATTTCATTTAGGAGCGATGCTGAGTAAAATTCATGATGCGTCAGCTTGGATATTTTAGAGCCTCAAGCAAACCTTTATCAACGAAAACTCTTTGAAAATTTACAAAAAGTGTTTCACTTCTAGAAATTAACAGAAATTAAATTAAGGAAGTAATCTTCCGTCATTCTGAAACTGAGTCGTACAGAAATAGAATAGTTTATTAAAAACATTATTTTTGCTGACTAAATTTAGAGCTAGGTTTTCATTAACATATTCATACAAAAAACAAAGTTTTTTTAAGCATTATTTTAATCTTTTGCCTCCCTTCCTACAGCAGATCAAAAAGCTTTTCTGAACCTGAACTGTATTATCGGTGGGCAGTTAACTTTTCAAAGTGAAAATAAATGTTATAAATTTTTTTGGATATACCGATATTAGATATCAGAAATTTGCACTGGATATTTTTATTACAACTTATTTAGAAATTTTAAAAGAAGAAAACAAATACTATAAAATAATGGGGAAAGTGTGTAACATAAAGAATACATATTCATTACAGTCCTTCACGCCAAATTTATAAACTATAGAACTGCATTAAAAATTAATTAAGCAAATACTAAATAGACATTTTAAGTTATTGTTCGTAGCCTATACTCCCTTCCCAGTACTTACATCCACAACGCGTTATTTTCGCCAAAGGTACAACGCCAAAAATTTTTACCTATTTTACTTTACCCAGCGCATATAATTTTTTGTCTTCTTAAAGGTCTGTCGATCCCGGTGTTTTCTAACCAGTCTCGGACAGACGGATAATTTTCTGTCTTTAACGTCCTGGACAGTTTGAATAGAGTCCCACGGCACCGTTCACACATCGTTCGGCAGAAAATTTTCCCGTTAACCGTGAAGTCCTTTCATTGACGAAAGTCACACAACACAGCACGAAAACGTCTTTCATCAAGTTTTCCAATTTTCCACGTAGACGCCGAACAGCGGCCATGTTGTTTTATCCCATGAATCTGAAGTAGATTACTAAATTACCAGTCAATGAAAATTCTTTCAAGCCGGAACAATTATTTTCTTTCCCAGAACAGCTGCGTCAAAACGGTTTCTATCCGAACCATATATATATATCCAAAGAAATTCAGGTCGTTGTTGCGATGTGAGAAGAAGATGAAAACTTGAAAGGATAAGGTTATTATTTTCCTTACATTTTATTCTAATAGTCCTTTCTTCATGCATTGAGAATCCTTTGGTGGTTTCGCTCCACGGAGGTAACTGTCCTGAGCGGCTCGTGAAATGAGTTAATTTCCATCCCGCTATAATTTAATACGATTCATCATTGAAAAGTGCAGTGGTGGTGGACCGAGTGAAATTATAATTCATCCTTGACTTCTCTAAACACAGTTTATTTCCAACTTAAATGTCTCCAGTCTCATTTCTAATACTACCGTTTCATTATCCCATTCATAAGGCTTAGAGTTCTATTTATAAGGCTTAGAGTTCATTAATACTTAAAATCATTTCGCTGTTCAACCCACCTCGCGACAGGTATGCTTTCTCACTTTGAAATCCTACATCGCTCTTTGTTCTTTCGTTCCGATTCCAGCAAGAGACGCTGTCAACTCAGCAGTGTGACGAAATGCTCGAAAGTTCTCGAAAGATGGTCTGACGTAAGCACTCCTCGTGAATTCGCCTCAAGGTCTGTGATATTAATGGACAATTATGAACAAGTATGGACAAGTGTTGCCATCTGTTGACTTTTATAATAATTGTATTCTTAATTTATGTCATTTAACTTCTATTTCAAATTAATACACTTAGTTTCTACCCAATTTAACTTATTTATTACATCTAAATAAATGTAGTTAACTACAGCTTATG
>OU015500.1:120985858-121035858 GCA_907164885.2 Dolomedes plantarius | reverse complement strand
TCGTGGTGATAAACGTCACCATCTTTTCACATTTCGAGACGCGCGACGAATCAAAACGGGGAAATTCCCGCATGGAGAAAACTCAAGGGTCTATTAATAGAATGGACAGCCTTGACGGAACTGGCAGGATTAATGTTCCCCAACAGTCGAAATGGAGATCTAAGCAACATTCTGGTGCATTATGCAGTGAGCGGGAAGAAAATAAGATTAGACCGGGATGAGAATTCGATGATATCGGACACGCAGACGGGCTCAGTGTTTCTGAGATGGCGAGCGCTAGACGCTGTGTTAAATTGGAGAGTGGTTCTACATTGAATAGAAATAATAAAACTATCGAAAAGGATTATAGTGTGTATTCTGAGTTTTGCACTGCCTTCCAATACGCAGTAAATCAATAAAAGGATTATGTGACTACAATATCTTCAGTTATAGCGGGTGTAATACTACGCCCGTCAAATATATATATATAGTTTTTTTTTCTGGTGAAATCAATGGATACGTCTTGATAAGGAAATTGTGTTTGCAGTCCTATGCAAAATACAAACCTGCATTTATTTTCTTTGCTTCTTGAATAATAAACTAAAGAATAGATAGCTATGATTATCTTCTGCCAACAGAGGGCTAATCAGATTGGTATGTTGATATGCAACTTATATCTGAGTAAAATGCCTCCCTGAAAAGCACTCATATGTAATATTATAAACCCCTATTTGTTAGAAAATTCTATTAGAAAGTAACACATATACATGACTAGAATGGTGAGATTGGGCAATTCATAACAAATGACCAAAAAAATACTTAAAAAGGGTAAAAAAATAAGCTAATTTATGATTTCCTGAAAGTATGCCGATATATTATGGAGAAGAGGCGTTGTATAATGAAGGAGAGAACATATGTTGCTATAATTTCTCTTCATATTGCATTCCTTTTTTCTAAAATATAATGCATTTTTTCTTGCAGCATTTGCAGTTAATACCCAGATATATTACGTACCGTAAAACTGCAGGGGTAACTTTTTGACATATGGTAATTTTTTCATATTTTCGATCTCGTGCCGCATCTGTAATACCGATAAAGCAAAGAGCAACGTCAACATCTTGTCCGACATATAAATTTCCTCTAGTGGCTTCCCCGAGTCTGTTGCACGCGAATTGTCTTCGCTGGTCAGTGTGTTGTTGACACCGGCTGTCACGCTGATAACTCAAACTTCGGAAACGTTGTGCACTGTAGCCTAACACCTAATAGAACAGACTACCACAAGTAATTATTTTTTATTGTTAATATATTGGTTATATTGTGGAGCAATATAACTTTTGTTTTGTAATATATCTGTGACGTCATATGACGCACTTCCGTAAACCAGCAGGTGGCGCGACGGGCGCCGGATGGAAGAGGAGAGAAGGGAGATTGATGAAAATGGTAGATGACGTGCGCGCAGCAAAGATTGTAGCAAATATATACATGTTCTTTTTTTTTTGTTTGTATTTAATTGTAAAAATGTGTCGTTTTGTAAGTAAAGTGTTCTTTTCAAGAGAGAAAAAAGTGTAATTCTTCGTCTACACAATAACAAACTAGTGTAGGTATTGTTCCTTTTACGAAGAGACAAGGAATGTTCTTCAAGATAGTAAGAGGTGATATCTTACAATATCCATGAGATATGAGAACATAACCAAAATATCGAAAGGTGACGGGGTTACTTTGTGACATATTGACAGTGACACAAAATAGCCCAAAAAGTCGACCGACCTCCTTCAGCTTCTCGATGTTGTATTTTTCCGTCCTCTAAAATAGCACTGAAGGGAAAGAAGTATTGACGATCTGGACGAATATGCACGAATGTGACGAATGTCTAACTTTGTGTCAAGTAATTTTTTCTCTTTCATTTAAGGGCAAAACATAGTCAGGGCGAAACATGTCACAAAGTAGAGCCACTTGGTGGGTGTAAGTTTGTGAAACATTTTAATCTTAATTTCTCAAGGGTAATTAAAGATCCGGGCTAGCGTATAGTATTACTAAGTAGAGAAAGGATTTACCAATGATTTGCAATTGTTCGTTTAGGGCTACTTTTAAAACTGATCGGCTGGAGCAGGAAAAACATAAAATCCGTTACAAAGTAACTCCATCTTAAGGTATATTTCTGAAGGCTTTACGTATAAGTACTCAGGCAATATTAAATTAAAGAGGATCTAAAGCATGGATTGATTTCACATTAAACAAAATGAGAATTTTTCAAAAAAACAGGAAATTTTCAAAAAAACAGGTCTCTTAAAACGCCAATGTAGAATCTGATATGATACCACCATATGCTCCAAGGTCCCAAATCGTAATTTTATCGGGAGAATATAAGGAAGGTTCTGCAATCATACTTTCAGTTTAATTTTATATATTTTTTCAAGGATTGCTTCAAAGTAATAATTTTAATACTCTAATTTCAATATCTAATATGCTTTTTTACTCACATTTAATCTCTCGTTGAATTAAACATATATTTATAACTGTCTGAAACTCCATGGGATCAATCAACGTGGGTATTTACCTCTTATTTTTTACTAGCTGAAAACCCGCACTTCGCTACGGAGTACATTCAAATTAAATACAACGGTCAATGAATGCAATTAATGCCAAAAATAAATAAATAAATATATATATATATATATATATATAATAAATACGACGATCAATGTATACAATTGATGTAAAATATATGTATATATTAATAGAACATGCTAAACCATATACTACAGTTTAAGGAACATATCTTTTACTGTATTTTAATACTTTTTGGATAATATCCAATCGTCTGCTGCATTAGAAAGAGAAAAAAAATTTTTTTGTCTATTTAGTTGTTACGCAAGTGACGATAAATTTATTGAAAGTACCAGAAAAAGAAATCACATGATCAACATTTAATAAATTAAATTATAAAAATTAATCTTTAAAAATTCACCAAAAATCAGGAAATGGAGGTAAAATTTCGAAAAAAATTTCATTTTGAAGGAAATTTTATGATCTTTCTCGTGATATAAATTTTATAACCCTCAATGTATTATTTTGAATGTAAAAAAAAGTTTAAAAAACAGCTTAAAAATTTAATTTAAAAAAATCTAAGAAAAATTTTTGAAAAATCTTTCTTAGTGCACCCCTACACTATTAGAAGAATCGCCATGCAAAATTTCAGCCCTTTAGGTCCAGCGGTTTGGTCTGTGCGTTGTATGTCAGTCAGTCAGTCAGTCAGTGAATGAATGAGTCAGTTACGGAACTGTTTTATATATATAGATTGTAGGGATTGCAGAACCGGGTACTGGAGAACCAGGGGACATTACTGGAATCCCAAATCCGATTTCAATAGTTGTAGAGCCGAGTATTCCAAAGTCGTTAGTCTTAGGTTTAAAAAACAACATTTTAATAGGCATAAAAAGTTTCACGATACTACTGAATTGATCACTATTTATATCTTTGGAATCCTTTGTTTTAAGCGCATCCAGTATTGACCAGTAAGGTCCCCCTTACCACCTCTATTATACCCAACTGCTAAAAGATATGTCATCGATTACTATTTCTTCCCATTGGTCTATTTCATAAAAAATTTTGAAACAAAGTTTTAATTATTGCAGTTAGTATAAAGAACAAAATGTATTACTGACAATTACAACAGCTATTCTACGACGAATTGCTAATCTAGTAGAAAATTGGAAAAAAAAAACTGAAATTAATCGACAAAAAAGATATGACAAAATTTGATTGTTTTGTTTCGGTTGTTCAGAAGGTTTACCGATTCCTTGAATTAACTTTAATTGAAATAAATTAAAAATAGAAGCATTTTTTACTCACGCAATAAACTACAATTCTCCAAATTATAAAAATAAATGTAGGTTTTTAAGTAATATTTAGGTCAAATGTTTCGTTGTTCATGTATCATTGATACCTAGCTAGTTGCCAGTTACCCAGTTCTGGAAAAAACTTGAGAACCGAAACTCGGTTGTGAAATTTTAGTCTGGTCTCCAATCCTTAATTGGGTGAAAACTAAGAGAATAATTTCATAAAATGAACAATGATGTGTTTGCAGACGTTCTGCATCAACTGCACATTTTTATCGATTATTCGAAACGCAGCAATAATAGGGTAACATTCAAATTTTTATGCAATTTCTAAAATCGCTTTGACGGCATCATATTTAAGAGGCATACCTTCTGCTCTAAATGCAGATGTTTCGCCTCTTAATGTTATCAGCAATCGAACAGTAAGAGCAAAAGCAAATATTTTTTTAATCGTTATTTAGTACTTATTTGCTCTGAAGAATACTTACTTGCTCTGTTCATGCAATCATAAATATTTCTGCGCATCTCTACAAATAAGATATTCTTAAGTAGTTTTAAAACATAAATTAGTATTTAGTTAAGGGAAAAGAAAAATGATATTGCTTAATGAAAATCCCCTAATTAACTAGAAATATACATTTTTTTGCTAATGAAAGAGTAACCGTTAGCTAATTTTGTTCATTTTCTGACAGATTTTTCTGAAAACTGTACAATTATTATTTAATTTTCCGCAGTTACTGTCACTTCCTAAGCACCAAATTCGGGGTTATTAATATTTGTTTAAATAATAGTTCCAAAATTAATTCATCAGTATATTTGCTTTAGGAATTGCATATAATTAAGCATGATTTATTTTCAACTGATAAGATCTTCTACAAACTATAATTAATTCTCGTCATAACCCATTTACTGCCGAAAATTAATGATTCTCTCTCAAAAGCTGCACTATTCTATCTTTCAGTATTAATTATCCTGCTTTGTTTTTGTGAAATTCAACATTATTTAAAACGTTAATGCTTCTTCTTAACTATTTGTAAAATATATCGTTTGTTTTCCTTTTATGAGTTTTAAATTATGGTCTACTGAGAACTTTTGAAATCACCTTATGCATATTTTACTGTCTCATCTATTTAAGACAATAATAAAGAAAAAAATTAAAGATTATAACAATGAACAATTAAGACTGCTGTGTATTAACCATTTTTTTCTTTTTCCACTCAGTGTTAACATAAGGAGAAAATGTATTCAAGGATTACCGACTTGGATTTAAAGATTTATTTTAATTGTACTCCATAATAGAGAAAGACATTTTACACCTTGGGGCATTTTTCGTTTAAAAAAATGCAAATAATTATATATTAATGTATATATTTTTTAAATTTAACGTTATTCTGGGGAAAGTAAGGGTCTAATGTGTTTTAAACGGTCATTAATTCTTTTGGTGGACGAAATTTATAAAATGAATCCTGTTGCAAGGTGCAGAACAGTTCAGGCTATCTAAAATACCATTTTTATTGGATTATCAGCATTATGTAGGTGTAAATAGTAGACACACTTTCTCCATAGGTAAATATTATATGAGCGGATCCAATAGGCTTTACGTACACAGCAGCTTTAAGGTTATTTCAACTGTAATTTAAAAAAAAAATGACCATATACATATGCAATAAAATAATTAATACTCTTTTCTATGAAAAATATTCAGATAAAAATGTTTTATGAAACATTTTATCATGGTTATTAATATTTACCAAGTCCATTTCTAGCCGTTTAACAGCGGTCATGCTTCGTGACAACCTTACATTGAATTCTATTGTATCCAGTCTATCTGGATTAATATTCACAGAGACCTAACTTAAATGATATCATTTGACCAGTTCCCAGTATAATGTAAAAAGTTAGCGGAATATTAATTTTGCAAGTTTTCTCGGGTTTATTTACTTTTCTAATGTATAACTATTTTACTTTTATTGCAAATAGTTAGTAGTATCTGAGAACTTTTAATGATATATTATACTATAGCTGAATACACGTGCATCGCGGCGGAATACATGAATACCAAACATTAAGTAATTTGGTTTATTTCATTTAAATTAATTTTAGCACTAAAGTCTTGTCATTCCTAAAAGAAGTTCAACACGCAGTTTAATGACCGTGAATTTCAGCTTCCAAGGTATTACAGTTCCACACGTACAATCATCAGTCGTTAGTGAGTGGTATTTACCTTGTATATGCCTTGTAATTTAAAATGTAAAAACGTAATAGATTAGAGAATATTGGAAAAAAAATTGAATTTTTCTAAATATTTTAGCTCCGCTTGTTTTGGGCCGATTTTAATGAAACTCGTTAGGTATGTTACTTGAGTCGTCCTTACATTTAAAAGTAATCCAGTTGAAATCCAATTTTGAATACGCGATGTTTTAGGATTTTCCTTAATTATTTCTCTTTTTTGCAGGGGGGATTAACCCTCTTTTAACCCCTAAAGTTCAATTAAAAAAAAAAAAAGATGTATTTGTCACCATGTAGAACTTAAGAAGAAATACCATATACAATTTCAGCTTCGTATTTCTTCCGGAAATACAGTGATCGGTCATTCTGTGAGTGGTATCTGCTTTATATATCTCTCTATTCTAAAAAAAAAGTAACTGGCGTCGCCGCCGCCGCTGTCAAAAGCTTGTCACGCTATTTCCTCCGAAACCGCTGGGGGTATGGGGTCGAGACCGATACCAATAGATCCTAAAAATGCGGGGAAGAAAGTAAGACATGTCTGATCTTCGTCGGACTTTGTTTTGTTTTATTTTATGTTTTGTGGATAAATATTGACTTTTACATGTTCAGATTACGATAACTCGGCAAAAATTAATCGTAGAATTTTGATCTTTTTACAATCTAAGACTACAGACATTTCTCCTTCAAACCAGACCTCATTTGTTTAAAAATAATTTAAAACAGACTAATATTTTCATCAAAATATTAAACCCACTTTTTCGAGAAATATCATCACATATGTGGATGTAATATCGATGCTCCTGGAGTTTTTATCTTACACAGAAAATATTTACATCATCTGGAAGATGAAAGCTTTCTCATTCATATAAACTTTATTTCAAGTGCCTATCTTAAAATTTCGAGTTTTAATTGAATTTTAAACCTGAAACAGTTATTCCCCTCCGCAGTGACTCCCCTTCAACAGTAAATGGATGGAAGCTGTTGCATTGCCCGAGAATTACCCCTATGTATCTCGCTATTAGCAACTTATTCCTTCAGCTTGTTGTGCCATTATTGTCGCTGTGCTTGAGCGCGCTGCTCGTATGCGATAGTTCCCGGTTCGATCCCGGTGGACGCTCATTTTTACTAATTTTTCTAAATATTTGAATTTTATTCTTTTAATTCTTATTATATTTTTTATTTTACTTATCTGAAGAGGGCTTAATTTTCATTTTAATGCTGAGCACATATTTTCTGATGTACATATATTGCTACTGGAGGTAAAGTCGTAAGACCATGGCATTCCAACAAACTCAATATACCTTGACCTTGACCCTAACAGAGGAGCGAGCGTAGCGAGCCTAGGGGCAAAATCCTTGGTATATATATATATATATGTGTGTGTGTGTGTGTTTGTGTGTAGAATATATATAGAGAGAGGGAGAAAGAGAATGAGAGAGATACTTGATTATCACTGTAAATGTCAATGTGATATCAAAGTCCCAAAATGTTAAGATATCCCTGAAACGCAAGACAAAGAAAAAGCGGGTAACACAAAAATGGCTTGACTTTTTAGAACACACAAAAAAAAAGGTTTCAGAAAAACTAAATAACCCAATTTAAAGAAGTTTTAATTACATTTGTAAAATTTGATATATTTTCAATTTATTTTTTATGTATCCCTTTGTTCCCGAACAATGCTGAAGTTATTTTACTTAATTTTATTTTACAACTCCAACATTCAGAGATAAACAGATAATAAGCAAACTGGGTAATCCTATGATGGATAATTAGGGTTCATTGTAATTGCAAATGGCATTGCGTACATCTGAATGAGTTCATAGTTCATAAATAGAGGAAATTGAAAAACAGTTCTAACTATTACAAATTTTTTGTATAGAATTCAGTTTATTACACTTTTACTAAACTGTCAGGAAAGTTTTAAAATGATCAGTTAAATTTTAAAACATTTTATGACAGGAATAAATTGGCTTATTATAAATAACTAAGTGAAAAACAAAGAATTTACTCTCTTTGAAAAAGTAATACTCCTTGGGTTGATCATACATATATATATATATATATATATATATATAATATAAAAAACTAGTAATTTCTTAATTCAACACTCTTAACATTTAAAAACTATTAATTCCTCACTTTACTATTCCAAATTACAAACCCTTTTTTAATTCCTTAAAACATTTAATTCCCTTTGGACATTCGCGTTAAGTTCCATTATTACAGCCTTAGGCAAAATCATTCAAGATGGCTGTCTTTTTTAACTAAAAGGACTCGGCGCGGCGTCAGTACAAGTTTAAATCAGTTCTGCACACCAACAACAACTTTAAACCAATGAACTATTAAGACACACCCTTTAATCACGTGATGGGGTGAAGTTTATATAACTCGTGACGTTCGGAAGTAGGACGAATTTCTGTATTTTCTATTGCTGCATCCATACCGACGGATCGGTCGGTGATCTCAATAAAAATGTTCCCGTAAAATCTTGTGTCGACGATTTGTTCTTTCGGACAGACTACCATTCCAGTGTCTACAGAGATGATTGTGATGTGGGGTTGCGGCATTCTTCTTTTTAATGACCGACGGCCGTAGTCCCCATGTCACAAAAAGCCGGCACGATTATCTCACCTGCTGTGGCAACATCCCATAAGAGTCCCATTGCCATAAGGATCGTCGGCTGATATAGTTTTCCCATCGGTTCAGTATTGTAGTTAATTTCGCCGCACCAAGTTAGCAACGCAGAAAACGAAAGTAGGTCACCGCCATCGTGTTACATCATCTTCATTCCAATTCAGCGCTGTACAGATATATATTTTTTTCCCCTCCTGCCCATCTACCCGTGTGATTAACAGTGTTTATGGATTTAAATTCATCGTTCTTATATACGGACTTCAAGACTTTCTTTTTGCCGTGTGACGACAAGGGGCTGCGGAATTTAATTTATCACGAGTGTCATCAAAGAGTGTAATCACTGCCAGTTCAAAAATCATCGATGTGTATACTCAATTTCTTTCTAACTACAGTTCTTGTGTGTGAATTTAATTAAGCCGGTATGCAAGCCCTAGCGCTGTACCGTGAACGAAAAACAAATTTTGTGCAACCGAGAATTTTACAGTAGTGTCTTCAACAAGCCAAGAATAACACGACCAGGTCGTATATGCTTTTTCCGTCATAAACTTTTTAAAATTATTTTCATAAACAATGATTTTTATGATATAGAAAGTATTATCTCCCTATTTGACGTATAAATTTGTAATAATTTGATAATTTTAGTAATGGAGGAAAAAATATAAAACCAGTACAGGAAAGTTTTTTTAAATGTGATTGTATGGTATTATATTCTTGTTTTTAATTGAAGTATATAATTGTGATATTTTGTTAAACTTATAAAATGGAAGAAAAAATATAAAAACAGAAATTCAGGGGGGAACAACAGATAATAAAAATGAAGGGACAGAATGCAAGAGAAAGAATTCAGGGATTTTATTCCTTTTGACCCAGAGGGGGGTATGAAACTACAAAAATGGCTTGCCTATATTGAGCAGAAACTTTCCCAAGGAAATGTTTCAGATGAACATAAGATAAGATGTATTTCAAAATTCCTAAAAGGGAAAGCTCTAACAATTTTCAGAAACTCTTGTCTACACATTCAAGATTGGACAGAATTAAAAGATACTTTGCAAGAATTATTCTTTGAGGCAGATAGCGTGGAATTCTCTGAATTTTCCAATTTGAAATTTGAATATGATGATGACTTAACCAAATATTTTCATAAAAAAATTGATGTAGGAAAGAGATTGGGGTTATCACAGAAGTTAATACTAGAGGGCCTAACACTAGGCCTAAATGCTCAAATGAGAATGACCATAGCTGCAAATCCTTCTCAAACAACGACAGAATGGATAGTGTTGGCTAATAAGCTAATCAAAATAAATAATGAAGGAAACAAAGCTAATCAAGGGGATCGGGATAACTTTTTTAACACTAGATTTGAAAATAGGCCCCAATTTAGACAGAATTACTACAACCAACCTCAAGTTAGGATGAATTATAGCCCACCTCATCAATTTAGACAAAATTACTCTTCCCAGCCTCAATTTAGACCTAATAATAATCAACATACTCAGTTTAGACCTAATTATAGTCAAGCAGGAACAATTCAGACAATGGCAACCCAGAGATCACAAGTTGAATAGAAATTTGGCACCCAGATCCAATAACCAAATTAATCACCACCGACAATATGCAGACTTACCACCTAGATCCTGTCGAAAATGTTCTAATTTTAGCATAAGTAATGCTTACCATTGGGAACAAACTTGCTCTATTAATGAGAGATTTGATAAGATGTCAGTGTCAGACAATAAACATCATTATGAGGAACCTGAATTTGAAAGAGATCAGGCGCCAGAATGACAATTACTGTCATTGAGGGGGAACATTATCAGAAATCATGGGGTTGACAAAACAAAAGGACTATATAGAAATGAGAAACAGAATTTTTTAAATTGTGTGATTGACACTGCTTCGACAATTAGTCTGATGTCACAAAAACTGGTCAAGCAGTGTAAACTGAAATGTTATTCAAGCTCTCCAATTAAGGTCAGGCAATCTGAGGTTGAAATCTTAATTACAACTAAATGTGTATTAACTGTGAGAATAGGGAAAATAATTAGAAACATTTCTGCATATGTTTTGGACAATGACTTGCCTTATCTTATTCTGGGACTTCCTGAGTGTAAAAAATTTAAATTAGTAATTGACTGTAACCAATTTTGTGTGTATCAAAATAGAATTTCTTTGAAGATGGTTAATATTTGTGATATAAGCAAAATTTCATTACACCTACAAAATAAATGTGATAATAAGCATGTGTATAATAATAGTAATGTTCATGAAATTGAAGTTTCTGATATGTTTAACCCTTATGAAGAAAACTCGCAGAAAGAAAATGATATTTTCTGTATTGATTATGATGTAAGTGAAAATTTTAATGAACACTCTGGTGAAATAAAAGCAGAAAATACGCCAAATTATGAAAATGTTGACATTAATGATCAAATCAAAAATTTAGACGTTGATAGGGAATTAAAAAATTTAGTGCACAAAAATAATAAACTGTTTTCAACTAACAAATATGACGTAGTCAAAATAAGGATGGAACCCCAAAGAATAATCCTAAATTCTGATTTACCAGTGAGTCTAAGAGCATACAGGACTTCGCCAATTGAGGAAAAAGAGATCAGGACCCAAATTAAAAATTTCTTAGAAGCAGGAATCATAAAAGAATCACATAGTTCATACTCAAGTCCTGTGACTTTAGCAAGAAAGCGAAATGAAGGAAAAACTAGACTTTGTATTGATTTCAGAAAACTAAATTTAATTACTATGACAGATGCAGAACCCTTACCCAGAATTGATGATATTCTAGATAAATTAAACAGAGCTAATTACTTTTCAACTTTGGACCTTACCTCAGGGTATTGGCATGTACCCGTCCACCCAAAAGATACTGAGAAATTGGCATTTGCCACTACTTTTGGCTTATACGAATTGCGAAGACTTCCATTTGGCTTAAAGAACGCCCCTGCAATATTCAATAGGACTATCAGGAGAATTTTAAATAAATATAAAGTTAAGCAGAAATAGCACAGCACTAAAAAGACTGATTTTTTTTATGTAACCAACTACAAAGGACTATTTTTTTTAAATTTAAGCCAAGATATTGTGATTTTTTTTGTGTATTCTGCACTTGCGAGATGATAGGTCACAGAACCTACCGAACTGTGATTTTTTTTGTACTTTTCTCAAGCAACATACTGTAGCTACCATAACAAGGACAGTGAACTATAAGCTACCATGTGTACCTTACAAACTTTTTGGACTCATCCCAATGTTGTGAGAGTTGAGGAGGAAAGTACAATAACTTCAAATTATTATTGTCATGTTCTATTTCATTAACTTAACATTTTTTTTGGTTGATGTTGATATTTTCATTGTTATATTCTATTATCTGTGTGAGTCGACTCAAAATTAAAATTGATGTAAAGTGAAAATTTGATAACTTAGTTTTTTTTTGGTAAATTTAATTGAATATTTTTTGCTGGGATGTTGTTGTGCGGGGAGGGCCCGCCTTGCACAGCAATTTTCAGTTGATGATTAGGTAGAATCTTCAATTTAATATTATGTGTATTTCTTTTTAGTAATTTTTATATATATATTTTCAGTAAATTTGATAATGTTGAAATGTCAGCTCATCACGTGACCTTTAAAATTTTTTTTGCAATCTAACTTTAATTGAAAATTATTCTCTAACTTATTCCAAATTTTTAACGCCCATTCTTCTCACTCATCTGAGTGAGTCTGCCCTCCAATGCAGGCATTGTAGATCAGCCTCTTCTCGGACGGGGGTGGATATTCTATAATATTAAAAACTAGTAATTTCTTAATTCAACACTCTTAACATTTAAAAACTATTAATTCCTCACTTTACTATTCCAAATTACAAACCCTTTTTTAATTCCTTAAAACATTTAATTCCCTTTGGACATTCGCGTTAAATTCCATTATTACAGCCTTAGGCAAAATCATTCAAGATGGCTGTCTTTTGTAACTAAAAGGACTCGGCGCGGCGTCAGTACAAGTTTAAATCAGTTCTGCACATCAACAACAACTTTAAACCAATGAACTATTAAGACACACCCTTTAATCACGTGATGGGGTGAAGTTTATATAACTCGTGATGTCCGGAAGTAGGACGAATTTCTGTATTTTCTATTGCTGCATCCATACCGACGGATCGGTCGGTGATCTCAATAAAAATGTTCCCGTAAAAACTTGTGTCGACGATTTGTTCTTTCGGACAGACTACCATTCCAGTGTCTATAGAGATGACGGTGATGTGGGGTTGCGGCATTCTTCTTTTTAATGACCGACGGTCGTACTCCCCATGTCACATATATATATGAATATATGCTTTGTATGATGTATTATATATGTATTCTATTCTTGTAGATTAGTATCGGAATATAAAGAACTGCATATGGTCCGCAAAATATTAGTGCCAGTCATAAGCTCTTTTATAACAAGGGGACTGTGTACGTTAAAAAAAGGAAAAATCGACCAAAAGATGAAAAAAAAAATTCTCATTGTATTTCCTTCCATCTTTATAGTATCTTATAAAAAAATTTTATGGCAATTTTTTGTTTTATAATGAAGATATTAATATTTAAACTTTGTGAACAAACACTTCGAGGACCTTCAACAAATTACAGTAAAATTGTAAACAATGCCGTGTCAAGAAAAATCTAAAAGTTAGGTTTTAACATAATACATATTATTTAACGATAATTATACTTAAGTATGATGTAAATTTGAGCAAATTGTTATATATTTGTTAATTAGAGGAACTTTGGAGCTTCTCATTGCTGAGTATTAAAGGTAAGTTGCAAAAAAACTCTAAATGCCTTTTTCTCAAAACAAATTGTGTCATATTTTATGTATTCACAATATTTTATGCCTTCAAAATGCTCTTTGCGACTCATTTTTTGTTCAAATTTGATGACATTTCAAAGAGACCATTGTGGAGCATGTTTTAAACAAATCTGTGCATCCTTTTTAGTATGAGAGTTTATGAAGTACTGTAGATAGCCTTCAATATATAGCATTACATGAAATTTTGCTGAAAATTCTGTTAATATTTAAAAGAATGTGTATAATAAATGAACGTACTATACAATTATAAAATGGATACCCAGATTTGTTCCTATGCTAATATTGAATAATATGAAACAGATATAAAATGGAAATACTCAAATTTGTTATGCATTGAGCATTTTAAAAAATTTAGAAATTTTTTAAAATTTAGTTTTAAAATTTAAAAAATAAAATTTTACAATTTATTTTTTGGATATTTCAAAAAGTCATGTTATGATGTATGTTAATACAAAATTTCTTGACTAAACTATGAAAATTAAAAAGAAAATTTTTTTAAGTCCACTGTCCCCTTAGAACAACAGAAATTTCTGACCTTAGTATATTTAATAACATGACTACTATATTGAAAAACATTTAATTTAGAACTGCAAATCCCTTTATATGCGAATTTAAACACCATGGAAACTATCATAGTTAAAGTATTTTATAAACCCATACCCTGACATAAATATAATTTCGTAGATTATAACGAAATAGATTTACCTTGAATAAGAACTGAAAAATCTAACGGGTTTATAGTACTTAATGAAATGTGCTGCTCAGAAACACCATAATTTGTTCTCTGCCTATTTTCAACTCCACACAAACGAATTTAGTGCAGCAAATTGTAACATGGTTCTGAGCCATGTATCAAATGAACTTCTCTGTAAATTACAAGGCCATTTTCGTTGTAACTATTATCCATTTTTCTTTGAAATCCTGAATCATTGGCAGAAATATGTATTATTAATCTAGTTGAAGTGAATTTTCCTTTAAAGCTTGCGTTGCGAAAATCAACATGATCCACCAAAGGATATTATAATAACAAATACATTGCTACTCTCGTGATGGAAAATTAATTTCTGCACATGCATTATATCACTGCGGATAACCAACTATAAATAGTTCATTACCGTTGAAGATTATCCAATCTTGTGTTCATGGAGAATATAAGTTGATTTCGATGTAAAACATACATTTAATTGTTTTCATGACTGATTTCAAAATAAAAGATATTTAATAAAACAATATCAAATCTCTCCTTTTATGAATTAAAAATATAATTCATTTTTTGAATTTCTAGTTACTGGCATGTGTGTTAAAAATTTCATACAAAATAAACCCCCTTATAAGACATATAAGAATTGAATGATAATATCATAATTATGTACAAACGGTGATGATAACATTGCACGCTTTCTTCACTGGAGATAGAAAATTAATCTCTGTCATTCTGCATTTTCAGGTAAATCACTATGGGCAGTTAAGAATAGTTAATTTCTGAAGAAGCAGCTAAGAATAGATAAATAGGTGAAGAGAGGAGAAATTTTCTCAAATTTTCTAACAAGATGATGATTTAGTATACTGCTGAGATAGTGATGGTTTCATGAATGAATTCGGAATTGAATGTTAAAAGGAGGTATGGAAGCTATATATAGATTCTTCTAAAACTAGTTTAAAGGTCATAAGTTGCATTACACAATGGTAAAATTTATGTATTATTACTTGCTTCTCATTCTGGGCTTATGAAAACTATGAACACCTTGTTATATTTTTAAATAAAAGAAACTATTCTGCACTTGGGGTGATACGGGGGATTTGAAAGCATCATGCATTCTCCTTGGACAGCAAATTGACTTTACCAAATTCCCACGTTTCTTATATGAATGAGACAGTAGCGCAAGGAATCAACATTTATCCAGAAAAAAAACTGGCCTTCAAGAAAATCTTTAAAGCCAGGATAGAAGAGCATTGTGCCCAAGAACTTCGTGAACCTAGAAAACATTTTGCTTCCACCTCTACACATTAGATTAGACCCAAGGAAACAGTTTGTGAAAGCCGTATCCAAACATGGACAATGTTTCAAGTATTTCTTGGAAAAAGTTTCCTCATCTATCAGAGGTTAAATTCAAAGAAGACGTGTTTGTTGATCCCGACATCCGAAAAATGATGTTCGATTCCGCCTTTGAATCCAAAATGACTTTAAACGAGAGGGAGGCTTGGGTATCATTGAAGCAGGTTGTTACCAAGTTCTTAGGCCACAAAAAGGATGCACATTTTATATCTACTGTAGCCAAAATGCTGGAAAAGTTCAAAAAGTTAAGACGTTTCACGATCTTGAAGATTCACTTTTTGAACCTTGATTTTTTCCCCACACAATTTGGGTGATGTCAATGAGGAGGAAGGTGAGCGATTTCATCAAGGTATAAAAGTGATGGAAACACAATATCAGGGCGGCTGTAATACCAATATGATGGGAGAGTACTGTTGGTCCCTTCACCAAGAAGTGCAGCAAGCAATTCACAAACGAAAAAGCTATATCAGGTGCTTTGAGGAGAAGAAGGGAAGGAAATAGAAGCCAATGAACACATAATGCCTATGTGATAAAGAAGTATTTTTATGTTTATACTTAAATAAATGTTTTCATCATACTGTAACATTAATTTCCGTTTTAATTCCTATGTTATATTCCTCTAAGTTTATAGTTTATAACGATATCGCATTGTTACGAAACTGTGGGTGATAGAAAAAAAAACTGAGGTCAGATACGTATTCAGCAACAAAAAAAATCATAAAAACCAGCTATTAACATTAAATTTTTTTTTAAGTTATTTTTTGTTGACCTGTGATATTCTCGTATCTTTTAGAGTTAAGGAAATATAAGTTACTTTTAATAAAATACGTTCATCTAATAGTTTTCAAGAAAATTTCAGAATAAAAGTTCCCCTTATGAGCAACAAAAAATCTTCATTTATTGAATTTCCAGTTGTTGGCGTGTGTTGAAAATTTCAAAGAAAATAAGTCTCAGTAATCAGGCAAATCAAAATTGGTTGATAATATTATAATTATGCATAAACGGGGACGATTACATTTAATACTTTCTTCACTGGTGATGGAAAATTAATCTCTGGGATTTCGAATTTTCAAGTAAATGACTGTGGGCAGATATGAATAGTTTATTTCTGTTCAATATTATCCAATCGTTTAGAGTAAGTGAATCCAAGTTACTTTTGACATAATAAATTCATTTAACAGTTTTAAAGACCAATTCTGGAAGGAATATATTTAAAAAATATTCCTAAAAAAGATCTACTTCTTTGAAAATGTAAAATAATTCTTTATATTCTGAATTTCCAGTTACCGGCATGTTTAATAAAAGTTCTACAAAAAATAAGTTAGCGTAATACGGCAAACGAGAATTGGTTAAGAATGTCATAATTATGCACAAAAGGGGTTGATACTTTATGTCATATACTGTCTTCACTCCTGATGTAAAATTGATCTCTTTGGCATTCCAAATTGTTAAGTATTTCCCAGTAGACAGCCGTATACAGTTAATTCTCGTTAAATATTATCTAATCTTTAGGAGTTAAGTGAATCCAAGTTGCTTTCGATTCAACACATTATTAGATAATTTCCCAAGACTGACTTTGAATAAAATATATTAAAATGAATAATATTTATTCGAACAAAAACTCTTTTAGCAGTTTTCAAGACTAATTCTGAAAGGAATATGTTTAACAAATATTTCTCAACTAGATGTACTTCTTTGAAAATGTAAAACAATTCTTTATATTCTGAATTTTCAGTTACCGGCATGTTTAATAAAAATTCTATAAAAAATAAGTTAGCGTAATACAACAAACGAGGATTGGTTAAGAATGTCATAATGATGCACAAAAGAGGTTGATATTTTGTGTCATATACTGTCTTCACTCCTGATGAAAATTTTATCTCTTTGGCATTCCAAATTTTCAAGTATTTCCCAGTAGACAGCCGTATATAGTTAATTCTCGTTAAATATTATCTAATCTTTAGGAGTTAAGTGAATCCAAGTTGCTTTCGATTCAACGCATTATTAGATAATTTCCCAAGACTGACATAGAATAAAAGATATTAAAATGAATAATATTAATTCGAACAAAAACTCTTTTAGCGAAAAATAACGATTCCGCTGTTTTCAAGTTACTGACATATATGCTATTGATTTCAAATACATTTTTATTTCATAATCAGGTAAATGAAAACTGGCTGATATAATACAGGCCCAATAAAGATGATGATAACGTCAAATGCTTTTGTCATTGTGATACATAAATGCTTTCTTGGGACCCGAGGTAGCCGAGTGGAAGCGCGTCGCTTTTCTGCGCTGTGAGTGCGCGATTCGAATCCTGGAAGCGCCGTTAAATAACTTCGTGTATACACCGGATATGCTCATGTAAAATGCGCAAACCGGAAAGTCCCTCTTTGAGGTCAGAGAGGAGGGGAGAAGGTACGGTCCCCCCAGATATCGCTCAGCGGGGTTCTCGGTCAAAATTAAGGTGTCACCTAGCTAAGACAGACACCAAGATTTGTGGAGCAATTGTCAACGGAAGCCGCATTCCTCAGCTCTCAAAACCAGTATGGACCTGGCCTGCAATGCTTCCAGCCAGGGGTCATTAGAAACAACAACTACAAATGTTGTCTGTGATTTTAACTATTGCTAAAAGCAACACATAGCTTTTTCTTATAAATAATATGTTTTGTGTGTCATTTATTATTGTGGATATTAAGAAGGTGTTCAGTGAAAATATCGATCACTTTTTTAATTGAATGAAAATTGAGTAATTAATTAAAATTAATTACAAAGAAATGCGTATCATAAATCACAGAACATGGACAATCAAATTAACATTCATGCGAATTTCAAACATTCTTGTCTCTCACTTTAGAAATCTATAAAGAATGGTTACTGTTCAACATCACCCATTCTATAATAATAAATAAAGAAAAGAAGTTGCTATAGTTAATTTTTTTTTCAATAAAAAGAGTTATTAATCTTTTTAGTTTCAATGTACTGATAAATAAATGTTATTTATTTAATCGAAAAAGTGACTAATTATCTAACCCACTTTTTACAATTAAAGAAATGTGATTGATTTTTTAATTTCAAGTTCTGGATATCATACAGTTGTATTCTTTTTTTATTTTTCTGAAGGGGACTCAAAAAGAAAGGAATCCCCTTTTAACGGAGTTGCGGTTGGAAAGAAATTTTGAATCCTCGATTTTTTTTTCATCTTAACTTAACAAAGAGTATATTTCAAAACACGATCAAAACGGTCTTACTATGATTGGAAGCGTTCGAATTTCTACTACGATATTCCTGATAACATCAGGCCCTGATTTTCCATTAGGCCCGGTAGGCCCGGGCGTTGGGGCCCCCGAATGTTGGGGGCCCCCAAAAAAATTTTATTTTAAAAGAAAAAATCCCAATTCAATTTTTTTTAAATTTTACCTTTTTTAATAGCAATTTTTTTTATATATCCTTTCAAATTTGATTGATTGGTTCATCATATGTATAGTTATATGTATCATATGTATGCCATCGTGCATATAAGGGGTTAATAAGCTTTTCTGGTTGCATTGTATTGGTGTTTTAATGATAAATTTAAAATGTTGTATTGCTTTTTGTTATTTGCTAATGTTCTAGGCTTCTACGCTTGAAATCGCCACTTCTTTGTAAAATGGTACTTTCACAATTATTCATGATTATTTTTTCTGTGTGTGTCAATTTTGGAAATTTTACGCCCACATCAGTTTTAGGGGCCCCCATTCCAAGTTGTGCCTATAGTCAAGAATTTTCTAAATCGGGCCCTGGCTAACATCTCTTCCGAATCCTGCAAAGTTTCGATTTAAGTTTTCTCATAAGCATTATTAGTAAACTGCATCATTTTATCTGGCCTCAGCGGAAAATTAGTTTACAGGTAAAAAAATAAATAATTGGTACCATATGCGAACTACATCGTGAAAAAATATCAATAAATTAATTTCCACTGACGTTTTATGACTTTTTTAAATCCGGAAGTAAAACTAATATGTAAAGAAAATGGCTGCTTTATATTTAACCCTTCAGCCCGTGTACAAAGTGCAACATTTTCGTAATTTTGAATGGTCTGTTTTTACATGTACGTATCGAATATTCTAACAGTTTCTATTTATAGCTTTACCCTTCCTAATTCAGGTCTGCTTTTCTGACCCTTGTATTCCTTTCCATCCATTGTTAGTCTTGATTTAACCGTGATAAACCAACGATTATACTGGATTACAATACGACAAAAGCCAGAGTTGATGTAGTCGATCAAATGTGCAGCTATTACACGGTGTCCCGCATATCACGAAAATGGACATTCTCATTGGTTTTTAGGTTTTTGGACATAATAGTAATCAATTCGCAAGTTGTCCTTAGATCCAATAAACCGAACAGGTTCGAAATAAGCCGACTGTATTTGCATTCTTTGGCATTTAATTATAACTATATCTCAATATTATTATCATTTTATATCTTCTCCTAAAACGCAGAATTATTTCTTTCAATTAAAAAAAAAGTTTATTCAAAAGGAATAATCAAGGTTGAAAAAGACGTTGCACTTTGTGCCACGAGCGCCTGCTGGTGTTCCAAAAATTGGAACGCCCGCTGAAAGGTTAAAAGAATGTAACTCGGAAAAAATGTATCTATGAGTTTGACACTGATCATTCGAGAAAATACAATTCAGTATACGAACAATGAATATATATGTATAGTTAAATTTTGTCTATGGCGGCTAGTAATGGTTCAGAAAAAAAAGGGACGTTTGAGGGGTAGCCGTCGAATAGGGGTGGTCGACTAACAAAGTTTCCCTGTAAATATATATATATATATATATATATATATATATATATATATATATATATATATATATATATATATATATATATATATACACCGTAAAACGGAGTGGGGTTAATTTGTGACTGCAGGGGTGTAACTTTCTGACACATAGTAATTTTTCCGTATTTCGGCGTATTTCGTATTTCGTGTTCAAGCGTTTGATAAGCGTTTTACCGTCTAACTTTGTGTCAAGTAATTTTTCCTCTTGTATTTCAAGGCGAAAACACAGATGTCACAAAGTACCCAACTCGGTGGGGCAACATTCTGACACATTTTAACTTTAATATCTAAATGTAATTAAAGATGAAGGATAGCGCAATACATTACTACGTAAGGAAAGGATGTGCCAATGTTTTTCAATTGTTCGTTTTGCGCTGCTTTTAAATCTGATCGCCTGGCACGGGAAAAAACTTAAAATTCGTCATATAGTAACCCTCTCTTACGGTATATATATATATATATATATATAAACATCTAGCGTAATCTAATTTCATTTATTTCTTCTAAAAAAGTTACAAGTAAATCTTACTTTCATTAAACTATGTTTTCAACACTTACAATTGAAGTAAACCATTTCATTTTTCGCCAGGTATTACCTCTTAAATTGTTTTATCTCAAAAATTTTATTTCCTGATTTCCATATTTATGTGGTATTTCCTGCATTGGTTTCCAAATGAAAAGAAATCAGAAAAAAAAATATGATAAAGAAAATTTTCCAATCTACCGGGCAAAACATCTGCTCCCTGAAACATTTGAATCAATGATACGCTTGCGTTATTTTTATCATAAATGTATATCAATGGCAGGCCAGATTATTTTTTTACGTAATATCAAAATCATTTATAGGGAATACAATGAAAATTCCAATTAACTCATCTGAAATATAACAAATTTCAGTTTTATAAAGACTTTTTAAAAATCAATCTTATATATATTTTGGTTTCAGTAGATCAAATAACCATTAGTAATGCTATTATATTTTTAAACATATCCATAAACTTCTGATTATAAAGTGCTTTTCAACATCTATGTTTCATAGATTGCACTAATCTAGATTAATTCTGTTTTAGCTTGGTTAAAGCTTGGTAATACTGTTAACAATCAAAATTGCTTCTCTGCCATTATTAACCCTAAATAGACCCAAGATATCACATAGACCGCCCATCCCCCTATTCATAATTTAACAGCTAGACAATGGGTAAACGGCATACTCCGGAACGTCCATCTACTTCGAAAAGTTTGAAGCGTGATTCAGAATTCCTCATAAATCATTTCCACCCTCCTTTTTCTTCATGCTTAACAACATGCTGTCTTTGTATAGTAAAGGGTATGACAGAATAGACTCCCACATTTCTGAATGTCGCTGATAAGGGATTGGTGCGGATAGGGCATCTCGGGAGGTGTGAACAGATCGAGCGTATTTTCTAGTTGTCAGTAGACACCATGAATTGGTTCTCTGAACATCACGGTTTCAGCATTCTTTAAAAAAAATATGTTCGGGTAGCTTCTTCTAACGAAACTATCGCGGGTAATTCACGTAGAATTACTTATCGTTCCTTACCTCTTTTCTATGTATATATGTATCTAATATATATATATATGTATGTCAAAACTTTTAATCATCTTGGTACTTTTCTGTTTAACTTGTCCAAGCGATAGACTGGGTTTAGCGCGATGCCAAAATTATAACTCGCGAGGACGGATGGACGGAATGATTTAGCGTCTGAAATTTTCCTTTCCGCAGGACCGTTATGGAGGAGCTTAATCCTACGTTAAAACAACGAGTCTGTAAACTGCAATACAGAGGTTTTTTGGATGTGCTATGCAATTGTGATGCCGTTGCTGCTCAAATAATAGTCAGCGATGGATTTCAAAAGTGAAGGTAAGCGGGTATGCATTTCCAAGAAAACCAAGTGGTCGTCCTGGGATCATTAGAAAACCCGAAAATGGGCAATGACTTCATGCGTCCTCTGTCGATTAGGAAGTGGTCACCATTCCCTCAAAGATCCCCAACAGAGTGTTAGAAAACTTTAGAGAAAGGCTTCGGCAGTGATTGTACATAACGAGCGCTACCTGAGTGATGTTATTTTCTAAATCTAGTGTATAAAACTAGATTGAAAGTACTTTTCGAAAAAATAAAACTTTTTTTCTGTAAATTGATTCGTTCTATTTTTTTACCCTTTGAAATGTGGTAGTCCATTCTGCCGAACACTACGTTAAATCTAGTAATTTAGGGTTGCGTGAAGCCGAGGTGGCATGGTATTGGATATTAGGCACTTTGCAACGAATTTTTCATTACGAAGAATTTATATCGGTTGGGACACATCTGAAGCCAACGATGATGCAGTGGAAGAGATATTCTTCTTTACTATCCACACTCACACCTCTTACATCTATTGTAAAACTTGTGTGGCCTGCCAGATTAATGTTTCGTTCAGAAGCAAGACCAAACCTTTCATTTTCGAAAAACTTCAGCCACAGTTAGTTTTGGGATGCCAAGACGTAGAATTGCACTTGAGACCAGTTGTAGGGGAAAGTAGGGTAAGATGACGAACTCGGTTTTTCTCCGACGCAATCATAGATAGCAACACCTGTCCAGACAATTCTTAAGACTCTAGTATTGGGTTATGACTCCCACTCCAAATAATATAAGTTGAGATAGTTTTGTGAGTAGTGGCGACTCAAATGTATTTCTTTAATCTGTGTTTGTAAATTTTGGACTTCACAGCGCAAGGAATTACCCGACTGCGGTAAGTTATTTATTCCCCTCCATTTTTCTCTCTCAAAATACAACTCGTAATGTTAAAAATCATGTATGTTATAGTTTATTTACGATAAGCTTGGATACTTATAAACAAGTTGAAATCGAAAATGCCGTTGTGGGGTAAGATGATGAGGAGCCTACCTTAGAATTAGTACTGTTCAGATTGCTGTGAACGGATTCAGAGCTACTGGCGGAAGAGCTACTGGCACGAAGATTTTCACGATTCATACACCACTGATGTTACTGAAAACAACCAATTAGATTATCCTACCATTTGTCAGCAGCACATTTCATCGGCCTTTCCTCCCAAACCTACTATTTCATCAACCCTATCTCCACAGCCATCAACTTCCTCAGCTCTTCCTCCCATCCGATAGCCAGCAAGAAAACAACCAGGAAACCAAGGAAGAAACTGCCTTCTTACCACATTTCTGGATCTTCTGTAAAACAAGCTCTTGAAAAAAAGAAGAAAGAAAAACAACTGATAGAACTGAAACGACGAGAAAGATTGAAAAGGAAAGCTGAACATTAGCGTCAAAGAATGCTAAATGTTTACCGATAACATCTAGAAAAAGAAGGAAAACTAGAATGCTTCAACGGGATTACTGGTCATCTGATGAGTCATCACAAGAAGTTCCATGTGTGGAGGACGACGATTATAATACTGAAACATCATTGGAAAAAAAATGCATTATTTGCAGGGAGGAGGGAAAGGACGAATTATGGTATCAGTGTTTCATGTGCAAATCTTTGGCACATGCTCAATGTTCCGGCTGGGATGATAATGAATCGAAAGACAGACCCTTTTGTGTATGAACTTTATTACCTATGTTTTTTTCTTAATTTTTGTATCTAATTCTTTAAGTTTTTGTTTCACAATGGGTAATCTGTCATTGCATTTTTAGTGTTATCTGTGCCTTTTTCACTAAGTACCTAAGTGAAATTGTTTCTCTGCATGTTTGAAAATAAACCTTTATATCTTGATTTATATTGTTATCGATTCTTCATCTTACCCACCGCCCTTAGTCATCTTACCCCACCTAATGTGTAAGATGACGAAAATTCCTTTCTTGGGGGAAGGGAATATTTTGCCATCTTCCGAGAGGAGATGAAATCGTTTAATTTTTTTTTATAAAACATAAAGGTTGATAGAAGTCTTTCTGTAAATTTTAGGTTTTTAATCCACTAATTGAATTCAGGAAAAATATTTGAAGCTGAAGTTCGTCATCTTACCCCACCTTCCCCTATATCATATGGCTATACTTTCTAAGATTACTTGAAGTTAAATTTAAGTTATTTTATTTAGTTGCATAATTTTATCCATTTCATTATTCACCTCCAAATCAATTTTCTGAAGATATTTTTAAAAAAAATGCCTACTATTTTTGTATTTTTAAACTTTATTTGAAATTTGTACTTCTTAATGTCTATAATATTGTCCTTCTATTACGACTTTTACAGATTATTTCTTTAGCTATTCAGGTGTGACAATTTTCATGATATCTATTTATTGTCTGTTTTGCCACCATACGGTCGTTTACGATTTCCCTTCTGAGAGAAATTGTGTATTTTGCTCTGATTCTATTAGCTTGTGAGCAAACTCTTTCTAAGCACTCAGGAAAGTGAGGAAAAATAGTTAAGTGGGTCGTGAAGTTGTATAAATTTCATATTTGGGGTTATCGAGTCCATCTTTGATATTATGTGACAAATGCCAAAATTCTGGAATGGTTTTACAAGGAGGAGATATATCATGATTCAATCAAAATGATCTACACTTGTACCATTTTTGATTCAAACACATACTAATGTCATTGTAAGCTGCATTTTTTTATTAAACTGCCGTATTATAATTGAAGGCCTTATTTGAATAGTAGTCCAACTCCATTCTTGTTCATTTCGAGATACAGAGCCTTGAAGTCTAATGAGGGCTGATAAATGACTGCTGAAGTCTGATTTGTAATGTCCTCTGTTGGCAGCAGAAATAAGCTGGAGATGTACCAAATTAAAAATAAGTTATAAATGACTTGTATGAACATGAAAGTGAGGGTAACTCCATTTTTTTTAAAAAGGGAGTCGGAACACTAATCAAATAAGGCCTTCAATTAAATTATGCTTATAATAAATAAATATTATTTTTTATTGTTATTTTAGCTTACGTGAGGAAAATCCAGATGGGATATAAATACTCAGGTCTGGAAGCCTGTTTAGTATCATAAGGTCCCCAATATATCCTGAAAATTTGCTTACTGTATTTACATCTAGTAAAATTTTGGTAAAAGATAAGTCTGTATAAATATTCATTAAATTTTAACACTGAATGATATGAAGATTTATTCTCCAGCATTTCTACAATTTTTGCTGAGATGTAAGAAAATTTTATTCCATTCCAAATTTCCCCCCTTCTATGCAATCGTCATAACTCTAAATAATTATCTGTCACTGAAAATGCATCTTTCAAAAATCCCGTCTTATCTCAAATCGATATCCTTCTTCTGGAGAATAACTTGGGACTCAGCATGAAATAAGCTGAATTTCACTTTATTACGCCCAGCATGGTATCTCCAAAGCCTAGAGTTCAATGGAAAGCGATAACATTGGTTCAAATCTTCTTTGGCTTTTGTCTCCTAGATACCTTTCTCACTAGTACCTTTCACACCATTATTACATCCCTTTGAGCGGTAAATGACAAAAGTTAACTTTAATCAATAGCCGTGAAGAAATATTTCATCCTTTAAGGTTTTCAAACAATTGCCTGGAATCCGTATTTCATTTTCGAGCGGAGAGGAGAACTATTGCACGGTTATAAATCGGATTGAAAAAAAGAATGTCATATATTCTGAAAGATTTCATGATGAGTATAATATAAATAAAAAGTGAGGAAAGGGGACGAAAAGCTCAAATGAAGGCTGTATTTTTACAACACGATTGAGTATTAATATAATTGAATGCGACTGTAAAATTGAAACAGAAATGAAGAATTAATTTTTATCCATTAAAATTAAAAAGAAAACTCACAATCTATGCTAAAGTAATACAAATTTAAATTATATGTTTGGGTGAATAGTTATGTGTCAGGATTGTACGATTCAGAGTGGATGAAATATATGAGTTCAGACAGTAGTTAACAAATTTTTTTTATGATAACTGCAAAATATACTGTCGATGAAATGTATTTAGGTTGTTTTGATAATTTTAGTAACTAAATGAAATTATGATAACTCAATGGTGCTGAAATATAACTGTCAGACTCTCGTCTCCCATTCTTAAGTGGAATTGATGAACTTGAGTAATAGCGTCTTCAATGAGCCCAAAAGAAACTCAAACAGGTGTCGAACGATATACACCTTTGTAGAGGTGCGACAATAGGTAAAAGTACGCGAATCATTTAGAATGATTTGTGAAACCCATTAGCGGCGCGCTTTTCCCTTGGAAAAGTCAGCAGGAAAGAAATTCATCATAGGTGGTCTGCAGAGGGCGGAATCGAAAAAGGTCCGGTATACGAGATGGTTCGAGATGGTTCGAGAAAGCGCTGAGAAGAATGCATAAATAACGACGGTGTTGCGAATGGAGAGGAGAATAGACTTGGACTGTTGATGGGTCGACACGCGTACGGAGGGACGGGGGTCTCGTTTGGACTTTGAATAATGAGCCCTGCTCTCATGAGTGTATTAACGTTCGTCGTAACGAACCTTTGTGAATGATTTATTTAACCAAGATTTTAATGTGTCAATAAACCAGATGTAAATAAGAGTTGGTGCTACAGTTATGATTACTTCTACAAGATAATGATTTGTCGGATCACGACTATAAAGGTTAACAATAACCTTTTAAGCATAAGCTCGTGTGATCCTCGAAAAAAAATATTTTCTTAAAGATTTAATGATCTGTATAATATAAATAGACAGAGGGGAAAGTGGACGAAAAGCTCAAATGAAGTCTGTATTTTTACAACACGATTAAGTATTAATATAATTGAATGTGACTGTAAACTTGAAACATAAATGAAGAATTAATTTATATCCATTAAAATTAAAAAGAAACCTCACAATCTATGCTAAAGTAATTCAAATTTAAATTTTATGTTTGCATGAATAGTTTTATGCCAGGATTGTACGATTCAGAATGGATGAAATGTATGAGTTCAGACAGTAGTTAACACGTGTTTTAGTGATAACTGTAAAATATATTATCGATGAAATGCAATTCAGTTATTTTGAAATTTTTAGTAACTGAAAGAAATAATGATAACCCAATGGTGCTGAAATATAACCATTTAACCATAAGCTCGTGTGATGCCTGAAAAAAGTCATATATTCTGAAAGTTTTGATAATCGGTATAATATAAATAAAAATTGGGGAAAGTAGACGATAAGCTAAAATGAAGACTGCATTTTTACAACACGATTAATTATTAATGTAATTGAATGCTGCTATAAAATTGAAACAGAAATGAAGAACTGATTTTTATCCATTAAAATTAAAAAGAAACCTCACAATCTGCTACAGTAATTCAAATTTAAATTATATGTTTGTATGAATAGTTATATGTCAGGATTGTACGATTCAGAATGGATCAAATGTATGAGTTAAGACAGTAGTTAACACTATTTTGTAAAACATATTATCGATGAACCGCATTTCAGTTATTTTGAAAATTTTAGTAACTAAATGAAATTATGATAAATCAATGGTCTGAAATATAACCTTTTAAGCATAAGCTCGTGTGATCCTTGAAAAAAAGTCATATATTCTAAAAAAATTGATGATCGGTATAATATAAATAGAAAGTGAGGAAAGTGGACGAAAAGATGAAACGAAGATTGCATTTTTACAACATGATTGATTATTAATGTAATTGAATGCGGCTGTAAAACTGAAACAGAAATGAAGAACTAATTTTTATCCATTTAAATTTTTAAAAAAAGTGTTAATAATTATTGTTATGGTCGTGATTCTAGAAGATTAGTACATTGGGTTAAACATAAAAGAATGAAACAAGAATTCACTTACAACACTTTCTGAATAAATGACACTTTATTAATACATGAACTAAGAAAGCACATAATGATTTACACGTGGGCATCACATATTTCCTCAAAGAGCCGGGAAACATTAGGATTTCTTGAATCCATTAACATCTGCGTTTATTCTGTACCATATGCGTACTTGTAGAAATCTATCGTGCGAAGGAAATTTGCTCACAGAATAACGATTTATTTCTTCATCAGGATTTTGAAGATTGGTTATATATTTTGAGCGACACCTGCAGCCATGTGGTTCAGAACCACTTCTCTACAAGTAGATGGATGGGTTTTCTAACCGAATAATTCACGATGACTCACTCCACATACAGTTCTTGAGTCATTGAAAGATCGCCGCTC
Organism: Dolomedes plantarius; assembly: GCA_907164885.2. Lineage (NCBI taxonomy): Eukaryota > Metazoa > Arthropoda > Arachnida > Araneae > Dolomedidae > Dolomedes > Dolomedes plantarius. The sequence goes on along the minus strand of OU015500.1, from coordinate 121,007,280 downwards.
CTTTTCTGTTGCCATCTTTTTTTCCAAACTTTGTAGTCAGGGAATGTCAGTGCGCGCGCAATCATAGCTGCGCCATCCCTTTGAATCGAACGAGCAGGAGAAAAATTGGGTGCAGACCAGTTCCGGCTAGATTTATGTCGATGTTCCGGAACTAGTTTTATGTCGATGCTTCTCTCTATTCTAAAAAAAAGTAACTCCCAGTGCCGGTGTCAAAAGCTTGTCACGCTATGTCCTCCAAAACCACTGGGGATATGGAGTCGAGAGCGATACCAATGGATGCAGAAAAATGGGGGGACCAAAGTTAGACATGTCTCATGTTCGTCGGACTTTAAGTTTTTTTTTAAAATTTTATGTTTTGTGGGGAAATATTGACTTTTCCATTCTCAGATTACGATAACTCGCCAAAAGATGATCGTAGAATTTTGATCTCTTTACAATCTAAGACTACAGACATTTCTCTTTCAACCTAGACGTCATTTGTTTAAAAATATTTTAAAACAGACTAATATTTTCACTAAAAAATGAAACACAGTTTTTCAAGAAATATCGTCCCCTATGTGGATGTAATATCGATGCTCCTCGAGTTTTTATCTTACAAAGAAAATATTTACATCATCTGGAAGCTGAAAGCTTTCTTATTCATATAAACCTCATTTCAAGTCTATATCTTAAATTTTCGATTTTTAATTGAATTTTAAAACTGATAATTCAACAGTGATGAAACGCCCTTCGCATTAAGGGTGTGAACAGTAAATGGATGGAAGCTGTTACATTGACCGAGAATCCCCCCTATGTATGTCGCTATTAACCAAAACAGAGGAGCGAAGCCCCTAGTTCATTACAAAAAGAAACCTCGCGATATATTCTAAAGGAATTCAAATTTAACTCTAGAAAGACGGATGCCGTCATTTGACGGTTTCGGATCTACTCTTTATTGTATGTGTGTAATTATGTCCTCAAGCTTCTGAAATTTTGTGTGGATTTCTAATTTTACGCGAAATATTCATACACATTTACAAAATTATATTCGATAATACAGAGGGGGAGAAAATGTGTTGTATACCTATTAAGACCAAAAGCCGTCGATTTGACGGCAATATGGAAAACAGACAGAAATATTTAAAATAATACCGTGAAAATGTTAGTTACTTTTCGTCTCTTCCCTCTTTTCCAAATAACAGAAATATTGGCTCTTAGGAAATATTGGTGTTGAAAAATAAGGACTGTACAAACCATGCATATATTTTTACGGTTAAATCATACCAGGTTGTCTACTCGGCACACGTGCATAAAAATATATCTAAATATATACTAATTTATTATATATTGGTAGGAAATTGTTCAACAATTAAAGCTTTTAACCATTTAAGAAAATATTTTAATTTCTTGATTTTATTTCCAATCGTCAAAATGATGGCATTGAGTCTTTTTAGTAAGAAAACAATTCCAGTCTTTCTAGTGCTAAATTTTATATTTGCAAGAAAAGTTATATAGTAGGATTGTACGATTCAGAATGGATGAAAGATATGAGTTTAGACGGTATGTAAGGTATAGATAAGATTCAATTCACAAGAATCGAACTTTTGAGTCAATGAATTACAGAAGCTGCTTGAGATATGCTAATTTCGGCATACGCGCTTGGTATAAATACCAAGCAGCTTGATTAATACAGAGGTTGTTGAAGAAGGTTGTTAAAGTTGATAGATAAGCGAGTTAAGGGAGCTACGAGGAAAGCAGCTCCAGGTGTTATCCTGCGCTAGTGCTTAGGAGGCCCAAAGTTTACGTGGCAGTACTCCTGGTTTGACTCTCTGCTGGTTTGTGAGTATTTGCAAAGTGTATTTCTATTGAATGTTAATATATATTCCGTACAAGTAGTACGTATGCTTATTGCTGTAAAAGAAAATTCTATATGTGCAACGAATTCAATAAACATTGTTTCATGTATAAACTGTGTTTGTATCAAATTCATTTAGAGTGCCACTTTAAATTATATACACCCAAGTCTGGGTAGAAGTAGCTATTCTCTATAGGTAGTTAACACTTTTTTGGTGATAACTGTAAAATATATTTTTGATGATATGTATTTAAGTTATTTTTGCAATTTAGTAACTGAATGAAATCGTGGTAACTCAACGGTGCTGGAATATAACCTTTAAAGCTCGTGAGGTATAGGAATCGAACTCAAAACTTGTTGATGTATTACTGAACTCAATGAAATAATATTTCACTGTAAAAAAGTAAATTAATACTAGTTGGTACCCACCAAAACATGACGGCTGGATAGTAAATAAATGTACTAATACACAAATTATACTCAACACACCGTTCCCAAATACTGAAAATCATATTAAGAATTGAGAAATGTACTTCCATTGCTATTGAACCATTACTATCGTACCCAATAAAAAGAAATAGGGTTACTCAATAGCGCAAAATAAACAATTTCCTTCAGGTTTAATTCTATATCTCACAAACATAATTAAAGATAAGAATGGCTAGAGAGATTGCTTGGAATAAACAAATTAACCTGTTTTTGCGGCCTCATGCTTAGTGAGTATCAAAAGCCTGATTTAAACATGTCACTGATCATGCGCAGAAACAAATTAATGCGTTTATGAGAAACAAGACTAGTGAGTATCTAAAACCAGATTTAAACATGTCACTGAGCATGCGCAATAAGTAATTTTTAATTGTAAATTATCGTAAGTAATAGAAATTGCGGTTGCAAAAACCACATTTGACACATCTATAGAATAAAATCTTTCGTTTAAAACAAAGTGAGGTAAATTAATGCAGTAATTTTTTCTCATGGACTGCTCAAAGAATCGGCTTCGTAACTTAAATATATAGTTTAATAGGATATATATAGTTTTTAGCTCATAGTTTAGTTAACTATACTATGTTATATTATATATTATGTTAATATTCTAATGAACTATATGTTATGTTAACTATAAGATATGTTAATGTTATACTATAAATATAACTTTATTTAACTATAGTTTTTAACATAGTTAGTAAAATATCATTTGTTTTCTCAATACTTTATTTGCACACCTAGAATATTATTAAAATCTGAAGTAGACAATCGCTTTTTTCAACAAGTGTTCAAGTTGTTTTGACGTGAATCGGAATATAAGTTTTAGAAAGTTCGAGACCTGTGTAAACAAACTGCATTCCTTATAGAAATATAATGGGACATTTTATGACTAAGACCTATACCTGAAATATGGAAGTTCAGAGATGCCCTATGAATAGAAAATGTGATGCAATATCCAGTTTCTTTTCATTGCCAAAATATATGGCTGTAACAAGCGAAAGGAAAAACGCTCTATTAATATGGGGACTAAGATTTTTCTTCATTCTAGTGGAAGATTCTAAATGTTGATATTTTAAAATATTGTTGTAAATAGCTGTAAATATTTCTAAACACTTGTAAAGAGTATTTATTTCTCCTTAATTTATTTTTATTTTTTGTAAAATAACGTTTATTTACTGTCACTGAGCGTTAGACTTCAATGTATAACCTCTGGTGATATTTTCGAGAAATTTGGCGACTTTTGTTACGAAGTTGGTTATACATGGCGACATTTTGTGTGTTCGGAAACATTTTGTCATCATGCAGGTGGAGCAGGTGGAGTTCTGGAAGAATCCATTTCTAGAAAAATCGAGAAGATCATGGGAGGTATTGCCTTTCTCCGAAGAGAAGATCCCTCAGAAACAAGTCACTCAGGGTGAGTTCTTTTTTGATGAGTTGTGGAACATTACAGAAGCGAAGGTCAACGGGAGAAAATGTATGACGGTGAAGAATGTTGATTATCCCCGAACCCTCATTTTGATAATTTACCTCCCCGAGTACGCAACCCTAAAACCAGTGCCAGGTCTCTTCTAGCGGGAGGTGGACTATATATACACGTGCAGGTAATACTCAAGGTAAAGGCCTGTAGGAATTCCTTGAGGATTTCCTCAACTGAACCATCGCGAGCATACAGGCAACACACGCGCACACACGCGCACACACGCGAAATGGTTTCCAATCGGGATTTCGTGGGCTGTACAGTCAGCCACTGGTATCAAGGATTCCCCACAGATGATTCGGAAATCCTCAAGGTTTGGATTGGATTGGGCAGTCAAAATTTCAAGGATTTGCTCTACGTGTAAGGGTGGTACCTGAAGGACGCTCATCCCGACTTCTAAATTATTGATTATTTTGTTTCTCCAGTTGGAGCTTTCCTTCTCTGTAGACAACTCTGTTCCTGCAATTGTAGACTTGTGTAGTGTATTTCAAATCTTCAGTCTTTTTGCTGAACCTCGTTGTTGTACATTTTACGTGTGTGCGCGTGTGTTGCACGTGTGTGCACGAGTGTTCAGTTAAGGAAATCCTCAAGGAAATCCTGCAGATTTTATTCTTGAGGTTTTCCTGCATGTGTGTAGCCACCTTTAGCCACTGTTTGTTATATCTACGATCTCTCTAAGACTAAAAAGCATATAAATATGTTGTCTGAAGTCGCCATACACAAGCATCATAGAATGAAGTGTAAAAAACACTATATATATATATATATATATATACAGTAGAATCTCGATCGATCGTTTTCGTATCCATCGTTTTTCCGTATGTGTCGTTCATTTCAATCGGTCCCTTGAAAAAAGATAGATCGCGATTCCACTGTATATATATATATATATATACACTGGTTATCATAAATTAAGAAAAAGTCACAAAAATAGCGATTACTCAAAAAGTTACGCAAAGAATTTAATGAAACTTATACACATTATACATCATATAGGTAGGTATAAAACAGCATAAAAAGAAATCGCCAGACAAATATGGTGTTTTAGAAACTAGCATATGTATACAATGAACAAATCGGATGTGTCAGTTTGGTATAGGAAAACTACCTTTAATATGGCGTATGATACCCCCGATAAGCAATACAGCACATACAGAGCGATGTGTGATGCTGTCAATTATATATATATATATATATATGCACAAGCGTTTGCCAGCCCCTTGAACCTTAAAGGTTTCGTTCCAATATATTAGTTCCCTGCATGACACAAACTCTCTACAGGTAAAAATGTTTCAGACACAAAATTGTTTAAACTTGTTAATGATAGATTCCAACAAATCCAGCATACAACAAAATTAACCTAGCCTACTCTATGGTTTCCATATAAAATTGTAGATAACTCTAAGATGATAAAATTTCATTAAACACAAGATAATAGAAGGGGTCCTTAATGCAAAGTTAGGCTTCTGCAACGTACCCAGAAATCATGAATAAAGGTTTTGCCCTTACAAGGAGCTTTTCTGAAGGTCATAATAGATAGCTCAAATAGACTAATTTCCCCCTTTATAGAATATATCTCTATTATATATTGAAAACTCGTCAAAACTGTCGAAAACTGATATCAAGAGATCTTTTGAGAAATATGGAAGGGAGATGGTGTCTATTTTCAGTAGGGCACCTAGGAGAAACGAACGGAAATTTAACACATGGTCTAGGAAAAGTTGTGTGTCAGGGTAGTTTCACCAGGTGCTGCAAGTTATTGGGATATTTTGGATGATTGTCAATTTTTAAAATGGTTTTTCACAAAGTTTACTTAGTGAATTAAGTTTACTTAGTAACTAAGATTACTTACTAAGTTTACTTAGTGATGATGAGATTTTTTGTTATCCTAAGAATTTATAATTTTAGAGATTCCTTTGGGGATGCGACATATGGTTTGCATTTTGCTGCAACATCTGTCAGGGTTTGAACATGGATATCATATTTTGAGCTTCTTACGCCGTTTTGAAAGCTTATTAACAAACTTATCTCTTTCGGTGTCTATATATCACGAAATTCAGTAGAATGTGCCAGGTTTAATTTTAAAACCTGTAAATTATTAAGTGCCATTAAAAAGATATTTAGGATTGTAGTGCATTGGAGATTGTCCCTTTACATGTTGTGACAAGACCATGTCGTTGCATTTTAAGTGCCATGCAGCGGGTTAAGTAGGCAATGTAATATATGAACTGTATTTAGTTTCAGATGAAAAATACAAAATGTTAACATAGTAGTGAAAATTTAAACAGCATTTTTGTGAAATATTTCCTGATATTTAAATAATTTAGCATTTGCTTGCGATAGTGGATTCACTATTCAACGCTTGAAACTACAAATGAATTCCTTCTTTATTCAATCTAATTGGTCGAGAGAAATTGGTACTAAAGCTCTTGAGGACAAATGAATTGTGTTTATTAAAGATTCTAAGACGTTGAAAATATTATATCTGCAACAATCTTTTTCAGTGTTAGAATTTGACGTCAGATAATCTAAATCAAAAACCTCTACAAATATTTTTTTAAACAAAACCTTAAACAACCTTAAACATAAATCCTTTGTAGTTAATTTATATATATAAAACAGTTCCGTAACTGACTCATTCATTCATTCACTGACTGACTGACTGACTGACATACAACGCACAGACCAAACCGCTGGACCTAAAGGGCTGAAGTTTTGCATGGCGATTATTCTTATAGTGTAGGGGTGCACTAAGAGAGATTTTGAAAAATTCTTCTTAGATTTTTTTAAATTAAATTTTTAAGCTGTTTTTTTACTTTTTTTAAGTTTGCATTTAAAATAATGATTTGAGGGTTATAAAATTTATATCACATGAAAGATTATAAAATTGCCTTTAAAATGAAATCTTTTTCGAATCTTTACCTCCATTTCCTGATTTTTGGTGAATTTTTAAAGTTTAATTTTTAGAATTAAATTTATTAAATCCTGATCACGTGACTTCTTTTTCTGGTACTTTAAATAAGTTTATCGTCACGTGCATAAAAACTAAATAGACAAAAAATATTTTTTTTTTCTTGCTAATGCGGCAGACGATTGTACATTATCCAAAAAATATTAAAATACAGTAAAAGAAATGTTCTAGAAACTGCACTATATTCTTTAGTATTCTTTATATTAGATTTAATTTGAATATCTTCTTCTCAATTATTTTGTCTATAAAAATATCCCTTACGATTTTTTTATAAATATATATAGTTTACATCAATTATATACATTGATCGTCGTATTTATTATATATATATTGGCATTAATTGCATACATTGACCGATGTTTTTTCTTTGAATGTACTCCGTAGCGAAGTGCGGGTTTTCAGCTAGTTTAGTAATGTATCTCTAGGCATTAATTTCCTACTGTTTTATGATTACAAATTTCTATTTCCACTTTAAAAGCCGTTAAATGGAAATTTACAGCAATTAAATATGAATAGAATATATGCCTTTATGCATTCAATATCTCTTATAAACTTCATATTTTCAAAGTAATATATATTTCAAAACAAATATAATTTCCCCTGCATCTAAACTAGCCCTTAACGGCAAATAACGCATTACAAATGAAATGAGCAAGCTTAAGTGCATATTACATTTAGATAAATGAGTTGCATTAACTTTAAGATACTCGGATTTTCGTTTCAGTGCTTGATTCCAGAAAGGATTCCGAAGAAAGAATATCCAAATAAGCACTTTCGAAATACAAAATGTTTTGTTAGCAAGAACCGACAAGTCCTGTATTCCAGCGCGAACTACAGAATTCTATCGCAGAAAGAATTGAATGGCATCCCATTACATTCCGACTGAATCCCTTTTGACTTTGTACCTGGAATAACATTTTGGAAATCACTTCCATGATTTTTTTTAGTACTATTTCTTGAAGAGCATAAAAGAAGTTAGTTTTGATCTTCTAAATCCAGAGAAAAGATTTTTTTCCCTTTAACAAAACTTGAATGTACTGGACTGTATTTTGCAGACATAAAAAAATCCCATGTAAAACAAGAACTCAAAGGAAAATATAGCATAAAAGCAATATGTCTTGGACAATAGTTATATATATATATATATATATATATATATATAAATTGTTTTTCTTATATCCTTGATTTTTTTTTAGTATTCTCTTTAGCTTGTTTTTCTTTTCCTTAATATAAACTAAATTATATGAAAAACAAATCAATATATTCATTTTATACTTGAGAAAATATTCCAGAAAATTTATCTAACAATACTTGTTTGAAATATATATAGGATAACACTGAGTAATATTGATGGACAAATTATTGCAATAAGTACTTTTGGTTAGCTAATTTTTCAGAAACATCCTAAGAAATCCTTTTGATTTATTAATTTAATTAAAATCAGACGTATTAGCTGAAACTACAGAAACGTATATTATAACCTGTTTCGACTAAATGATGGCGGGGGAAATTAATGATCTAAGATATTTTAAAATATCGATAAACTACATGAATAGTTTAAATAAATAATGAACCACTTTTATATTAATAGAAAAGAAGGCTTCTTTTAGCACTGTACGTGCAGGGTAACCAAAATATTCGTTTGTTATAGAGAGGATCATATTCACTGTCTATGCTGATTTTGTTGTACTTTATGAAGAAGAAATGTTCAATATTCACTATTTAATTCTCACTGGTGAAAATGTTATTATTTAGTAAATAAGAATTCAATTGATTCCAAATAGTTCAAAATATATTTTACTTAATTCGTTAATATAATAAATTATTTTAATACATACATTTTATAAATTCAACAAACATCCGTATGGTTAAATGGAGATAAATATAAAAAACGTTGTTTTCAGTTATATTCCTTTGCAGTTTACTTCTGTTCTATAAATTAATTTCATTACTTAAATTGTATGCATTGTAAGTTCTCTTAAGATCAGTGGAAACATATTTCTTAAATATCGAATATATTCGCGAGTTCTCAAAAATGCTTTCTTAGCTCACAATTTGCATTACACGGCAATTAAGTATTAAAAAGGAGCTATTATTTTTTTTTCCAAAGCGAGAGTTACTTTGACCTCTAGACATTGACCAATCCCCACGGGAATCTGTTTGTTACTTTATATCTGGTTTTTACTTAGCACCATACTTTATATCTGGTTTTAACTTTAGGAGTACCATATAGGTGAATCATCACTGCTGTATTTATTTTAACGTTCTATTTCACTTCACACGATCTTGATTAGTGGGTAGATACAGTTTAAATACGATTTCATATAGTTATGGCCTTTTCAGTGAATTGTATTTTCCACCGTCTAAATTCTAATACGTGAATCACGGCAGACAGAATGACCCTCCAGTCGGAAAGATACTTTTTGAAAACATGACCTTTAGACGTCACTTACGGAGACAAAAAAAGAATCTCCTGTCGAAAAGATAGTTCTTGCGAACGTGATGGAAACAGGGTCTTTAGACGTCAGACAGAAAGACTCTACAGTCAAGTAGACAGTTTTTGCGAGAGTGATGGAAACAGGATCTTTAGACCTCAGACAGAAAGACTCTACAGTCAAGTAGACAGTTTTTGCGAGAGTGATGGAAACAGGATCTTTAGCCCTCAGGCAGAAAGACTCTACAGTCAAGTAGACAGTTTTTGCGAGAGTGATGGAAACAGGATCTTTAGACCTCAGACAGAAAGACTCTACAGTCAAGTAGACAGTTTTTGCGAGAATGATGGAAACAGGATCTTTAGACCTCAGACAGAAAGACTCTACAGTCAAGTAGACAGTTTTTGCGAGAGTGATGGAAACAGGATCTTTAGACCTCAGACAGAAAGACTCTACAGTCAAGTAGACAGTTTTTGCGAGAGTGATGGAAACAGGATCTTTAGACCTCAGACAGAAAGACTCTACAGTCAAGTAGACAGTTTTTGCGAGAGTGATGGAAACAGGATCTGTAGACCTCAGGCAGAAATACTCTACAGTCAAGTAGACGGTTTTTGTGAGAGTGATGGAAACAGGATCTTTAGACCTCAGACAGAAAGATTCTACAGTCAAGTAGACAGTTTTTGCGAGAGTGATGGAAACAGGATCTTTAGACGTCACACACTTCAGACAGAAAGACTCTACAGTCAAGTAGACAGTTTTTGCGAGAGTGATGGAAACATGACATTTAGACATCACACTCTTCAGATAGAAAGACTCTCTAGTAGAATGGATACTTCCTGCAAACGTGATGGAAACATGACCTTTAGACGTCACCGACGGTAAACAAGAAGACTCTCCTGTCGAAAAGATAGTTTTTGCGAACGTGATGGAAACAGGATCTTTAGTCGTCAGACAGAAACCCTCTCCAGTCAAGTAGATATTTTTGCGAGCGTGATGGAAACATGACATTTAGACATCACACTCTTCAGATAGAAAGACTCTCTAGTAGAATGGATACTTCCTGCAAACGTGATGGAAACATGACCTTTAGACGTCACCGACGGTAAACAAGAAGGCTCTCCTGTCGAAAAGATAGTTTTTGCGAACGTGATGGAAACAGGATCTTTAGACGTCAGACAGAAACCCTCTCCAGTCAAGTAGATATTTTTGCGAGCGTGATGGAAACATGACCTTTAGACGTCACGCACGTCAGATAGAAAGAGACTATTTAGTAGAATAGTTAGTTCTTGCAAACGTGATGGAAACATGGCCTTTAAATGTCACCGAAATGTCAAAAAAACCTTCCAGTCGAATGGATCGTTTTTACGAACAAGATGGGAGTATGACATTTAGGAGCATGGTTGAAAAAAATCCCATGTAAAATTATGTACGTCACTTTTTCGTTCAGTAGTGTTCCATAAAAAAAAAAAAAAATGTTCGGATTTTCATGGTTAGCACCGGTCTCCAGAAAATATAGAGATGAACAGTATACAAACAATTGTGTGTTATTAGACAGTATACTAATAAAACACTATTATTAGTATACTGACCATTTTTTCTTTGGAATGTGACGGGCACTTATTCTGCGGACATTCGCCCTTCCATACCACGAATTTATAGAATACTTCATTGTGAGAGCCTCATATAGGTGAACAACAAAGGTCCCTACTACGGTGCAACACGTATATAGTCCTAGTTGGGATTCTCGTCTTAGATCACTGCAGGGATACCAAAGACGGTAACCACATTTTCTTATGTTATCATTAAATAAGTAATAATCAAAACAATTAGAATTAAGGGCAAGAGAATATCCGATGAAAGAAAAATTAACATTAATTAAATTTCGTAATTTAAATTTTTTTTTAAAATACGAAATTAAAATGGACGTAAAGGAGTGGAAAAGTGTGTGTTATATCAGAAAAATGTCATAGTTAAAAAAAAAGTCATTATTTTATTTCATATATATTTTTCACATTTTAGATTACTTTGCAGGGTTGATATTATTTATTAATACATGTTCAATACCTACTGACGTTTTAATTACAACAATTTTCGAAATAACATAAAATTATACAGTTTTTATAATCATAGACTGTCATAAAAGCATAAATTCAAAGGTTTTTAAACCTGGAAGAGAAAAAATTACATAAATTTTTAAAAAAATATTGAATGTGAATCTACCAGAACTTTCTGACTTTGATCTATAGTGTGAATAATACATCGATATGTATCATAATGTATGATATATTGCACGAAATTTATCTTTTCTGTAAAAAATTGAAAACTCTGACAGGATTATCTTGGGACAGGAAATGCAGGTGCCATGCTCTTTTTCAGCAAAAGAATTATGATGTGGCTTTGGAATTAAGGTGGAAAGATTGAAGTAAAGAAATTCAAGGAACAAGCCCAGGGAAAATATATTCAGTATGCTCCAATACGTGATAGGTTCCTATATGTTGAATTTATGTCCCATCCGTTTGTGTAGCACTTTGTGTTTGTACATAATCAGTGAACTAGCAAACTGGACAGATTAGAGTATGAAACCGAAGCTTAAATTCAGGGCTTACAGCGATAAAAATGTAATACACCCAGATTGTAATTTTTAAAAATCCAGTTGAAAAAAAAATTTTTTATTAAAAATGATAAAAGAAATCCAAATCTGATAATATACAACTTCAAAAATTACGTGAAGTTAAATTAGAATTAATGTTTTTAACTACCGTTAAATTTAATTCATTTCAGCATTAACTTCCAAATTAATTGTCTGAAGAGAATTTTATTATTTTTTAAACTTGCTTTTTATCGTTTATAACATGCTCCTTCTGTTATAAACGCCTTTTACCAGTTCTGTTTTAGGTATTAAGGTAGGACAATTTAGACGAAATCTATCTATTTATTTTGCTATCATACGATCATTTACGGTTCTAGTTTTAAAATAATTTGTGTGTTTTGTGGTGATTCTATTAACTTATGAAAAAACCTCTCTATGCACTCAGATCAGGGAGGTAAAATTGTGAAATATAAACATGAAGTTTGATAAGATTTCATAGTTGGGACTACTGCATCTATCTTTGATATTACGTAACATACCAAAATTCTGGGATGGTTTCTTAGAAGGGAGATATATCACAATTCGTTTGAAACGATCTCCACTAACAACACTTTACATTCATTAATTTACGATATTAGTTTACATAATTAAGTTATGCTTACATTGATATTTTTTTTTTACCAATTTTTTAACTTGCAAGTAAAAATGACTCCAGACCTCAAGATGAGAGATTCCTCATCGTTCAGTGGTCTGGCAAACAATAATATGAACACAGATCCAATCTTTTTAACGGTATTTAAGGAAAATAGCGGAAAAGGCACTTCTTCCCACGCCAGAATAACCAAGGAACGTGGCCGTTGCAGAACTTAACTGCTTGATTTCCCACCCCATAGTACTGTAACGCCTCCCCTACAATAGCGAATACTTTGTGCGTGGAAATTCCGGGAAGACCAATAAAAGCCCGTTTTCTGCACATAATTGATTTAGACGGCTGCAGGAAGTCAGTCGCCTAGCGACATAAAGGCCGGAAGTGCTACCGACAGCTCGCGGAAGAGTAAACGAGCTACAAAAGGGGAGTTGCCGACCGGAGGCACTTAGTCGTCTGGGAATGTAATTAAATAAGAAAGGTGGAGTTTTTCAGACTTTTCGAGATCCTTCGGCGGAGGTATATAAGGTCACCGAACACAAATTCAGTAATTCAGAGACTCAAAGATGAAGAAAGTTTGATGCTGGAGCCAGAGACAAGGATACTGTCTGGTCTAGAACGACTTGATTGAGCTCAGCGACAATTCAAGTCTGACCTACCTCGTCGATGCCGTGAACCCACGGAATTAATTTTATATGTATACTAGTAAATAGCCCGTATTTAGTTAGAAATGCAATGAAAGCATAAAATACAAAAAAATAGCTGCCTGTCTTTTATTTGAGTCCTTACAGTATTGAAATGGTGAATAACCCCACATGCCCTCTTTATTTAGATGGTGCAATAATGGATTCAGCACACCTCTTTTTACAATCAGCTCTTTGTAGTGGAACTTTTAGCGAACGATATTAGAAAGCGAAAGAACTTTTAGTTTCCCAAAGACTTTCCTAGTGTGACTTTTGGACTGTATTTTAGCTCTTTTTACCTGTTTTTAACACATTTTCTCAATAATTTTTTCTTTACATATTTATGATTCCTATTATGTATTCGGGATTTTATGAATTTTTTTTCCCATTTAAACTTTATGTGTATCATGCCAAACGATTTGTGTCTAATGACCTGCTGCATTGGAAACAAAAATCGCTTAGTATTCCTCTTAATATTTTGGTTTTAATATTTCATCCCCTGAGAGAGGGGTGTCGACAATGGTCTCAGCAAATAGTTTTGTTTCTTTCAGGAAGTGTTTTGCGATGTAAATGAAATTTTAAAACACATATGGGAATTAAGGAAATAATTCATGCGTTTACACATACATATTGAGAGAGACAATATGATATAAATATGGGTACACATGCCTACAAACACTTGAAAACAAAGTCCCCCTCCGTTAAATCCCGAATGAGAAGTTCAGGTCCTAGCGTCTTCTATATTGTCTTCCGGAACGTGACTACTGAAATCAAATAAATTCCTTATAATTACTTAGCAGTCGATAATGAGGCAGGTATCACTGCAGTCTAAGTTTTTAGCAAGTGTCACTAATTCCTGTATATTTCTTCCATAGTTTCAGGTAAGTAAATGGTAAACAAAAATGAAATATTATTATAGAATTTAAATACATATTAGTTTTGAATCTGTTTCAAAGTCAGTACTGCTGAAAATGCCTTACTATTAAAGGACTGAAATGACTTATATTACTGTCATAATTCTCTTAAAAATATCTACGAAAATTTCATGTTTTGAATAAATGAATCGGTCCTTTTGAAAAGGAGTCATCTCCATTTATTAAAATTTTTCATGAGAAGCAAAAAACTATAACTCGCCTTCATCCTTTGTTATTTAGACTAAATTTAGTATTTATTATGTTTATAAGGCATCGACAAGGTTGATGACCGAATGGCTAGGGTGCTGGCATTCGGTTCAGATCCTGTGGATTCGAGTCCCACTGTTGGCATGGATGTTTTTAGCCCTTCGGAATCGGATTTAAACTGTAGGTCCCGGTCTAATTAGCCCTCGTGTAGCCAAAAGTGGACCGTAGTGCTCCAAACCAAACCAATCTAAACTTATAAGGCATCAATCTTGATGCAAAAATATAATTTGTTAATATTTTTTAACTTGGGGGAGGGGCAGAAAAGTTGTAGAAAAGTGGAGATGAGTTTTTGAAAAGTGGAGATAACTTCTTTTCAAAATGATCAATTCAAATGAACTAGAAAAATGAAGATTTTTTTTTTCAGTAGCTGTAACGAGAGACTAAAATGCAGATTTCTTAAACCAAGAAAAAATACCCTTGTACTGAAAATGGTCAAAAGAAATTTGATCAGAGACATTAATTACAGTGTTAAGCTCCTTTTACGAGCACCGTGCCCCTTTATGTAGAGACTACTCCTTCAAAAAATTTCAAAAAATTTCTTATTTAAGCATTTTAGAAATCTGCATATATTCTCAGTAAAAAGTTAAAAAATAAAATTTGTAATGTTTAGGGATACTTAAATTTCGCAACAAAAAAATGCAATATATGAAATTTCGCATTTATTCGGAAAAAAATATATAAATTCAAAAATTTCGCATTTAATTAAAAAAATTACAATTTTGCTTATTTGGATAGGTAAGTATCAAAATTCTTAATTAAAAGCTAACATTGTAGTAGTCTCCACATTATGTTCCTTAAGTCTTTGGCTTGTCATTAATTACTATGTAGTACATACAAAATATCTCAGCATTTACTTAACGGAACTATAGAGGCTTTGTACAGCTTTACAACGTTTGCAAAGTTAAGGTAGCAGCATTTTGTTGCAATGAAAATCTGTATAACATCAACAGGAGTCTCTTGGTTGACTACTGTAAGTAGCAGAAATACCCTTGACTTTGGCACTCGAGAGACGTTCTTAAATCTACTAAATTGTTCCGCAAAATTTGATGGTTGATTTTTACAGTTAGATTTTTAGGTTCCACTCCTGTAAGGACAAACTGTCCGGGTGAAATTCGGTTCAAATCCGAAGAAGAATGAGATTTCTCAGTTAACCCTTTCAGAGGCAACAACTTCAACCGTTTGCACGGTGCAGATTTTTTTCTCGATTTTTTCTAACCTAAATAATTGAAAATTTTTCCAATTAAAGGTTGAAAAAGGATTTCACTTCCTTAAGATGAGAACAGATGGCAATACTAATCATTTTTCTGCTCATTTAACTGGAATACATTGAATGAAAGTGAAAAAAAGACTAGATTTAGGCGTTTGCACTGTGAAATTCTCTCATATCGGCAAATTTCGCATTTATTCGCATCTATTTCGTAAATACGAAAATTAAGTATCTTTAGTGATGTTTCTTTATGCAGTTATCGTCCAATAATGTGTAAGCTAAAAGTATATTATATTGATAAAGATGCGTCAGTATCTGCAAATTAGAGGAAAGCCTTTTTTCTCTTTTTTCCAATGTGACAAGCTCTTGCCTTTTCGACACTTGGCTATTCACAACGCGTAATTTTGTTGTCAGCCCTATTATGTCAGCACGATATAGGTGGTATAACATAGCTCCCCAAAATGCCATAACACAAGATGGACCAAACCTTAATTTTGATTAAAAACTTCAGCGCAATAAGTATAAATGTATTGGGCTTTTTGTTGGCTTGTTTTTTTTTTACTACTGTCTACTATTTTCCCTTCACAAAATCTCTGTGGGATATTCTTATTATGAAAAAAAATAATCGTTTAGTTTTGATTTTATGTCGATTTTAGCGATAAAGTATGCAAAAAGTTTGTCCCAAACTGCCTACAAATTTTACTATGTTTTCTTCCTACTATGCTGTATACGTACAATAAGTAATGTTTTATTACTTGTTTTCCGTCCTGGTGTTGCAATTTCAGTGTACAGCAGTGTAATATAGTACTTACTGAAGCACTTATTTAAGTTACAGAACTCATTGCCACTTTTTTATTAACTCGCTTTGTTGTTTGTCCAGTACAAACGATTACAATCGATTAGTCGATCGTAGTCGATATACAATCGATCCAGTTACAATCGATTTTTAACTAACTTCCCGACTACCTAAACATTTGAAACTTTTAGAATAGCTCATAACACGAACACAATGCATTCTTTTTATACTTTTAGCCATCTTTAAGCAGAATTGAATTCCTATTTAGTTAATTTTGCTTTGTTTGGTAACGGTATGACGCGTCATATATGTAGTTTACACTACACGTAGCGTCTCATACTCAATATGCCAACCCTCATCTCCACGCGGTTGACCTGGCACTCCAAAAAAAATTGGAAACCAAGTAGGCTCTGATATTAATGTTTGTAAAAATCTCATATATGTAATTCAATTAATAAATGTTTGAAAATTTCTTATAATTGTCCTCTTTACGTATTTGATCATTTTCTTTGAAGTTGATGGGATAATTCATAAAAAAAAAATTAAAAATTATTTATACAATACATAGAATTGTCAAGTTTATATGATTCAACAAAAAATTTAAAAACGAGGTATATAAAAAGTTCTTTTTATCTTGTAATTATTTTATATATATAGTGCGTATAAAATTTATGTCCCTGAAATACTACTGATTAAACAGCTATATATTTATTCGTTTAGCTGAAAAAATGAACCAGTGAATATAAAGATGAGTATATAAATATTTTTCAATTCCGCAGGCACTTGTCTCTCACTGTAGGTACTTCTCTAATATTGGTCCATGAAGTTTTGCTGGCTATTTTATTATGGGAGTACACTTTAAGTGATCCAGCATTTCTCCCGATGAGGAGAATGACACAGAAACGACCTACATAACATATAAACTTGACAATTCTATGTATTAACAAATACTTTTTAATTTTTTTTTTATGAATTATCCCATCAACTTGAAAGAAAATGATCAAATGTGTAAAGAGAGCAATTATAAGAAATTTTCAAACATTTATTACTTGAATTACATATATGAGATTTTTACAAACATTTATACCAGAGCCTACTTGGTTTCCAATTTTTTTTGGAGTGCCAGGTCAACCGCGTGGGGGTGAGGGTTCTGTAATATAACAATATATAAAAAATAAGAAAACACAGCGTAAAAGTTTTAAAATATTTCAGTTTTCAGAATATTAAAACTTTTGTAAAATGAAAATAAAACCATGCAATATTATCATACCTTTTATATAATTTTTAGTTGTTCTTTTTTTTCTTTTTATAATATGTAAAGAAACAAGATAATTGTTTCATAACGGGGACATTATATTGCAAATTCCAATGCCGATATTTTCTATAGTAAGATAAGCTGTGGGAATATATTACATTATGTAACTAATAAATTATGATCTTAACAGGGTAGAAATATACGTGAGAGCGCCTGCAAAAAATTATTTTAGATATGGGAACTGACCATAAAATACCATAGGAAGATATATTAATAATACTCAGTCGTAAAATATTGGATGTTTTATATTAAGTTTACAAAAAAATATGAAAAAAAGAATTACAAGAAAATGAAATGTGACCGAAAATAGAAAGCGTTATTGAATTCCCGAATGTTTCGACCTCAAATATATTTTCAAGATTATTTTTCTAAAAAAAAAAGTCAAAGCATTTGCGAAAAATTCATACTCTTTTAGTTTTATACCTATAATATTTTTTCCTCTTCCTTACTGGTACTTACTCTACATAATGTAAAATTTAGTGATTTATCGTTTACGTTATGTACTTTTTGCTTTGTATGTGAAGTTTAATGTTTCTTGGAAAATATAAATTCGAAAAAAAAGCTGAAAACAGAATTCACCGTATGAAATATGACGGTTTAATATTTCCATGCATAGAAAACTGATTTATCTCTACATTATATAAGTTCGAAATAAAATACAGCTTCCTAATTTATATGGGTAAGGAAAATTACGTGAAGATGAATTGAATTTGAATAGCATTTAAAGTAACGTTCTGATGTGGTGAGTTATTATAATTCTATTCTATTTGATTTAACAATTTATAAGAATTCTTTAGTCTGTATTTATATACCGAGAGACCTATGGAATCCGAGAGCAGGAATATAAGACATACTATTATGAATTTATTCGCGGTTTTTACATATTCAGAAAAATATAATCTTATAAATTATACCTAATGATAATATGCTATCTAAAATATCACGAACATATGAAGGCTTAATTTCAATAGTGGATCAACTCCACTTTTTAATAATATGGAGTTAGCCTCTCTTTTATGTTCATACAAGTCATTTCTATCTTAATTTTAAGCTGGTACACCTCCAGCTTATTTCTGATGCCAACAGAGGGCATTAGAAGTCAGACGTCAGTAGTCATTTCTCAGCACTCATTAGACTTTAAGGCTCTGTATCTCCAAATGAACAAGAATGGAGTTGGACCATTATTCATATAAAGCCTTCATATGGAAGGGTCAGAGTTAAAGTCAACAAATTCCATTTTTGGTCCATTACATATTACAATAAAAACATCATAACTTTAAAGCGATAGTGAACCAAGTACACTATTAAAATAGAAAAAGTGAACAAAATTCAATGGCTAATCAATCCAGTTGTTTAACTCAGGGATCAGTTTTCTAGAACTGACTCTCACGAATTTGGTTCATTTTAACTCTCGGATCTCCGTAAGTCAATAACTGAAATTAAATGGCGCATCTAAAGCCAGTTTAGACATTTTTTAATATCTTGAATTAGTAAAACATCAAATACATGGAAAGGTTGAATTCGGTTGATCGTGCTTGTAGGATGTTTGTCTGACACCAGAAGGTTTGGTCATTATGAAGTTATAATCCGGAAATAAGACGGTGCAAGAAGTATTAATCAAAAATTATCTCATTCTCTGTTTTGTTAATACTTAGTTGCTGATCCCAATGATCCTGTATCAATTTCAGTAAATGCATATTTCATCGTTAGGAGGTTTTCATGAGACCAGGATGTCATAAAGAATAATAGGGCAGAGATCTAATAACATCTTAATGTACTTGTTAGAAATAGAATGGTACACCTTATCTCGTTGTAGCTGGATGCTAATTTCTATTTCTTTTCACTACAACATTCAAATTACGTTTCCTGTTTGTCATTTGTCGAAGTGTTTTTAAATGCAAACTTTTGTAGCCTTTAAGTTTTATATAAGACACTCTTTGTAAGCTGTGTTGAGCATGTGGCTTTTGGATCACCACTAGGATGTAGACGATGTATATTTATTACATGAGTATACGCCAGTCCTTTTTAATGTCAGTAAGTTGTAGTATGTTTATAAATTTTGAAGAATTGCCCTTCATGTTTATACTACCTACAGAATGATTTCACTGAGCAAAATGAATCTAATGCTGGGAAATTATTAGTCCTCTTAATCACTGAGAGCGAAAGGTTGTGTTCGTGAATATTATGCGTTAGGCTGAGTCACAGTCATTTAAGATGTTAGCCAGAAACAAAGATGGGTGTTAACACCTCACCACCTGAATCAAGATTAAGAAGTCAAGTAGAATGTGAACCAAAAATGAATACTCATGGAGCTACAGAGTGAGGCAGATTGGGCTCGCACATTTCAAGCTTCGTTAAGGGGACAGGGGACTTTCAAAATTGCGAAATTTGTCCAAAAATTCGATTATTTTATTTTATTAAATTGTGAAACTACGGACGAGTAGGAATGTGTTGCAAAAAGAATTTTTAATTTCTGCGATTACTTTCCAAGTTATAGGCATTTGTATTTAATTTAGATATTATGTGGTTACTGATAGCGATAATTTTAAATGCGTTTTTCTCAAAATAAAAATTTTCACGTCATTCGAATATTCAAACTGCTCCAGGCGCAGTTCTAATATTCGTATTGCTTTGAAATTTAAGTTTTATATACTTAACTATATATCAAATAAATCTTATTGAAAATAATTATGCTTCGTAGATGAGAATTTCTAAATTTTGTACTTGAAAAGATGATTTATAGGTATTTTGCGTAATAAAAAGGGTGTTTTCACTATTATTTTTTTTTCTCTTTAAATTTTTAATGAATGCTTAAAATAAGCAATAAGTTCCATTGTTATTTCTATAAGGTATCCTGTAAACAAAAATTACCATATTATATGCGAAAGAAATGCGCATGGAACATTTTTAATGAGGCCAATTTTTGATATAATTAATAATTCATAATTGATAAATTATTAATATTTCATTATTAAATTTTAACCACTTTTACATATCAATGGTACTAATCACATTTTCGAATTTCAAGCAAATCCATTCAAAACAAAAAAAGATAGGTTTGAAGGTCCACTGTCCCCTTAAAAACGAACGAAACATTTTACAAATAAAGCTTTTAATTTCAAAAAGTGCTAACAGTCTAGCTTTTTTCCATTAGGTTTTGAAAATAACATCACACAGGTGGCCCCCCTTATTTGCGATGCACTGTCGATGCCTTTCTCTAAAGTTCTCCATCAATTTCCTCACTAAAATTGAACTCACGGGCACTTTACACATTTCCCTGTGTTCTAATGTTCTGAGGACAACCACTTGGTTTCCTTCGTAATGCAGACGCACTAGCTCTCAAGTTTGAAACTCATGACTGGATTGTTTTTTGACCAGTTGCCATAGAGCCCGAAGTTTGTTCTAATTGCTCTCTGTGTCTCGGTTACAGAATCGTTGATTTTAAAGAAGGCCTCGATAACGAAGCCGAGATGTTCACTGGACAAACTCATGGTGAGTTCTGACAACTAGGAAATCCGCCCGATCTGTTGCCACCTCCCGCTCCGCCTTATCCTCACCGCGCCCTTACCAATGACCTTCAGAAATGTGGGAGTCCATTATGTCACACCCTATATTAGATTGAATCATTGGGAGGTTGGATAAAGTACTCTGAATGAGTAAGAGGTGTTAGTGATGATATTAGTGTGCTTGAATCGACCAGGGAATGATTAATCATCGGAAGATTTACAAGAAGAATAAGCCGTCGTCAAGTAAGGACAAAAAACATTGTAGTAGAATCTGATCGTGCTCTGAACTATTGGGAGT
>OU015500.1:120960957-120980358 GCA_907164885.2 Dolomedes plantarius | reverse complement strand
AGATAACTGGTTAGTTACGGCAGTATTTTAGACTCTTACTGATTGTAGCCACATTTTAATCCTGTTACTTCTTCAGGGCATTAAAACAATTATGAATAATTGAATTAAAGTCTTTAGGACATTAAAGCAACTATGAGTAGTTGAATTAAAGTCAAATTTTAATGTTGTTTTATCTAACAGCTAACAAAAATATCATAATGCATTTCCCGTAACTTAGATAAAAGGAGAGTTACGACAATATTTTAGACTCTTACTGACTGTAGCCCCTTTTTAGTCCTATGTTACATCTTCAAGACATTAAAACAATCATTAATAGCTGAATTGAAATGAAATTTAATGTTCTCTTATCTAACAACTTACAAAATTATTGTGATACATTTCTCGTAACTTAGATAAAAGGAGACTTATGGCATTATTTTAGACTCTTACTGCCTGCAGTCACTTTTTAAACCTATGTTATTTCTTTCGAACATTAAAAAAATTATGAAGTGTTGAATTAAAGTAAAATTTGATGGGTTCTTATCTGATAACTTACAAAAAATATTCATATCACGGAATCTAAATAAACGGAGTATAATTTTAATCTCTCACTGATTGCATCCAACTTTTCATCCAATGTTACATCTTCCGAACATTAAAACAGTTATAAATGGTTTCATCGAAAAGAAACTTAATCTTGTATCATCTAAAACCTTACAGAAAAATTATGCATATGACGTATAGTTTTTAACTTTGGTATGTTAAGCAACCCTGATGAATTAATGGTTCTTTGTAAATCCATGTAAGATTCGCAGATAATTGACATATTTGGAAAATTATAAAGAGTTTTAGAATATTAATGTGGGAAATATATTTTATTCATTGCTGCATGTGTTTCTCTTGGAGACGATCGGCTATATAAATGAACTGTTCATTGGCTACTATATTATAGAAGTAACCAGAAAATAAGGATATAAGGGTACATCATAGAAATATCGAGATCTTTGACGAAATTGGAGCCCAGGACAGCGATGGAAGCTTGCGAACATAACCACATATAAGAGTGGGCAGTAAAAAAGGAAAATGATAAGCCGAAGCGTTTTATCTGTCATTATCATCATTTTCAGCAAATTTTCCTATCAATGAAAAAAGTCTAATTTTTTTCTTTTTTATTTAGGATTTTTTAATTAATATAACAATAAAAATTTTATTTATATCTAACGTCACTATCATATCTTTTTTTTTCGTTTAAAATGATGATATAGATTTTACACTTTTACAGATTTTCACTTTTATATAAACTTTATATATTTGTTTTATTGTCACACAAATTAATTTTGTAATTAAATAAAATACTTGAAATACACAATTAATTAATTATTTTCATTTATTCATAATCATTATTGTCTTAAACCGATACATTTTTTCCATTGATTAACTTGAATAGTTTATTAACAGTTGATTTGTCTTAATATTCTTTCGCTGTCCTTCATTTACACACCCACACACACACCCACATGCATGCATACATACATATATATATATATATATATATATATATATATATATATATATATAATTCTAATTTATTCCTAATGTTAGTGCATGCTTCATTTTTTTGTTGGACCATCATTTTATAATGATTTTTTTCTATTATGTGTGTAAACATCATACGTAGTTATTTAAAAAATCACATAACTTTTGTAAATTTCCAGTCTTCTGTGAATAATGTAAATCATAAACTCTTTCCAGTCTCCCATTTTTCTTATGAAATGAAGTGCGCTAGTTTACATATCACAAATGTAGCGAAAATATATTTAGTCTCATTTGCACACTTAGTCGGTGAAATATTACAATACATAGAGACATGGATACTCCTTAATTCTAAAGGAGAAATAAGTAATTTTTCAAAAATATTTTCTGATGCATTGTTAATAAGTTTTTTTTAGAAAATTTGAATGCAAGTTACTACAATGTTTACACCAATTAGTTCATGCATCATTACT
Source organism: Dolomedes plantarius (assembly GCA_907164885.2). Classification (NCBI taxonomy): domain Eukaryota; kingdom Metazoa; phylum Arthropoda; class Arachnida; order Araneae; family Dolomedidae; genus Dolomedes; species Dolomedes plantarius. The sequence continues at coordinate 120,978,373 of OU015500.1, read as the reverse complement.
CGTAATCAAACTACTTGTATTTTGGCTAAGAATCAAGAAAAGAACATTTCAGGTTTTATTGCTCAATATTTTGACTGAATTGAACCACACTTATAATTTCAAGGCTGTAAACATTCCAGGAATGAAATTATAACGATAAATCTTCTTGCAAATATTGCACATACTGTATTAATATATAACATAACTCGACTATGGGGAAATTATACAATTCATGTTGATACTCTGAACAATTGTCAATACATCGTAGTTTTGTTAGTATTGCACCCAAAGGAAAATAATCTAATCCTCCAAACCAATTTCATCTAGAATATACCAGTGTATACGTTTAAAACCCCTTCAGGATCGGTGATCCATTCTTGGACCACCTATTTTTATTATTATATAAAAACTAAATCATTCGCTGAATTTAACTGTAAATTCCTGTAAACTTTGTACATATTAGTGTGCTTCAGAAACAACAAATGGCAGCGATCTACGGGTCTATATTTTCTGAGAGGATAATTTTTTGTTGCAAGCCAGAAATTTGTAGTGTGAAGAATTCCAGTTTTTCTAAGATGTAAATATATTATAGATACCTCGAAGTTCTGAAATTTCATTTTACGATTGTTAATTCTTTATTTTAAATAGGAAAGTTTAATTTATCTGCATAATTTCTTATCTTTCTAAAGTAGTTTCATTGCTGGTGGTCCAATTATGAACCACTATGCATGTAGCATTTACTGTAAGTAGATGGCAGTACTATAGGTATTTTAAAATTATTTTATTATTTTTTATAAATTATTTACTTATTTTTTGGGGGTATTTTTTCGTAGGGTTGGAGCGCTACGGTAAATTTTATGCTACAAGAGGGCTAATTTGACCAGGACCTACAGTTTAAAGCCGATTCCGAAAGGCTACATTCATCCCTAACAACAATGGGACTCGAACCCACAGACAACACTATCGAAGTAGTTTTTCTAAGTTGATGACAACTTGTTTTTGGTTCATGAAAGTTTGATTTTGATTCATGAAATCTGGGTTTTGGTTAGTTCATTTGCCCTTTCTTATATATCGAGTTTGATTGTGAGAAAAATGTTTACTTTCCTTTGACTTTGCACTGCGTCAGGATGACTAGAAAAATTCTTACTGTTTCTGAGGCACTTGAATTTTTTTATTTATATACTTTTACATACTTTTTATAAATTTTATATACTATCATTTATATACGTTCTACTTTATTTATTTAATTTGAACAGATAATTATTTTTGATAAATGTTGTGTAAAAACATAAATAAATGAATGCATATATATGTATATATATTGTAAACTGATTGCAATGGACGTATTTTTATATTTTTGCTCTATATTATGATTAATTTGATAGCGTTATAATGGATCAGCCAGTCAGAACAGACTTTCTTATACTATACAGTGCTCTATATGCGCGGTGGTCCAAAAATGGACCGCCTCCCCCTGCCTAATTTTTTATTTTTTTATTTTTTACAGAATATGTTCCTAATGGAACTATTTCTTTAAATATAAAGTTTTGTCTTCCCCCAAAAATAATGATTTAGTGCCTCTTAAAGGGTTAACAATATCAGCGTTTTCGTAGAAATTATTTCATAAACTTTAGCGTGTATTGGCATGCATATAAAATTTTTCACTACTTTGACTTCCACTACTTTGTCGAGCCTTTGCAATTTATATTCACAGGGCAGCTCACACTTTGCACTAACAAAACGCGTTCTAAATGAATACTACATTAAAAATATGCAAATTTTCAAACATTCGAAAATCTATATAAATTTGCTGCGGTCCAGACTCTGACGGTAGAAAAATTGTATTATGCGGCAATGAGAAATTAAGTCCCGCATCTCTTATTTAAGAAATTATTTTTATATTTATTGAATAAGATATTATGCATTTTTAATTATTTTAATTAAATAGATTAAATATAAATGCTCTTTGTATTTTATGCTCTATGTATGTTATGTTTAAGTATGCTATTTAAAATTATTATTTTCTTAGTAACAAATGCTATTTATTTCTTATGCATTATACAGGGTATTAAAATAACAGGATTTTAAAGTCTATATCCAAAACGCAAAAAATGATCGTGTAGAAGCGCTGAGATATTGGTTGTAAAAGAACCTTAAAACAATTGATGCATGCACGTGTTGGGGCAAACAAGGAAACACAGAGAATTGACCTTTATCAAACATTTATTTGACAATACTAATACATTTTTTAAAGTGAAATTAATAATAGAATAAGGTTCCCCTTCATAGTATCATTTAATACATGAGGAATCAGAAGCAGATACAGAATATTCTGCCAAATCAATCGCTTCTAGGATCTTTCGGTAGGCACTTACTATTGTTGAAGAATACAGCGATGAATGATTTCGTTGACAGAAACCCACATCATGTCATATGCAGCAGCATCATATCGGATTTCAGGACTTTCTGCTAGACTCCGAGACAGATCAATCGGCCTTCTATAACGTCCGAGCTCCAAGGAACAGCAAGCGAAATCTGTCGACCTTCTCTCGTTTTTTCTTGGAGGGGCAGTTGTCCGTTTACCGGAGTCATTTTGCCCCCCGATTTTTCTATTATTGGACAGTGGGATGCCTTTCTCTTAGCAGTTCCCGTCCCAATTGGTCCCTTATTTCCCTACTCATGTTCACAGTCTACCAAGTACCTCCTAACCATCATTTTTGATATACCAATTTGATCATTATCTAAAAGTTTTATTGTGGGCCATAAAATAACGCTACCATCTATCTTGTGATATTTATAGTCTTTTGATCGCTGTCAATGGCCACACATACAGTTTTCTTTTACGCCACCTTAGTGTTCATCAAGTCTTTATTTATTTTTTGCCTCAGAAGTTGTTGCGGATAAGTGTTTTATTATTGACCATCTCTCGACCACACACCGCGATGAATTATAACATTCAGGGCTTCTACAATCGTAATACGTGGTACAAGTAGCCGAAGACATAGATTGTCCAATATTTTTAAGATCTCAAGCTTTTTACTTAATATACAGGGTGTTTCAGAAAATTTGACATCATTTGAGATATAAATAGCTCAGCAGCTAGTAGTACATTGGCTAATCTAATAAAACTGTACAACTTTATTAATTTATTAACAGCTTTATTTATTAACCAAACTATGAGTTAGAAATACAAATGCATGTTGACTCTATGATAATTTTTTCAATATGTTCAATATACGTGCCATCAGTGACGCGTCAAGTCTGTATTCTACTTCCTGCTAAACGCGCTGTAGCAAGTCATTGTTAACAGTTACCATAGCATCACTAATTCTTTGTTTGAGTTCCTCTACATTAGAATGATGCGGGGGTACATAAACCAGATTTTTAACATATCTCCAGAAGAAAAAAAACACAAGGTAACAGGTCTGGTGAGCGTGGTGGCCATTACGCTAAATAAATAAATAAATAAAAAGAATGTTATGTAAAGTATCGAAAGAAAACTTTGTTTCTACACATGATATTAAAATATAAGATCTTTTTAGCGAACATTGGTAAAGTTATTAGATTGTGAAACGATGTCAAATTTTCTGAAATACTCTGAATTTTATTTTTTTACAATTACTTGTTTATCAGTTTTTTTTTATTTTAAGTTCTTTAAAATTTAAAAAAAATTATAAACTGTCTGGTTATTTAACTTTTTCTATCAAAAATTAAATAAACAGACACACAGATATATCGTTTTTTATGAACCATAACAAGTATTACAGTATTTGAATTATTTATCCTGTTTGTAAGGTTTAATCAAATGATTTAATTATATATAATTTTTGTTTTCATCTTCTTTAAATTAGTTTTTATCGATTATTGTTATTCATCGTTATTCATTTTTAGGTGTGAAATTTTTATACGTCTTAGACATGAAGGCAAAATTATGAATTAAATCACAACATTTACTTGAAGATATGCCGCATATAAATACATCCAAGAATCTTTAATCTAGTAACCTTTTGAAGATCGAAAGTTAAATGTCTCTTAAAATTCAAATACAGTTCCCGGAGATTAAACATCTGTATTTCTATCACTGTTTTAAAGAATATGACTTGGATTCCGATGGCGAAAAGAAAATTGCATCACCACAGAAACATTTTAGTTTCGGAATTGGCAGAAACGCCCAAGAAAAATTCATAATACATTAGTTTACAAATGATTTCCAATTCCGAGGCTGTGAAACACGTCGTGAATCTTTTGCTACAAGAGCGGACAAATCGTTTTATAATAATATGTCACGTAATTTTTTAGAAACATTCCCCATTTCTGTCACGTTCGCACAAAATATAAATACAACATAAAGCTTTGGGGATTTTTTTTTTCGTCGCTGTGGAATGTTTTTAAATTAAACTTTTGCGGAAGACCATTTTTTAGTACTTTATTAATATTTAAATGTCTTCAAAAAATTCTTTACGGCATACAAACGTGCCAGAAGTTACACTTGAATTAATTTCATTTGCTTTTAAAGGGGTTGCAGTTATTTGCATAAAATCTAGAAGGAGACCATATATATTGTATTGTTTCGGAGCGATTGTTTAAAATATAATAACAATACTAATGTCAGGAGTATTGTTGTTATATTTTAATCAGTTCAAGTAAAAGGTCTATGACATACTATAAAATATGTAATAAAATCTATGCTCAAAGAAGTAGATTATATGTTGTGAAATAGAAAATTATCTATAAAATAATTATCGACAGCTGAGTTAATTTACTTTAAAATAAATTTTGGCTTAATATATGTACTTAATAGTGTCATGGTTATATATAGTCTTCAAAACTACAAAGAAACAATTCTCTATGTTCAGAAATATGTGATTATATATATATATATATATATATATATATATATATATATGAAATAATAACCTTTCATTTCCATTAAATAAAACGTCTATTCAAGATTCTTTTATCTTATCTCAATAGGGTATCACCCCTTAATCCAAAATTTGACCTAGAAATAACCGAAGTAATTTATTACATCTTCCCCAAAAACCACGCGTAGATAGGAAGCTTATATAACATCGAAAGTTCCAGAAAATTCCAAAGGAGCTCACGTTATCTAACGTGAGAGTCAGCTGACATGATCTGACCAATTAGAAGTTTAATGCACCCATACTCCGGGAATGAAGCGAGGTCTTTCTCGCCTCTTACCTGTATGCACTCGTTCTATTTCGTCGCAGCTCCTTTGCGCTGCGGGGTTTTACCGTATGTCCGTAATGCTCCGAACAATTGAATTCATGTATATTAATCCTCTATAAAAACTGTCCAGCAAAAAATTACGTAAAATAAATACTTAAAAATGTGGCTGACTTCTCGTTACTCTGGATTCTTCTAAAACTGCCTGCCTGCCCTCGATGACTTCTATTACCTATTGCTCCAACGCCATGCTTCTCCCTGTCATCCAACATCTCCTTTGCTAATTAATTAATAAATAGACAGACAGACAGACAGACATATATATATATATATATATATATATATATATATATATATATATATATATATATATATATATATATATATATATATATATATATAATATTTATATATATATATATATATATATATATATATATAAAATATTTATATATATATATATATATATATATATATATATATATATATATATATATATATCAAAGAGAAATTGAATTAAGTTTAAACTAATAGGTTAACTCCTAATTTTTATACACGATAACTGAAGTTTTTGATGCATGTTTTTAGAATAATTTAGTGCTTATTTAATACTTGAAGCATATTTCTATGCATCATGCTTTAGTAGTCTGGTGTAGATGTGAAACACACCCTCCAACAAAATATTTGTGAACTGGCATAATAAGATAGATTCCATAATTATGTATTGCATTTGCAGTTTCTATAGGTCGTATTCACAAGCATAACGACCGCTATCTGTGAGAAGCATTGAGTTGGAAACATTCAATACGTTTCGCTGATAAAATACGAAAGATAAAACGTGGCAGTGTCATTTTGCTTGGCATCGCTGATAACAGTTGATTGTTTCGTATTAATAAACGGGATGAAAGGAGTCGATGCGCATTCTTTCGTATTGTTCCTTATCGAAGTAATCAACAGTGGGGTACACGGACTCTGCATTGTCAGTTCATTTGTAACGATAAAATCTTCAGCTGTTATCTGAGAATTTAGCCTGAATAAATTGCATGACACATGAGATAAAAAGTACCAAGTATTAATTATTGCAATTATAGTGAATGATGTTCTGGTTCCGAAAATTAAACTATTAATTATTGATTTCTAATGCAGTATTTACTCTAATCTGACCTCGAAAATAAATTTTAGTTATAAAATTATCTTCTCTAATAACTAAACCAAAATAACTTATTATTTTACAAATCACGAATTAATTTGTAACAGTGTCCCGTATTGTTTTTAATATATTTACAGTCATTTCATTGTATGAGATTTACCAATATATTTAATAAGAATATTACGAAAACTTACAGCATTATGATAATAATAAAAAGTAATTTAACTAAGAGAATATGTATCATATATATGTATCATATATATATATATATATATATATATATATACAGTGGATTCTCGATCTATCGTTTTTCAAGGGACCGATTGAAATTAACGATAAATGCGGGAAAACGATACATGCGGAAACATAACAGAGCAATATGATCGTTGGGATTGGATAAAATGAACGACACATATGGAAAAACGATGGATCCGAAAACGATCTATCAAGATTCCACTGTATGTATATATATATATATATATATATATATATATATATATATATATATATATATATATATATATATATATATATATATATATATCTATATATATGTGTGTGTGTGTGTGTGTGTGTGTGTGTGTATATATAATATATAGAATACCTCTTCTGACACTTCAAAAGATATTATTATCCTGGAAATTGCTGTGTCGAAAGATAGTTCAGAATAAGAGATGTCAAATAGAACATTTAAAACACACGAATTTTATGTAATTTAGTTTTGTGAATACAATATACTTCGTCTAAAAAATGTATGAACAGCCTCTGTATATATATATATATATATATATATATATATATATATACAGGGTGTCCGGGCTAAAAGTATCCAAAAGTTATGGTTTATGTTTACGGAACTACCCATTATAATTAAAATAATTTTATTTAAATAGAAAGAACATCTCACCAAGTTTTAATATCAATAGATTACGATGTGTGCACCTTTTGTAGCACGACAAACGTCTAAACGTAAATCCACTTCTCTCCATGTAACGAATTACTCTCCAAGTTATTAGACTCCAAGGTATTAAACTCTGCAATTTATTAGATGAATTACTTGAATAATACGCTTCTTCATCTTATGCACAGTTTCAGTTTTTGTTTATATTCAAATTTATTTTGTTTATACTCTAATAACTCCTGACATGCTACGAAACACTTGGAGAGAACTGGATTACCATTTAGACATATGTCGTGCCTCAAAGCACGCACACATCGAAATCTGTTGATATTAAAACTTGGTGAGATATTCATTTCATTTAACTATTTTTTTAAATTCTAAAGGGTATTTCTGTAAATATAATACATAACTTTGGATACTTTTATCCCGAACACCCTGTATATATGTGTACGTGTGTGTGTGTAAGTGTTGGTGTGAAATTGTAAGACGTAGAATCCAAAATAATAATAATAACGATGATATCAAAGGTAGGTAAATGAAGTTTAACCCTTCAGAGGGTGCACTAATTTTTGGAACAACAACGGGCGCTCGGGCACAAAGTGCAACGTCTCTTTCAACCTTGATTATTCCTTTTGTAATAAACTTCTTTTTTCAAATAGAAAATAATAGTTCTGCGTTTTATGACAACATGTAAAATGTTGATAGTATTGAGATATAGCTATAAAGGCCAAAGAATACAGATACAACCGTCTTATTTAAAAACTGTGCGTTTTATTGGATCTAAGGACAACTTGCGAATTCATTCCTATTATGTCCAAAAACCTAAAAAAATGAGATTGTCCATCTTCGTGATATGCGTGATACAGCGTAATAGCTGCACATTTGATCAACTACATCAACTCCTGCTTTTGTCGTGGTGTAATCCAGTATAATCGCTGGTTTACCATGGTTTAATCACGACTAACATTGAATGGAAAGGAATACAAGGGTAAGGAAATCGGTCCTGCATTAGTAAGGGTGTAGCTATAAACAGAATCTGCTTAGAATATTCAAACCCTACATGTAAAAACAAACCATTGAAAATTACGAAAATTTTGCACTTTCTACACGGGCGAGCCCGCTGAAGGATAAAACCAATATATTAACTGGCAATTATGAAAACTCTATACCTGAAGTTTCTGCTGGATGTTTTAAGAAAAAATTAGTACATAGTTCCTATTCGAAGTATATTTCTAGAAATCATGCGTTAGTAGTCTGGGTTGATGACAAATTCCCACTCCAACAAAACATTTGTATACACACATAATAGGATAAATTCTATAAATTTAATTGTGCATTGTATTTGCAGTTCTATAGGACTATTCAAAAGCATAAAGACTGCTATGAGCGAGAAACATTGAGTTGGAAACATTCAATACATTTCGCTGATAAAATGCGAAAGATAAACGTGGCAGTGTCATTTTGCTTGGCATCGCTGATAACGGTTGATTGTTTCGTATTAATAAACGGGATGAAAGGAGTCGATGCGCATTCTTTCGTATTGTTCCTTATCGAAGTAATCAACAGTGGGTTAACACGGACTCAGCATTTTCAGAGCATTTGTTACGATAAAATCTTCAGCTGCTATCTGAAAAGTTAGCTTGAATAAATAACATGACACATGCGATAATTTGTACCAAGTATTAATTATTGCAATCATAGTCATTGATGTCCTGGTATCCGAAAAGTAAATTATTACTTATTGATTTAGAAAGCAGTATTTATTCTAATCTGACCTCGAAAATAAACATTAATTGGAATATTATCGTCTATCATAAATAAACTAAAATAAAACATTATTTTACAAATCATGAACTAATGTGTAACAATGTCTCATGTTATTTTTAATATACATACTTTAATTTCATTATATAAATGAGATTTACCAATATATATATTAAGAATAATACGAAAACATAAATCTTTATGATAATATTAAAAAGTAACTTAACTAAGTGAATATATATATATATATATATATATATATATATATATATATATATATATATATATATATATATATACAGACAGGGTGTCTGGGCTAAAAGTATTCAAAGTATTAAAAGTATTAAAAGTTTCATATATATATATATATATATATATATATATATATGAAACAATAACCTTTCACTTTCATTAAATGAAACGCCTATTCGAAATCCTTTCATTTTATCTCAATAAATTATCGTCCCTTAATCCAAAGTTTGATCTAGAGATAAACTAAGTAATCGATTATACTTTCCCCTAATCCACGTGTATATAGAAGGTCTTATATAACATAGAATGTTCCAGGTGTCTGACGCAATACCACCTCATTTGATGTGTGAGGTCAGATGTCTTGAACTGGCCATTTAGAAGTTTAATACACCCGTACTTCGAGCGAGAAATCAGCGTCTTTTGAGCTTTTTTGTGTTTTGCCGCTGTCCTGAAAGCATGTCCCTCTAGCGTGCTCTGTCCCTTTCTCTTGTATAGGTGTTCCAGAAGACTCCGGAATAAGTACTTTCTAAAGATGTATCTTCAGAGAAGTATGTGCCTCCCAACTGTTTAGGCACTAAATGATGTCCGGCACTAAAGTTTTTCTAAGAAATAAAAGGATTATGTGTCAAATTATGTGGATGCCTGTGTTCCTCGACTGGATTACCTGTCTCTGAGTCCTCACCAGCAACTCCGCCACGACTAAATCCCGGATTACGGAACAGTACGATTTCATCGGCCTGTTGTTCATCGCCACAGTTATCATTATATATATATATATATATATATATATATATATATATATTTATTTATTTATTTTACAAATGCCACACACTACAAAAAAATAGCACCTATGCCATCAGTGCACGTGATCTCCAATACTTCTCAACAAGATCAGAAAAACGTTTTACTGCAGAGCACTCGTCTAAATGTTCCGCCGTCATAGTCAGGCCAGGGTCACAGAGGGTACAGACAGCCGAATCGGCAATGCCGATACGGAAAAGATGGGACCTTAAACAGTCATGTCCAGTTAATAATCTAAAATGCGCTACGGCAGTTTTTCTTGGGGCCTCGGGAACATAATTGGGATTCTCGACAAGAATCGCCCAACTCTTGTTCTTAGATGTCTCCGCAGCCTCAAATTTAAAATTACTCCTGAAAGTCAAATTTGTAATTAGCCTCAGGGAATGGAAAGATGAGGCTCTTTTATAACTCTGTGTCACCATGGCTCCTTTTTTAGCTAGAAAGTCTGCATGTTCATTTCCAGTAATGTCACAATATGCTGGTACCCACTGGAAAGAGATTTTATGAGAAAGATCTTTTAAAATTGATCTGCAATCCAGAATTCGTTGAGACTGGCACTGGCTATTTTGCGATAAGGCCTGTAAAGCTGACTTAGAGTCAGAAAAAATGACGGCTCTAACGAAATTAGCCCTTCTTAAAGCTAGTTGTTGTACCGCTACAGCAATGGCCTCAATCTCGCCATCAAAGGCGGTAGAAAATGGACCAACGGGGAGATAAAAATTAAAAAGCTCGCAAAACACGCCAGCTCCAGCACCATGGTGTCTGTCCAGCATGGAGCCATCTGTAAAGACATATAACCATTCTTTTTTTGGGAATTTGGTGTCGATGGTTTCCAGAGCTATAGCTTTTAAATGTTCGGGAATCATATCCCTCTTCAGCACTTTTGCACTAAGTTCAAGATTAATATCAAGGTGAGTGTAATCCAATGGACACATAGGCAAAGTCAATATAGAAGTCTCATGACAAAGTTGCAAAGAACGAGCAACTTTCAGTGACATATATATATATATATATATATATATATATATATATATATATATATATATATATATATATATATATATATATATATATATATATATATATATATATATATATATATATATTTCCATACGTTTATTCAGGATAAGAATTTCAATAGAAATTGACACATGAAAAAAAGAAAGTGTGTTGATCTGAGTTTTTATTAGGAGATGAAAAATGAAAGAAAAGGGACAGTTTGAAATCATAGCAGGACTACAAAATCAATCATTTTGGCGAACGTAAAAAAATGAAAGTGACTTTTCCATCAAAAAAAGAAAACAAACTGTAAACAATTGAAACTGATAATGTTCTGGGAAAACTCTTCAAAGCATTAATCATTTCAATATTTTTAGCAAAATAAATATTGTCGGCTCTATGCGAAAGGTTTGTTTTAGTAGAAAAACGAGACGTGAACGCAAATCAAAAACGAGATGACCGGAAATAAACAGTTTAATGGTATTATCTCTTTGTGTAGGTACGGAAATTGTAATTAAACGAAGGATTGTTTAGGAAATTTCTGAAAGCTGTGAAAGTATATTATACACAGCTTGACACTGGACAAATCTTCTAAAAATGTAGATAGAAGAAACTCCAAATAACAGAAGATATCGAAAGCTAGTGTGTTTACTTCCCGGCAAAATGGAATAATAGGGGAGGTCCCAGTTAGGAACCCAAGCTGACGAGAAAAAAACATGAAGCATATTTGGAACACTTTCCAAATTCTTGCCCTTTACAAATACTTATTCTATTTCTTAATATACAGGGTGTCCGGGCTAAAGGTATCCAAAAGATATGAGTTATTTATACGGAACTACTCCTTAGAATTTAAAAATATTCATTTAAATAGGAAGATCATTTCACCAAGTTTTAATATCAGTCATAGATTTCGGTCATGCTATCATAGATTTCGATGTGTACACCTTTTGTAGCACGACTAACGTCTAAATGGTATAATACATTCTCTCCAATGTTTCGTAGCATATAAGGAGTTATTAGGCCTTTTTGCTTGGGGATTCATTAAATCCGTTGTGTATAAACAAAAAATTGAAACTTCGGATGAGTTTAAGAAGTGTATCATTCTAGAAATTCGTGTAATAACTCCTGATATGCTACGAAACACTTGGAGAGAACTGGATTACCATTTTGACGTTTGTCGTGCTACAAAAGGTGCATACATCGAAGTCTAAGAAAATATTATTTAAATCTATGATTGATATTAAAACTTGGTGAGATGCTCTTTATACACTGCTGGCCACCCAAATTGCAACACCAAGAAAGACAAGAGATATCACAACAAAATTTATTTTGTAGATAACATGTTGACCAAGTATCAAATGATTAAATTTATAGACTTCTGTGAAGTGTGGTTCCTGCCAAAATCAGTAGCCAGAGTAGCCGCCATTGTTGGAGATCACTGCTGCCACACGCCTCGGCATTGATTCAAAGAGACTTTGGATGAGTTCTTGGGGTACAGCAGACCAAGCAGCTTCCACACGTTGCCAAACTTAATCCGCTGTGGCAGCTGGGGATGGAATCTGAGTCAATCGTAGAGCAATCATGGTCCACATGTTTTCTATCGGCGAAAGATACGGAGAGCGGGGTGGCCAGGGAAGCAATTCAATATGGCGATTGACGAAGAACCGTTGGACAATGCGTGCCACGTGTGATCGCGCATTATCCTGTTGAAATATGGCTGTGGGCAAGCCCTGAAGGTACGGAAGGACAACTGGCTCCAACACCTTGGAGATGTAGCGCTGTCTGTTAGCGGAGTCTGTAGCGCTGTCTGTGTAGCGGAGATGTAGCGCTGTACCGGCAATGCGTACTAGAGGTGTGCGAGAGTGATATCCAATACCGCCCCATACCATAATACCCGGTGCAGGACCAGTGTGGCGGTGCATAACGCAGCTGTTCAGCAGCCTCTCTTCACGGTGTCTCCAGACTCGAATGCGACCATCGTGGTGTTGCAGACAAAAGCGTGACTCGTCAGACTGAAAGACAATTTCATTCCATTCTGCCGTCCACATCCTTCTGTCATCGCACCATTGGCGGCGGAGACGTCTGTGGTTCTGCGTCAAGGGTAGACAAAGCAATGGACGTCTTGAGGACAGACCACTGCTGTAAACGGCGTCGAATGGTACGCGCAGACACTGGATGATGCGTTACAGACTGCATGTGCTGTGCTATGGTTGGTGATGTGACTGAGAGATCCGTCACTGCCATGTGCACAATTTGCCTGTCATCACGTGAAGTGGTGCGCTGAGGTGGATGCGATCGAACACGCCGGTCCGTCGTACCCTCCTACATCCAACGATCATATATCCGCATTACAGTTGTTTGGTTTCGTCCAACACGACTACCGATTTCCCTGAAAGATAATCCACAATCTCGGTAGGCCACTATCCTTCCTCTGTCGAACTCGGATACTTGATCAAAAGATGATCGCTGTTTTCGACGAGGCATAATTGATCGTTTTTTTGAAAAAAAACACAAGAAAAACAAAATTTCCGCACTTGAAATCGTCGAAATCTCCAAGCCTTAAATAGCGCTTTGAAGTGGCGCTACAGGCGCGCGTGATGTGTGTCTGCGCTGAAATTCTAATCATTTGCCTTTCTCACCTCCGCTAATTTCATGTTGCAAATTTCATTTTATTTGCATGTTTCCTTCAGGGTGTTGCATTTACAGTGGCCAGCAGTGTATTAAAATTATATATATATATATATATATATATATATATATATATGTATATAAATTCCAATTGATAGTTCCGTAAAAATAAGCCCAAACTTTTGGATAATTTTAGACATTACACCCTGTATTTTACACTATTGGGAAGTTATTCCATTTTCTTTTAAATTCAAGGCAAGCCTTGTTTTTCGTTATATGAAGGTTTAAACAAAAACTGCGTAAAATTATTTATAAGGTTTTACGAGATGTCAATTCAAGTGTGTTTTTGAATTATTTCAAGTAAAACTCCATGTTTCTACATTTTTATTTGACTTTTTAATTATGACCTCCCCTATTAGGACTCTATATGGCCAGCAGTTTGTATATAGCTGATAACAGCACGAAACAAACTTCCATATCATGATAAAGCACCTTCGAATTATCCACGTAGGGTAGGTGGGGGCAAAGGTTTGCAGTTTTCAGTTTTGGGTTTCTTACGGGCCTCCGTTAGATCCTATCGCCCCAAAAGTCACTTGTATTGTAGTTAGGTATCTCCTCTACCTTCTATAAAATAATGAATTTTTTCCTGAAAGATTTAGTCACCGAATTTTTTATTTTACCAAAAGACCTGTTTGCGAACCTTTGCCCCAATCGGTGGGGCAAAGGTTCGCACTGCAAACCTTTACCCCACTCGTTGGTTTCTTACTGGATAGGCATCGAAAATCACAAAAAGAGTTGTCTAAATAATTTTATTTCACATTTTGTAATATTTTTAAAGGTGTTTCATATATAGAAAATCACAAATTGAACAGGTTAATCTCAATAATTTTTTTCTTAAACTAAATAACTTCAAAATGAAATATCAACTATTAACACAGAAAGTTGAATCTAACAAAGAAATTCACGAAATGAAAAGGGCTTAATCTCAATAATTTTTTTCTTAAACTAAAGAATTTCCAATTAAAATATCAACTATTAACACTATCGTTATATCATATCTTAGGCTTTACTCATTCTTTTAAAACCCGTAAAAATTAAGGAAATTAAGGGGTTGGGGGACATTACAAAGCAATTTTTGAAATTTTTACCTCAGAGATATGAAATTGGGCACAAATATTCATTAAAGTAAAACTATTTCAAACACCTTATAAAGTTTTATAAATATTTAAAATTTTATTTTTTATATTTAAAAATTGAAATTTTTATTATGTTTTTTAAAATGCTCCTTGCGATCCAATTTTTAACCTTATCCTTAATTTTGCATTTAGACTGCTTAAACATTTTGATCAGGGTTATGTTTTGATTTGTGCTTTCGTTGAATAATTAATTTTTAGGGAATATTTTTATGCTTGTACTTTGAATTCTCGTGAAATTTTTGAACTTTTCCCCGCTTAAGTTAAACTTTGATAATCTGAATGATGTCGAAACCTGAAATGGATACATAACTTTATTTTAATGTATAAGAGGAGTCTTTGCAATAAATTTTATAAAATTTCGTCAAAAATTGTGACGCAAGGAGCATTTCAAAGACTTGCAAATCTGGAAATTACTCATTTAGAGCTTTTTTCCCTAACCAGACCTTCGAAGCTTATAATGTCTTGTAACAACATTTAATTCTTTTATCTTGTAAAATAGGTCTTTGTTCAGAGCTATTTTATTTTTGTGTTGTACTAATTTATTTTATTTTTAATTTATGGATTTTCAAGCATTTTACAAAAAATTTTCTGATTAAAAACAGGCAGTTTTTATCAAAAACCATAATTTTTTTTCAAATTACAAGAATGTGAATTCCCATTAATAATAAAAGACGTTGTTAATAAGGATTCCTAATGAAAAGAGGACATGAAATAAATGTTAATAGTTAGAGGGGCAAAGGTTTGCACTGCGAACCTTTACCCCATGACTCCCGCAAACCTTTACTCCATTTCGTGCTGGTTCTGTTACAGCAGAATGGACGCCACTGTATTTGAGTTAACCCAAAACCGAAGGTAGGATTTGAAAGGTTATTTACCACCCTAACATGCGAAAATAAGCCCAAAACAGTTCGTGAGTTTGAGTGATGCTCAAAATTACTTAAAAGTTGCAAAAAATTACATTAAAAGAGACGAAAATAAACTTACCTCATTTTCTCAGCAAGAGGGGGTCTAAACTCAACATTTTTTACGAGGCAACTGACTGGAAGTAGAGGAATGCACTGCCTACCCTATTCTTCCTATAACTCTTCCCGGTCATTTTAAAATGTATGTGCGAACCTTTGCCCCCACCTACCCTATATAATTATTTCATCATGTTTCAATTCAACACTAACTACCACCAAAAAGTAAAACCGGATGTATTGATAATCTATAGAATATCCTATGCTGCCCTTTGCTGCCTTCTTTGGCTCTCCTAAAGTATCCCATGGCTCCTAGGATACATGCCATATTGTCACCGTCTGAGAACTGCTGATCTGTAGCATTCAAGGACAAACTGATGTTTTCGAGAAGCTTTTGAAAACACATGGGAAAGTCAGTCGGAAAATGCTTACCTTCAATTCAGATGAGATGCATTCTACATAAACAGTTATTTTACCTCGCAGTCAGCAGATTTCAAACTATATTTCGGTTCGTAAGGAATGAAATCCAAATCGAAAATATGTTTAACAATTTGCTGTGTCAGAATAAAAGTCACATACACCTCACGCATGAAACCAGTGGTAAGAGTATTATACGATTACAAAGGAAATTTTAAAGAACCGGTTAAAAAATTCTGTCATACACTCAAACTTATATACAATACACATATTTTTCTTCAATACAGTGAAAAATTAAGAGAGTAAAAGTTTTTCCCTACTTCGACGTAGTAAAAATATATTTCACTTTAAACTGCAACATTCGAAGCATTACAGGCAAGTTTTAAATTCCTTTTTCTATATAAAAAAATGTAAGTTTATAACATAAACCTAAATGCTGTTACATGCATATATAAAGTTATTGTATTTTGTAAAATAAATTTTCTGTTACATATTATTTAATATAAATTAATTCTAAGAAAGTACACTGATAAATTAGTATTGAACTAAAGATAGCCACACTCCATTAAATAATTATTAAATGGTGATTACTTTTCAGCTACGTAAATAATGAATATTCTGCTGAAAAAAAATCAATTACCCCCCTCATGAACGTTTTGTACTCATCACCAGTAATGACAATGTAAAAAGTTTTGTGGATGTGATGAGAAAGTGTCACCATTAAGTAATTAAGTAAATACACTTCAGTGGTTAACTAATGACATTTTGAAATGGTGAGGCAATCCATTGGATGGAAAATCTTCGCTGTTGATTTATTTTGAAAAAAAAAGTTACACTGTTTTAATGATGAGTACTCTTAGAAAAATGAGTTTGTTATGAAAGCGTTAATTGAGAGTATCATTTACATAGTCACAATTTACTTATAAAATGAAGGATTTAAAACACTTGTTTAAAAATAATGCGCAATTAATAATCAAGCTGGTACTGCTAGAGAACAGGAAGTATATACAGTGAAACTACTCTATGGAGGCCAGCAACAGTGCAGAAATAAATCCCGTTTTGTGAGGTGGCCATGAGAAGAGGTTTCTACCGTAATATTGCCTTCATGAAATTTTTTTTCGGATATGAACACAATTTAGCCGTTTTGAGAAGTTTACTGTGTGTATATTCCCAGCTGTCCCAT
>OU015500.1:120940957-120958457 GCA_907164885.2 Dolomedes plantarius | reverse complement strand
ATTATTATTAATGATCTTGTGTGGAATATATCACCTATATTCTTAACTAAATGCTCTATTCTAAATTACCGCAATTTAGGAGGTTAAGGCTGTATAATCCCCTTGAGAGCCATTGTGTTCAGTCGGTTAAATTTTATACCTAATTTTTCTTATCTATATTATTACGTATGAAATATTCTTTTATATAATTAATATACAGCAAATTATTGTACTGACATAGTCCCGATAATCCATTTATTTTTTTATTAAGGTTCAAAATAAAATATTTTTAATTGTAAATTCTTAAACTATTAAAATGGAAATATCGAAATTTCAACTAAGCAGCTAATTATAATTTTATGAAAATTGATGAATTAGATGTTCAAATACATGTATTTGTGTTAGGTCAAAGGCCGTATAATTCCTTAGAGAGCCATTGTGTTACATTCGGTAAAATTTTATACCCCATTTTTCTTTATTTAATTACATATGAAATATTTTTTGAAATAATTAATATAAAGTAAATTTTTGGATTGACATAGTCCCAGTGTTCCATTTATTTTTTATTAAGGTTCATAATAAACTATTTTTAATTGTGAATTCTTAAACTATTAAAATGGAAATATTGAAATTTCAATTAAACAGCTAATTATAAATTTATGAAACTTTAGATGTTTAAATACATGTATTTACGTTAGGTCAAAAGCCGTATAATTCCTTTGAGAGCCTTTGTGTTACATTCGGTTTATTTTCATACCCGATTTTTCTTATCTATTTAATTACATATGAAATATTCTTTCAAATAATTAATATAAAGTAAATGTTTTTATTGACATAGTCCCAGTGTTCCATTTATTTTTATTAAGGTTCATAATAAACTATTTTTAATTGTGAATTCTTAAACTATTAAAATGGAAATATCGAAATTTCAACTAAGCAGCTAATTATAGTTTTATGAAACTTTAGATGTTCAAATACATGTATTTGCGTTATTGAAGATGGATTGATTACTAATCACACAAAACGGATAAAATTACAAGCATTACGCGCAAACCTTTCTGTGGCATGATGCGTAACATAAATTTCTTATAAATGCATGAAAACCAAAACAGATACCTTGTTGCCGTATAACAGTTTTGATGAGATTTTTTTGTCTGAGGTTACATACAGGTAACGTTGGATTCCTCTGGTAGTGTAGCCTCGAGGGATAGTTGAAAATGTAAGATGCTTTTAAGAGCTCATTCTTTTGTTGTTTATTTATGTGGAGAAATTAGCACATTTTATTATTTTTGTACTACAAATTTAATTATAGTTCTACGAAACATCGGATGCTCAAGTAGATGTGTTTGTAAATGAAGATCTGTCGAATCATAACTACACAAATTGGATAAAATAACAAGCATTACACTCAAAGCTTTCTGTAATCTAATGTATAACATACAATTCTTATTAATACATACAGACAAAAGAAATACATACCTTGTTACAGAAAAACAGTTATTCTGGATGAGGTTTATTTATTTCATGTGATATTACACGTAAAGGTTGGATCTTCTTTTATGTATCTAGAGTAGCCTCGAGAAATAGTTGAAAATGAAAGTTATTTTTAGAGCTCGTTTCTTATTACCATGTTTTTATTAACTCGCTTTCTTGTTTGTTTGTGTGTGTGTTTGTCGAGTACAAATCTTGCAATCAATTTTTAACTAACTTCCCGACTAGCTAGACATTTGAAACTTTTAGAATAGCTCAAAACACGATGACAATGCATTATTTTAATACTTTTAGCCATATTTAAGTAGAATTGAGTTCATTTTCAGTTAATTTTGTTTTGTAGAATGGTGCAGCCATCTATCGACAAGGACGGGAACGAAAAGTTCAAAGCAAGTTAACTTTCAATTAACTTCATTTTCTTGTTGAAGGGATAATTCATCAAAAAAATTTTAAAAAAGCATTTATTAATACATAGAATTGCCAAGATTATATAATTCAACAGAAAATTTAAAAACATGGTATATAAAAAGTTCTTTTTATCTTATAATTATTTGTTTATTTATGTAGAGTAATTAACACTTTAATATTTATTTATTATAATTAACTCACAAAACACAGTTTATATAAAAAGCGGACTGTACACGAATTTCACACACAAATATTTATTATAAACATAGCACTGAGCTTAGCGAACTCTCTGGCCGCCATTACTCCACACACACTCTTTTTCCAGTTCAGCGTGGGGTAACGCTAACAGCCACACCATACATAGGTTGCGGCGTACATGAATTTAGCCCGCATGAGTTGGGGCCTTAACATACCGCCGGCCTTGGAAGAATCCACAGGGATCTTCCAATTTACGTTTTTTCTTTTCAATACACATTATTAATCCAATTATGCATGTTAATCACAGGGCAATTGATTCAAATTATATGACATTAGATATACAATAATACACAATATTACACCTCTTGGGGTAAGAAAGCAAATTTTGTAATTGGCCGTTTAAAAGTTCCTGGCTGAGTTTTAACATTAACTAAACGGACTCTCTGATCCTTACCAAGGAAAACATCAGTAATTTTACCCATTCTCCATGTGCAAAATGGTAGATGGTGTTCTTTAATTAGCACAATTTTCTTAACCGTGGTTCTACGGCCAAAACTAGGGGCCAAAATTTAACTCTTACAGAATTTAAAGGGGCCTGAGAGCGAACACGCAACTGTCTCACGTGAAAGGTATAAAAAATTACATCACTTAATCGTCCCTTGGGGATTACAATTGGATGCTTATGTTCGAACGGCAAGGAAGCCTTTTCCAATCTACCACCTACACGAAGAACTCCTTGATTATCTGCAAACACATTTAAACAATTTAGCTTACTTACAACAGATCCCCTATCCACAAATACCCTTTGAGTATTCTTTAAGACCCAAATCTCAGCCGTCTTAATCTCCTCATAGGTAAGTGGTCCACTTTGCCGTTTTTTCTTTTTACAATTTGCAGTGAATCTGCGAATATAACTATAAATTCTAATTAACTTATCATAATTATTACTCAAATTTAACAGTTCATCAAAAAACAAAGAAATTTCACAACTTAAATTTATACACTTAGAGTCACTAGGATTTAGATTTTCTGCCACTTCAGCAGTTTGGCCGTGCTTCAGTTCTTTATTGAACAGCTCCATGTCTATGGGCTTAAGTTCACGGTCAGCATTAGGATTACATTCAGTTGTCTCCGGCCATTCGAGGATAAATGGTGGCCCATGCCACCACAAGGAATGTTCTTGTAACACAGCTGGTGAACACTCGCGAGATATTATATCTGCAGGATTTTCAGCAGATGAAACATGTCTCCGTTGAGAGACCTCTGAAAGTTCCTTATCTGTCAATTTCCTCATTGGAGCAGAAGTTACAATATGATCACCAGAACAGTGACCACGTAATTTTCCATTATAATCATACCTACTGCTTCCATCTAGTGGGAAATCTTGTGAACACCAGGCACATTCTGGATCAGTAATAATACAATCACCACAAGTTTCTTTAGAAACACAGGGAATACCAGTTAAATTTCCAGGAGATTTAGCTCTCTGAGCGTGAACAATTAGTTGGTCATCAGCATCCAGTTTGTATTTGAAAGCAAACTGACGGTCGTTGTCATCTCGGAAAACACACAATTTTTCTTCATCTTTGATTTCAACTCTGTCAACGCCAGTTGTACTAAATGTACAAGCAGTACAATTCTCTGGAGGAACATCATTGTCATCAGGAAATATCTGACATCCAACACAATCTCTAACATCATCACACCTCAGAGTGCAAGTTGGGCAACTTTCACAATCACAATGCCCACTGCACATTTTTTCAGTACCAGGTTGAATACAATTTTGAACGGAAGTACTACAATTGTAGTCATTTTCTTTCCAACCCTCTAGACATTTGCATTTTCCACAGTTGCAGATTCCATGATCTAGACCACTAGAAATCCTTCCCTCAAATCTATCACATGAACAGTTATCACATTCACAAAACTGACCATGTATCTTCTCTTCGGGATTTTGACGCTTTAAGCACTCACAGTCACCACATCTGCAAACAGCTCTTCGAGAGCATGGCTTTTTATAATTTCCAAAATAGCATCCTAAGTCATCGGGTGCTTGATCCCTAGATTTTGTATCACATTCACATTCTCTGCCATCTTTATCATCTTTCACTCTTTTATTACTTGATTCCTTATTTAAATTGTCCTTTTCTCTCACTAATCCGCAATGAACGGAAACCTGAGAACATGGACTAGAAATGCTTCCACTTATCAAGTAGCCAAAAACAGAATTTTGGAGAATTAAGTTTGTATTTGAAATATGTAATCTTCCCGGTCTCAATAATTCCAAACACACTTCTGATCCGAGAAGCACATGAATGCTATTTCGTTTATAAAATTCAGGATCAGCAAGATTTATCATTTCTGGCATTGATAAATTTGAAAGATCGATGTTCTGATTTGGAATTAGATTCGTTACTTGCGACACAATAAAAAATTCCAACTCTCTATAGTAGTTTTGGGACTCATTAAATAAAATAGCAGTAGTGCGATAGGCTACATTCATCGAGTTTCCAGTAATACCTGTCACAGATAAATCTATTTTCTCCTTCTTTAAACCTAATTTGTCAGCTAACACATTAGATATTAAACTTATTTCGCTACCGCAGTCGAGTAATGCCCGCGAAGTTGCAAACACATTACTGACTGGATTGCTAATGCTGATTAAAGCAGTAGTGAGCAGTACTCTTTTTTCTTTCTTTTTTATTATCGCGGTGAATGAATTTTGCACAGGCTGAAACTCTGTCACCCCATGACTCCGTTCCACATCTGGATTTAGCCGGGTCAGTTCAGAATCTTTCTCGCGAGAATAGCCCGACAAATAATTATGCTCCTTTGAGCTACCACAAACTGGGGGAAAAGTATTATCTGGTTCGAATGACTTAGCCTCCGCGTTCAACATCTGCGTTTGGTTTGAAGGGGGGGAAAATGCTCTCTCCCTCGGAATGTGCAGTAGGGAATTGTGCTTCATGTTACATTCTAAGCAAGTATATTTTGAAGTGCAATTTCTTACTGTGTGACCATTTTTCGACAAGCAATTAAAACATAACTTGTGTTTCTTCACGAACTCGATTCTGTCGTGAACACTCATTTTCAGAAAATCAACACATTTATACAAGTTATGAAAGGTGTCTGAATTGCAACAAATACACTTAAAACTGGAATTTTTCACATAAGAAACTAATGTTGTTACTCTTTGATTTTGTGGATACTTTTTTGGATACACAACACTATTAGATGTATTTGAAGACTGTAGGATACGAGCATAGTCCTTTAAGAATGAAATAAGCTCGGACAATGTTGGTAGTTCATCCTTTTTACAATTTCTTTCCCACCAAAGCCTTGTAGTTGAATCTAATTTTTGCAGTAAAATGTACGCTAACACAGTTTCTGAGAATCCTTCAATCTTTTGCTCTAAGATTTCTAATGAACGGATGCATTCAGTTGTAGTATCTACTAATTTAAGTATGGAATATGGATTATCATTGGATAGCTGAGGGATCGACATAAACCTTTTTAAATGGGCAAACACTTGATCCTTTTTATTGGAAAATCTTTCTTCCAAAAGATCCCACGCAATTTTATAATTTGCATCACTTATTGAAATAGACTGAACGATTTTAGCTGCGTCACCATGCAAGGATAATTTTAGATAGGAAAGTTTCTGTGAACCAGATAAGCTCGAATTGTTATGAATACTTGCGCAAAACAAATCTCTAAAACTGAGCCAGTTTTGAATATTACCATTAAATGATGGTAAATTTAATTTCGGTAATCTCACATTTTCCAGATTGCTAACTTCAGACAAATTTGAAGTAGATTTATTTACAGCTAATAAACTTAATTGATTCTTAACCAATATCCACAAATTATCAATACTGTCATTAACTGACTGTTGTTCTTCGATATATTTTTCTAGTTCCTTTTTGTCACAATTTTCAAAAATTTTATCAAAAAGCTCTGAACTTTCAATTTCAAATTTATTACACTTTTTTTCAAATAAATCAAGTTGCACTTTGGCATGCACACTTTTTTCCACATCACTAGTGGTTTTTGTAATGTTCGCTTTCAAAACTCTTTTTTGGGTCAATAACACTTCCATTTTAAAATTGTATAAAATATCACTCACCTCTATTACTTTGAGGTACGCAGCAATAAATCACACTGTAGACACACACAAATGATGTAGCTTACGGAGTTCCACAGTACTTTTTAAACACTTTAATCCTACTTCCGTTTCACGAAATACAACGGTTTTTAGAACACTCACTAAATACAACTGTTTTTATAATCCATAGATCGGTGACACACTCGGGGTCGAAAGGACCATATTTATTATAATTAACTCACAAAACACAGTTTATATAAAAAGCGGACTGTACACGAATTTCACACACAAATATTTATTATAAACATAGCACTGAGCTTAGCGAACTCTCTGGCCGCCATTACTCCACACACACTCTTTTTCCAGTTCAGCGTGGGGTAACGCTAACAGCCACACCATACATAGGTTGCGGCGTACATGAATTTAGCCCGCATGAGTTGGGGCCTTAACAATATTTTTGTATTATAAATTTAAGACTAGTTTATGAAACATCGAATGTGTCAAGCGGAAGTGTCTTTATTAGTGAGGATTGGTTGACTACTAACTTAGAAAACTAACTACAGAAACCGGAAAACTAACTACAGAACACTGAATGTGTCAAGTGGATGAGTCTGTAATAGTTAGGAAGGGTTGATTACTACTTAGTAAACTAACTACAGAAACCGGAAAACTAACTACAGAACAATGAATGTGTCTGTATTAGTGAGGATGGGTTGATAACTAACTTAGAAAACTAATAACAAAAAACAGGATCAAATAACTGGAATCAAGCGCAAAGCTTTTTGTAACGTGATGTATAAAATACATTCCATATAAATGCACGAAAACAAAAAGAAAGAAATAGCTTTAAAATTACATAACGAGAACAGAAACTTGAAAATGTCAAGATTATTTGTAAACATATGTTTGAAAGAGTTTTTTTGCAGTTCTGCCTGGATAAGTTTCTTATGAAAGTGTTTGTTTTTATATGTTTTCACTAATTACAATCGGACAAATTTGCCTGAAACACTTTCGTGAAATTTTATAAGTTTAATTTTTTACCAAAATATTATTAAAAAAATTAATAAATATAAATTTATTTCCTATGAAAAGATTGATATACATTTTATGCTTAAATTCAAGTTTCTGTTAGAAATATTTTAAAACGTAAAATAATAGATCGTTATAGGAATTTTTACAGCAGTTTTAAAGACAGAAGGCCTAATAAAAATTATACATAATTTATGTACTAGAATAATTACTACTTGTCTAGTGGTAGGTCATTATTCCTGA
The DNA here is from genome assembly GCA_907164885.2 of Dolomedes plantarius. NCBI lineage: Eukaryota > Metazoa > Arthropoda > Arachnida > Araneae > Dolomedidae > Dolomedes > Dolomedes plantarius. The sequence goes on along the minus strand of OU015500.1, from coordinate 120,951,004 downwards.
AATGTATAAATAATTGCGACAAATCCAATGATAAACGTATGCGATCTCAATGAGTTGAGACGTGATGTGCCTAAGCAATTGCTAATTCTCAGTCATAATGAAATCGCATGCATCCACGTCGATGGAAAATAGAAAAAAGATGTATTATTATCTGGAAAAAAATATGCTCGACAGTTGCGTTTCAGTTTCAAAATCTGTACCACTGCAAAAGGGAAGTACAAAATGTTCAAAAGCATCAGATCTTGTGGTCGTCTCATCTTATACCACTCAGAGAAACAGAGCTTTACACACACACACACAAACATACACACACAAATGAATTTATATATATATATATATATATATATATATATGTGTGTGTGTGTGTGTGTGTGTGTGAGAGTATGTGTGTGTTTATATACAATTATATGAGTGTATATGTGTATATATATTAGGAAAATCATTAACAATATGTTAATGTATATTTTACAGCATGGAAGTTGGTTTTATATACATATATAGATATACATACATACATACATACATATATATATATATATATATATATATATATATATATATATATATATATATATATATATATATATATATATATATATATATATATACATATATATATATTGTGAACTATATTCAGCTATTTACATCAGCTGGTTTTTTAAAGTATCGTGAAAAAAATATGTTTTTTTATATGCTTTATCTCTTTTACATACAAATGTGATAGGAATTAAAATAGTTCCAATACATTCTTTTACAATAAATAGCAAATAATTTTAATTTATATTTGATCTTGAGATATTCCCATGTGTCCACTCTTTTGCACCATCCAAAAAATTTAGGAGAATATTTCTACCCTTAATAGTACTTAATAATTGTATTTAGAACATATAATTCTTACATACTGTAAATAGAACTATTCAAGGAAATACAAATTCACTTTTACAGTTCACTCACAAAATAACAATGGAATGTAATGAGAAGTTAAAATCGAAAATAAAATTGCGTTCAAAGTATTATTATGTATGTGTCTTTAAGCTATCTATTTCAAATAATGGCGAAACACAAGTAAAACTAATATACTATCGATCATAATATTCTACTCACAAAATATTACAAGCAAACGTCACACGTAACCTGATACGTGTTATAATGCGATAAAATTATACCTATATACTCTCTATATAAATAGAAGTTCAGGTAATATGTGATTTACAGCCAACAAGCTTTACAATGAAGCTTTATAATGAAAATTCGGGATACGAAAGATATCCCTAGAAAATTATAGTATGCCGGAACTTCGGGGATACTAAAATTTTACCAGACCATTTGGCCGACTTTAGTCCGTGCAAAGTAATTAAGTTGTTGAAGCCAGAGATGACAAAAAAAAATAAATACCTTTAAAAAATTTCCTTAAATATTTCAAGATACTTCATTTCAATCTAGGGTTAGAAGATGTAATCTTTAAATGTTGAGATAAGATTGTAGAAATTAGAGGCAACGGGCACCATTTTGTGCATACTGTGAGCATTTGAATATGTATTGCATTTGGACTTATTCAAATGCTCACATTATTCAGGAACAATTTGAGCATTTATTTTTCGTTTACTATAGAAACAAATAACTGTTCCGAATTATGGAATTAATAAAGAGTAGTTTGTAACCCGTAAAATATTTACCGTAGTTAGATATTTAAGCGATTTGTAAACGTTGTAGCAAAAATAACTTTACTACAGACAGTAGCAAAACCCAGGATTTTTTCTTGGGGGGGGGGGGGGGCGAGATGAATGGATAAAAATATTATTAATGCATGGGGGGGAGATGAACGGATAAAAATATTTATAATGCAAAATCAATATTCATAATGCAATTTATATTTCTGTCGGGGGGGCAAGGGTGCGCCACTGTTTACAGTGTATATTTAACAGATTTTCCAACTGAAATTGCATATTGCTTCCTAATAGATATTATTTTCGATTGCATAGTATTTTATATATTTACAATAAAAATTCACTAGCTGGCCACCCTTGTTCGACAGCCACCTTTCGAAACTGCCACGATTAGTTCAGAACCTATTCAAGACTTCATAGCACCGATGTTATGGTAGAAACCTCTTTTGGACAGCCACTTTTAAAAACGGCTTTTTTTTCGGGTCCATTACTGACCGCAAAGTTGCGTATACAGGATCATCGAAAAAGATGTCCTTGAGTGCAACTTGAAATAAAGAACCATATAATAGAAATCATGGTGTTTATTTTTTCCACCAAAACCAACAGAAATGAATCAATTTCTGGACATTACCTAGTAGGTTCCAGTATGAGTACCCCTAGTCGCTCGCCAAACATCTAGGCGGTAGTCGATCTCCATCCAGGTACACTAGGTCAGAGCAGGAGCAGTCGCTATTGCAGCAGTGATTCCGTCCGATAGGTGGCGTTGTCTCAGATTTCTCAGTATCCACAATGTTTTTCAGGTAACCTAAGTGAAAAAAAGATTAGAGGGGTCAGATCGGGGCTACTTGGTTGCCGAAATATTGGATCGTCTCTTCCTAACCAACGTCAAAACCCATGTAGGAGGAGGCGTGGCGTCACAAAGTCGGCGCATGCCCCTAGCCCTGTCACTGTCACCATGACATGGAAAAATAAAGCTTCCAGATTTAGCATACCATCTGCTGCTACGCAATATCATATCAGTTGATTGATGTTCCTGGTGTGCACCACTGAAATGACATACACCTTTTCCAATATGTTATATGGTTCTGTTTCTTATGTACCCTGTGAATACTCTAACGGTCCAGGGACACTATAAAGTAATAGGCATAAATATAAGTAATTCCTTTATTTTCTACGTAGAGGTAGACTAACATAGACCGACTTGGGGCTTCAAATAATAACAAATGTACCTCAGCTTGCGGTACTAAGAAACTGAACTTTAAAGTCGTAATGAACCCTTTCAGGCAGAATATACGTTCACTAACAATACCCGTAACCTTCGGGCTCTGAACTAACTATGGAAATCGTGCAGCCACCTAGGCTAAATACTAATACGTTCTCTATCAGTAAAATACCGCTATCACCTTCAATCTAACTTTCTCGACTCTCCGTATCCCTACTAATAGCGTAACGTACTACCGTACAAATCTCCACTCCATTCTTGGGCTCTTGCGAACTCAGAGTGTGTCACATAAATAGACCAGATACCTGCTCCGAACTCACTTCGACTGACCTGCACTGCGCAGCTACCAGAAATTTGCATCCGAGCAACACGCGAATCCTACAATGTATGTACAGGTAACTCTCCTATAACACGGTAGATAGGTTTCTAGAAAATACCGTATTGTGTGAAACCGTGTTATATGAGACCCAGAGCCAGTACAAAAAGAGGGGGTGGGGGTTCCGTTCCAAAAACTTAATAAAACCAACTTTTTTTTCAAATTCTATGCAAGCAACTTAATTTTTATTAAAAATACAAATGTATGTATAATGCAAAACGCAAAGAAACAAAAAATGTTATTTTAATTTAAAGCGACCTGAATTTAATATATTTCTTCCTCATAACTGCTAACTACATTCAAATGAGAAAGTTTTTTCGGTGGAAGGATATCACCTTCCTTTTCAGAACCCTTTTCTTCGATTAGATTTTTTGCACCTTCTATTCCCTTTAAAAAATCTGTAATTTTGGTTTGTTTGCTGGTTCCTACAAGGACATTGTAGGTTTCATGGTATGGAGATAGACAGTTTTTTAGCTCCCTTTTGAATTTCAGGCTTCTTTCACCTGAATGGTCCAATATGCATTTAACGTTGATGTTTTTAGTTCTTCCCCGGCACAGATATGACGTCCATGCAGTGTTTAATTGAAAATCGCTTAATTGCAAATTGTGCATGTCGCTTTCCGCTATGACATCGGAATAGAGTTATAAATGAACTAGCCGGGCTTCGTCCGGCTATGCACGAGCCCCACAAAAGAAAAAAAAGGCCCTTTTCAGGGCCATACAAATGTATAAATTCCCGTCAATTTTCATTCTCGTCGCTGCCGACAGATGGCTGCACCATACTGCTTCGAGTGGAATGCTTCTCCGGTGGAGTGCTTTTTCAGAATTAAAATATCTTTAAAACTATTAAAGTAACAGAATTACTGTAAGCAGAAAAAGTTATCAGTTTTCAAAGCTCTCTCCAAATATGTAAGATTTATGTACTTTCGTGAGAAAAATAATACATCGATTTTCCACCAAAACAAAATGGCAGCCAAAATCGCAGTCTCAGGATGCGTGAGACTCGGAGACGTGACGGTCATGTGACCCGACCGAACCAACCGTCTGTTACTTTATTTATATAGATAAATTATAATTTGCTTATACATTTTCATGTAAAGCCACTATAGTTCATTATTCATTCCTGTCATTATTTTAAGGTAATTTAGTTTTTAAATGTATTAAAAAAAGTCATGTTACAGGTTGCAGAGTATATTTACGAGGGTTCCCGCAATGTATTCTATCGTGTTGGAGCAAAACCGTGTTGTAGGAGGGTTACCTCTACATATATATATATATATATATATATATATATATAAACTTTCTGTTTACCTAGCAAGGACTGGAGGCTGGACAAGGGTTAGCTGAGGTTGATTGCATTTGGTACCCAAGTCTGTGGATTGAGATAGGTGTTTGAAAGGGAATGGATATTGTGGCTGTTAAAAAAAAATAAAATCACCCAGTTTTTCTCTGCATATAAGCAGACAGTTTTTTTTATCAATATACCGACAGACACCCCTCAAAATGGCCACTTTTTTTCGGGGCCATTACAGCCCACGATATAGAAGTTTCACTGCATTTATATTTTTTTTTATTGTTTTGAAATGTTATCGATATAAATCATTCTCCCTTTTGAAGAAATGGTTCATGCGTGAAAAACAACGTTTAAGATTCAGTTGAAAATTCTCCCTTTCCATAAACATAATGCAATGTGCTTAATAACACAAGGATCCCCAATTTCATTTCTACGATGAAAACTTCTGTATTAACTTAATACTTTAAATTAAAACTATCACGCAGAAAGTCACATAACTTTTTTACTAACACATTATTGTTTACTTTTATGAAAACAAAAATATTTTAATTAAATTTTCTAACAGAAGACAAAAAAAGAAAAGAAAAAAAGAAATCTGCTACTGACTGCTGTGAAATATGCATTTAATTTCAATTTTCTACACTTTAATGCGAGGAAAAAGACATTTTTATAAAAATGCGCAAAAAGTAATCTCCAGAAAAATGTTTGCTTTAAATTTTTGTGAGGAATTCAATTAATTCTCAAGATTATATCTAAGTTTTGATTAAAAGCGTGTATATGGGGTAACATTATATTGAATAGCTGTTGCAGAAATAAGTTTAGCACGTCAAATTTTTGGGGAAAGCCAAGGAAAAATTTTGAAGAAAAACAGATTGTTTGGTAAACTTGTTATGGTAATTAAAAGCAAAATTTTCAAAGAATTTAATTCAGTTTATTTCTAATAAACAATAAAATGCTACAAATTCTTTGAAATGAAAGTTTATTTGACATAAATTACGATAGCGGGCTGTTTTCTATATTTTATACATATACATATACATACATACACACACACACACGTGTGTGTTTGTGTGCATGCATGTACGTGTACGTATAACTGTTTTCTGTGAGTAAATGCTGAAAGCTACCTCCGCGAACAGATGAAAGAGTGATGAACAATTATTTATGAATGTTATTTTCTAGAATTGCTATAATTTTTTTTCTGGTAGAAATTATTTTTATTTAAAATTCCATATTCACAATTTACGATGTAGAGCATAATACTAATTTTTCTCTAAATAAATAGTCACTACAAAAAGGTAATTTCCCGATTTTTCTTTTCACTCCTCGTCTATGTTTTTGTTGGTAAAAAGGGCCTTTAAACTCTTTTACATGGATTAAATGGCACATTTTCACACAATTATATATATATATATAATAGCCGTTGTCTCTGTATAACACTTCCGAGCTGTACTCATCTTTCAATTGCAGCCCTCAGTAAACAAACAGCCAGTTAGGCTTCATTTCAATTTCAGATGTGGATCAGAATTTTTTCTTACCTAAAAGCTAATATCTTCTCCATCAAATCACGTTTGTTCAGCCTATTTTTATATAAAACATTCAGAACTTAAAAAAATTGAATGCTTTTAGCTGTATATTTAACAGTTTGTAAAAATCTGTTTACTTTTGCGATGAATTCTGAAAGTAAACAAACTTGAATGTGAATGAATCAAGTAGCTCAAGTATTCATACCGCGTAGTGAGCTGTAAAAAACTGGATGGCAGTCTACTACTCCAATCGCATGAAAAACTAAATAAATAAAAAATAATGAAAGGGTTTGCTTTTACAAGGTGTGGATTAAATGCAATATTGTTAGATAATTCGGGATATTTTTTAACTTTCATATACTTTTTCCATTATGACGTCATTATTAGTATTATGACGTCAAAATGACGGGTTGGATGGCAGTCTACTACTCCAATCGCATGAAAAACTAAATAAATAAAAAATAAGGAAAGCGTTTGCTTTTACAAGGTGTATTAAATGCAATATTGTTAGATAATTCGGGATATTTTTTAACTTTCATATACTTTTTCATTTTGACGTCATTATTAGTATTATGACGTTAAAATGAAGGGTTACCTTCTAGTACTTTATAATTCGTGTACCACATTTTGTAAGGGAGTGTCCTAGAAAAATCTGAGTTTCTCACAAGGAAAGGATAGTTCAATTTTTTATATACTGACTTGGAACACTGTCCTTATTAATATCATTCTCCGACAGTGATCGTTACAAGGTGACACAGAATAGCTGCGACACTTCAGAAGGTCAGTGGTAACGGAATGTGGGGGAAATAATATAGGGAGGTGCGGGAGGTGGCAACAGTTCGGAGATATTTTCTAGTTCTACACCATGAGTTGGTCAGGTGAACGTCAGCAACTGATTCCTATCTTAATTGAAAAACCATCTGGCAATGGGTTTCATACGTGAGAGCCGTCATCTTTGGAACATTAGAATACCTGAAAAGGGACAACGAGTCCACGAGTCCGCTCTGCGTAAGCAAGTTGCCTCCATTCCCTCAGAGATGACCAATTGAGTGATAAAAAAAAGAGACCTACTTCTGTACATCTCAAATAACGGGCGCCACTTGACTGATGTTATTTTCAATACCTAGTTGGAAAAAAAAATCTAGATAATAAGTACTTTTTGGAAATCTTTTCTGTTTAAGCTCTTTTCTGTTAATTGTTTCATTCGTTTTTTATTTGCCTTTGAAATTGGGAGTCCATTCTGCCTTAGCCTGTGGAATATACTGACAGGAAAATAAGAATTTTAATATATATTTTGCATATTTATGTACTGATCTTTATAATTCATGGGAATTGTATCATGGAGATAGTATTTAAAATTTATTGCATTTTAAATTCTTTCTTTTTGAATGGTTCAGCTAAAATATCATTTTATACTTCTATAAACAATCTAATCTTTAAAATAGTAATCATTGAAAATTGTTATAGAAAAAATTTATTGCATTTTAAATTCTTTCTTTTTGCATGGTTCAGCTAAAATATAGGTTTATACTTCTATAAACAATCTACTCTTTAAAATAGTAATCATTGAAAATTGTTATAGAAAATTTTAGTTTACATAAATCAAAGATTCTTTTCATGACATATAAACGTGCCTTAAAGTCCCACAGTTTATTAAATATTTATACACTGCATCAGACAAGCATATCTCTTGTATTACAGAAATATATACGAAAGTTAACTTTCCGAACATCTTAAAAATATGAACCATGAATAAATCTCACTTGAATACTGTAATACAGTAAAAAAGTATCATTACCGGGCTGCTTTAGAAACACACGTGAAATATGGCTTTATGCAGACATAAAATATTCAGCCTAATCTTAGCCAATGTATTTCCAGAATAACTACACCCTTGGTGATCATCCGTATGGATGTAATCGGATTTTCTACTGAGATATTCATTTTTTTTTCAAAATAAGAAAATGTAATAACAATATTTTGATCTTAAAGCTCCTTTCCGAAAAGTGTTAAATGGGTCGCGCTAAATTTCCCCTTATTAAAATTTGGAGAAATAAATCAAACCTGAATTGCATTTTTTATGGTAGTATTTGAGGAAATGGAAATCTGTTATGCGCCAATGCAATTCAGGAAAATTAAGGGCAGTGAATCGGTTTACCTCGAAAATTTTCAATTCCCATTCTAAGTTAAGGAGAATTTTTCTCTTGAAACTTTTCTAATCACATGTAATTCTTTGCATATATTTGAATTTAATTTTTGAAAATAGGCCATGAAATGAATGTGACCGTGTTTCTAAGACTTATTAATTATATTTTTAAAGCCAATTTGATTTTTGTAGAGATTGCCAACAGTAATGTACAACAGTAATATTTTATATTTGAATTATTTATTAACAAAATGTGCCACACTTATTATTTTAAATGAAAGCAAAATTACCGAAAAATATCGCGTCTCCTTTGGCGATAGAAGACACTAACAGTTGCAGAAACCCAAATACCCAGAAATCTGTATCTATAATAATAAATTTTTGTATGATCCAGTATTTATGAAAGTAAACATGAGTCTAAATTTTATTCAGGATTTCTGAAACTCTCTCGCATTACTTCGGAAAATAGTAAGTAGTACGATGCAGGATAAAAAGTCTCAAAATACGTTGATTACATGAAAATAGAAATCAAAACATGCGATGGTGTTCTTAAAGCCTAAATATTTAAAACCTTCATAATTTTCTTAATGCCTGAAGAGCGATAAATACTTTCAGTGGGAAATGGTAATGGGGTGTTGATTATCCCCGACCCCTCATTTGGAGAATCGACATCCTCGAGGCGGCAACCTTAAAACCAGTTTCAGGTCTCTTCTATCGGGAGGTTCCCAATAATTCCGCTGCAGAAAACAGGAACACAAAAAAATCACATTAACTATTTGCTTTGTGACAAAATAAGAATATAAATTCTCCCTCTACACGTATCCTGAAAGTAATAAATACAGTGTCCCTTAATATAATTTGGAGCATGTAGCAAAGTTTGCGCAAATTCAAGGATGGGAGAGTGTACCCCCCCAGATATTGTGGGAGATATGATGGGACAGTGTTCTCCCAGATGTCGCCCATGGGGCTGTTCAAACCCTTTGATGGGCGCCGTTTGCACACTGCAAACGCCTAAATCTAGTCTTTTTTTCACTTTCATTCAATGTAAGACAGTTAAATGAGCAGAAAAATGGTTAGTACTGCCCTCTGTTATCAGTTTAAAGAAGTAAAACCATTTTGAAACCTTTAATTGCAAATTTATTTAAGATTCTTTAGGTTAAAAAGAATTCTTTTGGTTATTCTTTAGGATTTCTCAGTGTATAATGTATTTATTTAATAGTATTTTCGTATTAAAGTTTTCTTAATTACCTTGCTGTTATTTTGTAGACAAGTTTTGTCTTTAAGTGTATTTTATAACATCAGTGAAAATAAATTAAATTTCAATAAAAACAATCATCTACATAAGAACCACTGTTACAAGAAATCTTACAGATTTTTATTTTAAACACTGTGGAAATATTTCTTTCCAGTTTACTTCCATTTACTACTTGGTTTTCTCTTGCTGTCTTTTTTATAATTCAAATTCAGTTTCCTATCCTATCACCTATTTACAGTTTTTGTTTAATGAAATCATACGGAATGGTGTAATAAAGTTACAGGAGAAGAGGAGTTAGTTAACCTAACCATATAACGAATTACAGACGAATACAAGAGAGTAGATGATAAAAGCTACTGATTTATCACTGTACTGCTATTGTGGTTAAGCTAATCCGTTTAGGCTGTTAACAAACAGGGTGATTAATTTACTGCGTTATCTACTGAAAAGGTTATCTGATTTTCATGTTTGCAATTTTACAAGTTTTCATTTCAAGATCGAAACACAGATTGGATAACATTTTAGTTTGTACTCAGAAGAGAGGACCTTTGAAAATTATTA